>CAKKTJ010000131.1:600000-858058 GCA_920618645.1 Peronospora belbahrii | reverse complement strand
TTCTTCTGCTTCTTCGTGATCTTGGATGTAATACTTGGAGGGTGTTTGAATGAAAATCTCTGGTTTTAAATGTCATCGATCCCCATCTAGCGAATCGCGCTTTCTATCGCGATCCGCGGGGTATCCAGGAGACCGGGGGAGGAGTAGGTTTATCTTCCATATCCAATTCGTCAGCTGATCGATTTGCGTGATGTGAGCCACCTAATTCGGATCGCGAACGCAGATCGAGCCGCAAGCAGACCGGATGTGGTGCGGACTCCTAAACCCGGCTCTCGATCGCCGATCAAGTCGTCAGCGCATCGGATCGCGTGGTGTGGACCATATACCTCGGATCGCGATCGCTGCTAAGGCGACGCGTGGCTGTGATCCTTCTCATGCAAAAGGCAAGTTGATAGTGTTTGGCCTTATTGGACTTTGGTAGCATTGAATTTTCTAGGTTAGCTATTGGTAGTCTTTGTACCTTACGCTAGTTTTTGGTATAGGTATCTGTTAGTGACTAATAAATAGGTAACATCTAATCGTACGTGTTCTTATTTCTTCCGATTGGTATTGTTGGCCACCCGTTGAATAAAGGGACGTCACATACGTACAGCAGATCACCCCTGGAAGATTTTGTCTAGGGGTTCAAGTATACTCAAATCAAGCCAACTGCGATCGGACGAAGCGTTCAAGCAAGAGATCTCTATGAGACTGTTCAAGTGGTCGGACGATCTACTAGACGGCTCAAGAGGACAAACAAGATAGGAAGGTCCTGAGTGGATTGAAGCAGCTTTAAGCGCCAGTGTTTGCTGCGACAGGATTTCCCCGCAATCCACCCCCTTCGACCCATACCCCATCACGATCAAGATCGGAGCAAGTCCACCCGAGGAGAGCGCAATACGCCCAGTCGACGGGTACACAAGGTAAGAATCGACTAGCATACGGTATCGGAGCACCCCTCCGTCAGTCGACAGTTTGGGCGCCCGTAGGAGGTCAGGTTCACAGAGAGTTTTTTGTGATCACTGCTCCACCACAAAGGTGCGTGCCTGGGTCTTCTGGTGACTCGGATATATCGTGGAGTACCCATAACAAAGATCACACGATCAAGATGAAACTTGGGATCAAAGCGTCATAGGAAGAGAAATAGCCGCCGACGAACGATAATGATAAATCACCGTATTGTCAAATAATGAAAAGGACTTTGACAACAAAAAATTAAAGAGGAAGACCACTCAATCGACGATCGCAATACGCGGGATGTAGTCCACACCACGTGATCCTATTGCGGAGAAGCCACCCGCAAAAAGGAGAAAAAGGGGGGGGGGGAAACCACCGCGCCCGGGTCGCAGACGAGACGAGCTGTATAACGATCGAGGTATGTGGTCCACCCCCGCGTCGTCTGCTGACGACTCGACTTGCAATCGCGATCCGAGGTATGTGGTCACACCACGCGATACGATATGCTGACGGCTCGATCGGGGGTATTTGGTCCGCACCACGTAACCCTATATTCGCTGACGTCTCGATCGGCGACTGCGATACCAGGGTATGTGATCCACACCACGCGATACGATCCTTTCAATATATATACAGATATAGCTATAGTACTTAACTAAGTATTATGGGCACGTGACGATATAAATTAATTGTGCCGTAGTTACGCTTACACTACAGACGGTGTAGGCTTAATGTACCAACGGTACAGACACACCAAAATGGTGCGGCAGAATGTTGGTATAATATACACCTTCGCGTAACCCGTTACAATATGAATAATTCTGCATTCCCAATTTTTCGCGTTCCAGCTCAAGCAGTTTATGTCTCGGGCATACTGCTCGCGGGGCCGAATGGTAGACCAGGGGAAAACATGACGGCTGGCGGGTACCCGCGCCACACATCATCGCTTTGGCGCTCGCACAAGTCAGCTCAACGGACCGCATAAGCGGTGACCAAGGAAGCCTTGCCTTTCAACACCCACGGGGCGTCATTAGCGTAACGAGTCGCTCGAGCGGTCTTTATGAAATGCCATGGCCGGTAAGATGTCAAAGCAGCATCGACTTATAAACCCAAGATGTAACAATGTGAGCCTGTTACATGACATTGACACCACTTTTAGCTTTTTGTACAATATTATCAAAATAGATAAGATAAACAATATTATTGGAAGGGATTATGTTGTAGAAATATGACCTTAGAATCTTGTACTCCATCAAAGCTGGCTAGACTTCGCCTGTTCGCTGACTTACCATTTCATTGCGTGCGCCCATCCTTCAGTGGCCAACGCCTTGGTCATCATATCAGCAACGTGCCGGCCAACGATGGACGGGCGCGTCTAATGAAATGGTGGGGAAGTTAGTTAACATACATATTAGTACTTATATATTGCTAAAGAAGCTTATCTTGAAAAGAGTCATCAACTATATATGTTTAACAGCCCCTCTTTACATTTACTAACAAGTGGTGTTGTTCAGTGATAGTTTTCTCTCTGTATTACCGGGGGAGCGGTGAGGAAGGGCAGGTTTTTCGCGAAGATATTGTAAAGAAAGTCCATCAAGCGCCTGCTGAAGTTTAGGGGTGTCGTGGGCGGGTAGCCACTGGCGAAATAAGCCGAATACCAGGAAAAAAGCGCAGATAGCGAAGAGCAGAAGGAGCAGTTGCTGCAAGTGTTCGACAACAAGCAAGAAGACAGAAGAGAAAAGCCACCCCGTGGATGCGGAAGTGGCAAGGTGGCAGGCAGTAACCTTACCAACGGGCGTGGAACGGATGACCAAGATTGCCAGCCCGGACTGGATCAGGTTTGCAAGCATGGGTTAAGGAACCAAATACAGATGCAACGAGCGATGCACGATAGCGGAGCGCCGAACGCACGCTCTGCCAGAGAGGACACATACATTGGGTGCCCAATCGTGCTAGTACCGGTTCCAGCAGTGTTTGATTTCTCGGCAATCAATGGAGCTTGGAATGACTCATCACTAGACTTGGTGATGCGATCAAACTTGGCAAGATGACACCACATTGGAAGTCAACGCATTGCAATTTAACTTGGGTACCCGAAAAGTCGATCGTGAAGGTAAACAAGAGCAGATGTGCTTATTGAAAATTGAGCAAGTAGAAGTCATATTTGCCAGCTGACCGCAAAGAAATCGTGATCATGAATAGCATCATCACGTTTTGCCTCTCGACGGAGAACTTGGACTGGTAGTCAACTGAGGCTGAGGTAAAAATATTTTTCAACCTAAGCGAACGGCAAACATCATGAAGCAGTTGATCGCATCTGGCCCGCAAATTGGTTATTCCAAGCTGCACTCCGGCTGTCCCGACTGGAGATTGGCTTGTTTGCGACGCGCGCGATAGCCACAGGAACCGTGGTCGGACAGTGCTGGGGCACATATGTAGGTACTCACCGGCACCCATACTCCCATACTTATGTTTGCTTGTTGTGACGGCCAAGTTAAACCTCAAGTAACGCTTGATCGTGCATTGTTGTGTATGATGTATTTAGCGTACTAAAGATGCATATGTCGGTCATATACTTCGACAGTGTTTCGGCGGCAGACAAGCTTACAGCTTCGCATCCTCCGACCAGGGCGACTAGAACCACCATTGTGATGCAGGAAAATAAGGTTTCTCGTTCGGGATTAGGAGCAACCAATTGAAGTAGATAGCCTGATATACTAGACTTGTGTAAATACACACTACGTAGCCTTGGGACCGTTGAGGAGAAAAAAGTTGGCAAAAAAAGGCTAAGAAGTGGTAGTCCAGCAAATTGCCACGGTTTACGTGTTAGAATGCTGCACAACAACGCCTCTTCTTCAGCGTCCATATGCCTATAGTCCGTAGCGCAACAAACAGGGTGCAGCATCTTTTTGTTTTTCTCAAATCTAAGCTGCTGTTGTCACCAAACTGCGCGTCTTGCAAATGCTATGCTATATGCATATATCGATGCAGTGTTCGTCATGCATTCATTCCATTGTGATGTCGTCTTATGTGAATGGTCCAATTATTCCGGAACACGAGATCACAATGACTTGTGTAAAATTACTAATTATCGGATAGAACCTCAAGTGTTTTGTTCAAAAAGGACAATGCTAATGTTGTCACAAATGACAAGTAAGTAATTTCAGTTATTTTATAAGATGAGCGAAATGCGAAGAGGCTCGCGTGGAGGTCCTGACCGGGTACAATGGGCTGAAAAGTGTTTTGCAGTATACTGGTGATGCTATAAACTAATATTTGATGGGTGAAATGGGGTAGGAATGGCTGCAAAAGGAGAGAAAGCGCATTGAAGATGATATTCGAGAGGTTAGAACAAGAACCTTGTGAAGTGAATAGATATGGTGTCACTTATTTGCTCGGCTTTGTTGCTAATTAGGAGATGCAAGAGGCCGTGTCAAACGTGCAAATATTGAACCAGAACATGGAGCATATCAATGACGTGGTGGGTGGTACATTTAGTGGTTATAAATGATGTGAAGCTCGTTTAACGCCATTTGCCATTTGCAATTGGCTGTAGGGCCAAGAAGTGGTGGCCGTTTCTTCTGTGTGGGTAAAGTTCTTGCATCAGATGACGGCGTCCAGCAAGATGGTACGCTGAAGTGCAGCTATAACGACATCAATCACCTTCAAATATACCGCCAAACTGAGCATTTGCCTGTGCAGTCTCATGCTGTAGCTTTGCCTTTTCTCAATGTGCTACAATACTGACTTCTCAAATGCCAGCGTGAGATTGCTCTCTGGTAGCGTCTGCGCATTGCGCTTTGATGTTGTGTTCTTGGCCGTCAACTTGCTCTCTGCGGACGTGAATCCATCCGTCTCACAATTTGACTTCGAATCGAGAATTACCACCTACAGTCCTTGTGTGCGACGTGCCAATGACGCCTTGTGGTCTCAATCTTGCCATACGACCGGAGCTCTGATTGAGTGTCACTGCAGTTGAGTAAAATATTGCTTCTTGCCTCACTTGTACCAATGGCTGAGATATTGAAGCGGCAAACCAGGGCTTTCTCGCAAAAATTCGTCAGCCTTGCATTCTGTTGTTTCACGCCGGATTTACTGCTGTGAACGAAGTTTTGCTGTGGGTCCAGTAATTCTAGACATGCCTGACACATTAACTGACATACTATCTTGCATGCATCTGCGCTGCCATTGACTGCCCGCCTCTCCATTGCGCTGCAATTTCGTCACCAGAGCCTCGCGTAGCAACTTCCTGCCATAAGCCTTTTTGTACTTGGGGTCCAGCAGCATATCTGCGCATGAGTCAATTCAAGGAACTTATGCACTCGAGGACTAACCAAAAAAATACGTCAAAGACAATAGTAATGGCTGTAAACTGAGACTTTACGCCGTCTTCGCCGGCACTTAGGCAATACAACTTCTTCTTGTAAGCGCGACCCGCTGGTCCTTGCCTGTCACGGAATCATGGCCCAGATCTCGTATAGGTCCAGTCGGAAATCGTTGCAACCCATTGTCATTGAATGACAATGGGACTCAATGCTTCATATACGTCAAGGTCGGCCAACGTCGCGCAGTCAAATTAGTTACCACGAAGTCTACATGCTATCAAAAAGAAGCCCGGCAGCCATTTCGACGTTGCCATTGCAAGTCCGCAGCGCCTGGATAGCCTTCACAAATTAGAACAACACACGTCAGTGGCGGCTACAAGTAAATACGCAGATCCGCATAAACTCTTGCCTGCTGCTCGGGAAAGCCTAATGCCACCAGTTGAGCGATCTTTGCTTCGCCGCCTTGACCAGTAGCAGTAGGAGGTAGAGCGGAAGACTGGATGGCTTCGGCAAAAGGTGGGGTAAAGCCTGGACTTGACGC
Organism: Peronospora belbahrii; assembly: GCA_920618645.1. Classification (NCBI taxonomy): domain Eukaryota; phylum Oomycota; class Peronosporomycetes; order Peronosporales; family Peronosporaceae; genus Peronospora; species Peronospora belbahrii. Next base: position 852,256 of record CAKKTJ010000131.1, on the reverse strand, counting down.
AGGAACAGGCACATCACCACTTTTGGTCGGAGGTTGTGCGGAGTCTGTGCGGTTCTCCGACGACGGGATTTCCTGCAAAACAAGATACCTCAAGTCAGTAGATTGCAAATACAGCAACAGCGAGAACACGCTGAATATCATGTACGTGTTCTGGCAAAAAGGGAACTTCGTGGAAGCGATCGCCTTCATGAAGACGCAGAACATTCTTGCTCAGATCAATGCAACACTACAGCAAGTCAAATATTATACGAGTAAGTCCGATACCAATCATAATATGTAGAGAAATGGTATCGCACCTGATGCCGCTTGAGCATATCCAGTCCAAACAGGAAGTCAACACCCTGTTGATCCAGAATCGTGAAGCTGCAGTTGTAAAATTCATTACCGATCTTTAATGCGGCCACATGCACTCTGCCAATGATTGTCGCCATACCCACGCCAATAGCCTGCACGATCGAAAGCACTGTGTGACAATCTAAAACGATCACATCTTGTTTGCACAAAAGGCAGCCTCTCTACCTGCCCAGCAAAACGCTTGTCCACAAGGCGCATGATACCACATCGTTCTGCACAACTCTAGCCAACGCAACCGATTACATTGTTTCAGCTCAATATCATCATTGTCATGAGCGATAGTTGGCCTTACCGACGACATGATGGTGGACTGTGCTCCAGAATCGACAAACGCCTTCACTTCTGTCCCGTTCACTTCGCAAGGAATGTAAAGCATGGTGACACGTCCAAATGCCTCGGGCATCTCTTCCATAGCAATCTCCATGTTCTTTTGAACGTTTGAGAGGCGAATACGCTCCGCAATTTTGGCTTGAGCATCAGCGTCGAACGGGTTTCGCTCCAGAGCCTCAATCTCCCGTTGCTCCTCAAACTTCCGAGATGCTGCCTCCATGTGCATCTGCATTAATGCCATACGTACTTCCTACATAGAGTCAAGTATCAATCTGCTTCGATAATTTTATGCCATATTCCACTTACTGACACGCTTTTGGTCTGTAGTGCTGTTGCCAACTTTGGATTCGCTTGTTGCAGCTGTAGCAAAGAGCAAACGTTTCGTTCAGACCCTTCACTACCACCACTTCATAGAGCAAAGATCCTTCTTTACCTCTACCAAAAGCATAGGGTTCTTGTCCATAATATCGAGAAGGATTTCTGGCGAGGCATTATTCTGCTATGAATCGCAACAATGAGCATTTTATGATCCACTGCAAGGCATTTCTTAGCGTCAATGTACCGGAATCTCGTGCATCTTCATGCCCGTGCGAGCCGTATAACTCGACATACTCGTCACAGTAGATCTTGTAGCAGCAGATGCAGTCGAAGGGCTGTGCATAATCACCAGCAAATCATTGTCCTTGACCCCCGTCTCCTCGAACTTGAACGAGCAACAAGCAGTAAGTGATGCAGATGAGCGTTTAGACCAAGAGCGTTTCACATTTGTATCGTGTGGTATTTACCGTCTGATTCATACTCAACGGATTGCTATCGAGCATGAGCACTTGAGATGCTGCTGGAATGCCAAACTACACATGGATACGCTATATTCAGAGACTTGTCTTCCATGCAGGTGTACTGTATGATCAAGACTATTGAATCTTTACGTGTTGCTGAAGCTGTGGAGCCACAGAGTTGAGCTGGTGTGTGGGTTCCACATTGATCTGAGCCATTTGGTCTCCGTCTGCCGATGTTACTGTTACCTGCATTGCGTGTTTACTCTTGTCAATATGATAAGTGTGACTACTACTGCTACTATTACTATTTTGTAATCATATTACTTTTTGTATTACTATCATGTTAGTACTATTAGTATTATGTAAATAATACTACTATACTAGTATTCTTCTTGTCATGTAAAAAATACTACATACGATTGTGCTATCATTTTGGAAGTGAAATATCGAGCTCTATAATATGCTAAATTACTGGAAAAAGCATTACTATTTTTGTATGAAAGGCATTTGGGTAAATGGCACTTCGGAATATGCAGCTTTTAGCGTAAAATTAAAAGCCACAGTACCAATGCCAGTCATTTTTTCACGATGAAGTTGAGTGCGCTTTAGTCTTCCATAGTAACTAAAGTTGATCCTTATTAGTGTTCCAGAGGTCAACCGCCGGGCCTCGAGAATTCTAGATGCAGGATGCTTTGTCGTCCAGTAGAACGCATTGCTTGCAGCAAAAGACTGCTGAAGTATCTTACGCTGCAAGAATATGGCCAGCAGTAGGAAGTAAAAAGGCTAAGCAAGCAGAGTCCCACTTTGATGTCACCATAGAGGTGATCACGGCAGCAGATGCTTCACGGCACTGTGATGGTGTCCCAGCGTTAATGTTTTGTGACGACACTTTGTCAGACACATTTCGAGATCACACTCAAAAGGTGCTAAAGCGTAGAAGATATCGAAAGCTTACCATATCGTATTGGCATTTGATCGTTTAGTATCTAATGAAACGGAGCTCCAAAGACCCACAAGCTGCCACTAGCTGAGATTATAGCACCACACGTTGCAATGTCCTTCTTCTTCAGCTCCAGAATTTGGCACACACGCATTCGCCACACTGATGTACGGCTCAATACAGTACGGCAGGCCAACAACAAGCTCGATATGATGCACCCAATCTTTGACGTGATTTCATCATGCATTTGCGGCATAAGAATGTGAGGAAAGCATGCGGCAAAAGCAGCTCCATGTATGCTGCTCTTGAGTAACTAGACATCCAACGCTTTGACAACAGAGTGCTCTCAATATAAGGTGGAGAACATCACGACTGAATCAGACAAAAAACGTTGACGCAATTTGATAACGCTATGCATCAATTGAAGCTTATGCACGGGTTGGGGAAAGAAATGTGAAGCAACAAAGACTGTGGGATCTCAATAAGTGGCATTATTGATGTCGGATTTTTCAGCTTTGAGGTTGTAAAGCTTGGTGGTGCAACATGATGATTATATATAGTGTCAACTGCATATTGACCTACGTGGTGAATGTGCGTTGGAAAAATTGGATGGTCGGGATAATCTAAAAACTTACAAGGCGAAAGTGGCTGTTTCAACGCAAACCTTGCTTGTGATGATGGACATCTTTCCGTCGCGTTTTCGACTTTGTATTGCGCGTACTATTGATTCAAACACGTTTTCCTATGGAACGCAAACGTGATCAAATGTACTCATACATGCTGGAACGTTCTTGTCAACTAGCGACTTTGTCCCACGGCTTTTCACTGTAACAGACGATACAATCAACTTGTACCAATGAGCTGCCTGGAATGAAACCAGCCAGATTCTCTCAAAAAATAGCTCGCCCAACAGTTCTCAGGTCCTAGTGGGCACAAAGCAGGTAAGACGTCTCTACCGTAATATCAGACGCATCTATCGTAATATCAACCCCTTTTTTTCAAGCCTATCTCACCAACCCATACGCCATAAACACCGCCACAGTCGTTAAATTGCTATACAACTTATCAATAACAAAGAAAGAAGCAAAACGCGTGCGTAGGTTGAACAAAAAGCTGCTAGCAATGAAGATGATGATTAGCATTTTCAACAAGACCTTAGTGCTTTTTGAACCTGCAACATGTTTTGTTACTTTATTCGTACCTTACAAAGAGCATCATGTGAAGTAAACCTGATGATTTCGCTATCCTTTCTTTCTTCTAACGGTAATTTAAATGACCTTAGCGACTAATAAGAGTAGGTAATGTACATTTTGTACACAAATCACACGAGTTCAACCTGGACACACCGATGTATCAAATCATTAATCGAGTGTCAAAAAACACACCATTCATATGGTTTCGCTGGTTCTAGTACTTTGTCCACCCTAATATCAACATCTCGATCGTCTTACGAACGTTTTTAGTATGCCAAGTACCGCAAACAGGTGTCAACATAGTGGTACCAAAAAATAAGTGGCTAAGGAAGTAAATATAGTCCTACGTTGCATTCCAGCTCGTGGCAGTAGCATGCTGACTTTCTTTCGCAGCTGTTGTTTGTATGACAATAACTTCAAATTGGCTCGTCTGTCCGTTTATTTGCGTAAGTGGGATAGATGATGCATTAGGGTACTACATTGTCAATTACGTGTGGAATCTCTTTAGTAGCAAGTAATAAGAGGAGAGACAGAGATAGAGAGAGAAGAGAGATTGACGGTATGTGTTGTATTCATTGCGGACGTTCGGTAAAGCCGTTCGATTCGGCGTGACAGTACGTATATTATTACTAGCTTTCTAACTATCTTCTAGTATTGTAGCAGCATTCCGGCTTCACTACAGCTCCGAGATCAACCGACCGACGAGTGCGCGGTGTTGGCTTCTTCTTACGCACTCATGGAAGACGATAAAACACCCAAGTCGGACGTTTTGGCAGGACACGAGGACTTTTCTCAAGACGCAATCGAGTTTTCAATTCATGACGGCAATAAGAGACGATGGATGAATTGTTGTTGTATACGACGACAAAAGATAGACAAGCGTCAGGATATGGAGATTGGGGAAGTCAGTGGTATTAGCTTAAAGTCAAAGACACACGATCAACTTGTGGCAGATCGACAATTGAAGCAAAAGATTGCACACTACTCGACGATGCGCGTACATATGAAGCGCGTGCAATTGTGTCTGCAACAGGAAAAGCGCAATAAGTTTTACAAGGAATTGGTCGTATACTTGTGCTTTGTGGCAGTCATCATGGCGACGTTGTTGACATTGCCAGTTCATTTTCCGTACGAACAGAATTCGGTGTTGGATAGTACTTACTTTCAGGAACAATTTCCGGATGAAACTTATCCTAAAACTTTCTATGACGTTGGCAATGAGCGTGAAATGTGGCAGTGGATTAATGGACCGATGCTGTATCAGTACTATGACTCTCCTAGACGCAATAGCCGTCCCATTGGTAGTATTCAGATGCGAACAGGTCGAGTAAAAGGCACCCTTTGCAGTCAGACTTCTGGACGAAATGGTTTCGTTATGTTTTCGGATGAAATTTGTTATCCCGAGTATTCGACTAGACACGAAATGAAGAATGCGTATGGTAATGATAGCGGTGTACTGGGTACAAAGTATTACTGGACCAGCGGAATGGGCAAGCTACTACGCTCCGAGACGTTTAAACCAGGTCTTGTAAGCCGCGAAATGGACTACGGTCACGGTGGATACGTGGTCTATCTACCTCGCGACAATTATACTGCAGCTACCGCGTTAGTCACACAGCTACAAAGCGACTTTATTCAAGATGGCACGCGGTACATGGTATCAACCTTTGCTTTCTACAACGCACGTAGCAATATATTTTCGCATGTGCAGGGACTTTTTGAGATGAGCAATACCGATTACATGGAGGTTACAGGAAGAATCAAGAGTTTTCGTATTTTGGCAAGTTACAAGGACATTGATGAGTTTCTGGATGCTAACGCCCTCGTGATAGTCTTGATGGTTGCCACCCTCTTGCTCGTGACTCGTCAAATCTCGGATTTGCGCAATAACGGGCTACGTAAGTATGTACAATCTCTTTGGAACCTATTGGACATGCTTCAGCTCGTGTTACTCATTGTGTTTCTTGCGTATTGGGTTCTTTTTTTCGTAAAATCGGAAAACATCCGTGGCGATCTTTATCGTGTCGGTGACATGGATTGTTCCGGTCCGGCGGACGACCAGGAGGCAGCACGATCTTGCTTTATCGATGTAGAGGAACTAGCAATACTAGCTCGCTCAGTCAAAAATTACGCAGCAACTCTCGGACTGGTGTCCGTGGCTATTGTGTTTAAGTACTTGCGATTGAATTCGCGCTTGAATTTGCTGTGGCGCACCCTTCGCTTTGCAGCCAAGGACCTTCTTGCGTTCGTGATTATTTTTTTCACCATTTTCTTTGGCTTTGCAGTTATGGGCTACTTGACGTTTGGTACAGCTGTGCAGCAGTATCATTCATTGTCGATGTCATTGACGAGTTGCTTCCAAATGCTCTTGGGTGCATTCGATTACGAAGAAATTTACACTGCTAATCCGACCATGGCGGCAATATTCTTTTTCAGCTTCATGGTCTCTATCTATCTCATTTGCGTCAACATGTTCATTGCGATAATGAGTGAGTACTATTCTTTGGCTCAGAATGAAAAGAAGACCCTTGAAGAAAACAGGCGCAATTTTGCAGATAGTAAGGACAAGGATGACGAGGACTTTCGCGATTCACTTCAGCTTTTGGACGTTGAGTATGACGTGGCGAAGCAGGTCAAGAATTACATCAATGGTCTGCGAGTCCGAGTGAAGATGCCACCACTTGTAAATACTAAGTCGGCATATAGTACGGAGCAGCTCATGTTATCTGGTTTCCAGCGGGTACTACTCGTGGATTATGACTATCTTATGGCCGAACGAAAGCGATTACGCCGAAAATTCCGTGCCTGCGTACACCTGGTCATGGTTTGTGGTGACTTGATGCGCCAGAACGATCCGGATTTTATTATGCAAGTGGAGCTCGATTATATCGGTGAGCGCGCGCGTCCTCAATCGGATCCTACTGACTCATCCGCTGATATTGTCGAGTTTCCCGTGACCTACGTTCCCATTTCATCATCATTAGCCAACACTGTCGAAATCCTCAAGCGGTTAAAGCGAGGAATGTTCATTGAAATCGACGATGGCTCGCTTACGAAAGATCAAATCACGCTAGAAGTGCTTGGAGACCAGGGTGAATACGTCCAATCGTGCTTCATGAACCGACAGCAAGCTGTGCAGCAACACGATGACTGCTATGAGAACAATGACGGCTATTATGTGCGCATTAGTGAATCTTACGCAACCGAAATGGGTGGAAGTAAGCCCGACCCGGTGTTTTTTGGTCTGCAGCATAACCACCCGACGGTGGGTAAGGCCGACCACATTCGAGCGTGTCGTGTGCTTTACAATGGCAATGCCCTGCTAGACGGTAACGAAATGTGCGTCATGCCACGTTCGACATGGTTTCGCTACTTTGTTGAATACGTTGGATGGGGCTACGTCAAGCGGCACTTAACATGCAAGCGGACGAAGAAGACAATACACCGACTCGTGACAGATGCTGAAGTCGATCGGCTCATCACAGAGAGCTATGCTGCACCCGGCCGCGGCATCTCATGCAGATTCGACGAACTTGTGCGCAACTTTCGCATGTTTATTGCTAAGAAGGTGCACAAGCGTCACCTTCGTATTCCTGATCTTGAAGACCGCATCTTCGAGGAGGTGATCACATTTCTCGAACGATTCCCATCAGCGCTTACTCCTTTGGACAAGCGCGAGTTGGAAGGCTACAAGTACACACCACAACCATTGGATACTCGTCACATTCGATTGCCTCACTCGATTAATTTGCTGGCAGAGTTGCTATCTCAAAACGCACATGAAGTTTGGGCCGTGGGGCGAATTAATCAAGGTTGGCGCTGGGGCACTGAACGTAACAACGACCTGAAGCTTCACCCTGACCTCGTGCCTTATGAGTCGCTTACAGAGCAGGACAAGCAGTACGATCGCGACACATCCATGTCGGCACTCAAGGTCATTACGACATTAGGTTACGTGTTGGAGCCTCCACTCAACAACGAAGAACAGTTTGACGGATTTGAGTTTGGTACCGCCGCAGCTGAACCCGGAGGTACTTACGTACCGAAACCAATCCCGACTGATGATGTAAAGGTACCTCCTCATCTTCGTTCAGTAATCGAGCTTCTTGCTGAAAACACACACGAAGTATGGGCACAGATGCGCATGGAGCAAGGCTGGAAGTTTGGTCCTCGGCGTAACGACGCCATGAAGGAGCACAATGGCCTTGTCCCGTACATATACCTTACACATGACGAGAAGGATATGGACCGCAACACCGCCATGCAGACAGTAAAGCTAATCTTGCGTTTCGGGTTCAATTTCGTGCACAAGGATCAACGAGCTCGCAGTGGAAAGAAGAAACACTCGGGCCATATTAAGGTGATTGGCCGCAACGAAAACCCTGAAGCGCGTCATATTGGAGAGACGGTAGCTTTAGCACGCGGTGCAACCCGCGCAAAACGCGCCTTTATGGTTCACAATGGTTTCTTCTCCAGCCTCCACTCGTCCTCCGCTGCAAGTCTCTTTTCGTTAAACTCAACTAGATCGGAGTCTACGTCGCACGAATTGCAACAGCATAGAGCTGCTGTGGCGCATGCACGGCTAGTTACAACAGCTTCGTCATCTGCAGTGACAGTAGAATCCTCAAGCGACGCTGCGATAATTTTCTCTTCATTCGAGTCCGTTAGCTCCACAACGGAGTCCTTTGACTCACCAAAAAATGTTGCCAGTTCTAATAGCAGTAAGCAATAGACAGCTAGATGGATTTATGACACGGACACTATGCTTTTTAACTAAAATGGTACATTCCAATAGAAAGCAGCTCCACTCCTTCGGTTAAAACAGGAAATATCGCTGCGCTAGTGGCAACGATGATGCTGGACGACAAGTCAGTAGTTTACCATCCGCATACACTTTGTATGTCTCCGGGTCGACCTGAATCTTTGGCAATACGTCGTTCAACTTCATGTCCTTCTTTGTAATGCCTCGGCAGTGACGGACCGGTTCAATGCGCTTCTTCAATCCATACGACTGCGCAATTTTCTTGTCCATGCAGCTCTTGCTGACAAAGGCAATCGAGCCCATGCCAATGGCATCACCAAGAGCACCAAACATTGGCCGCATCTTCACAGGTTGGGGCGTCGGAATGGAGGCATTCGGGTCACCCATTTGAGCACAAGCAATAGCACCACCTTTGATTACAATTTCAGGTTTGCTGCCGAAGAAGCATGGCTTCCACAAGCAAAGATCAGCTAGCTTGTTCACCTCGACGGATCCGATACGATGTGACATCCCATGGGCAACAGCGGGATTTATCGTGTACTTGGCAACGTAGCGCCGGACACGGAAGTTATCACGCTTATGGCCAGATGCCGCGTCCTCAGGAAGAAGACCAAACTGCTTCTTCATCTTGTCAGCAGTTTGCCACGTGCGAGTGACCACTTCACCGATGCGTCCCATTGCTTGCGAGTCCGACGAGATGATACTGATTGCTCCCATGTCATGCAATATGTCCTCAGCAGCGATGGTCTCACCACGGATACGCGACTCAGCAAATGCTACATCTTCAGCAATGTTCGTGTCCAAGTGATGGCACACCATGAGCATATCTACGTGCTCATCGATGGTGTTACGAGTGTACGGACGAGTCGGGTTTGTTGACGACGGAAGCACATTTAACTCACCACACACGGTCACGATATCCGGAGCGTGACCTCCGCCAGCTCCTTCGCTGTGGTAAGTATGGATTGTCCGACCCTTAAACGCCTCGATAGTGTGCTCCACGCAGGACGATTCGTTTAACGTGTCTGTGTGGATTGTCACTTGAACGTCGTTCTTTTCCGCAACATGAAGACAGTTATCGATAGCGGCAGGGGTAGTCCCCCAGTCTTCATGAAGTTTCATACCAACAGCACCAGCATCGATCGTATCTTGAAGACCCCCGGGAAGTGCAGTATTACCCTTGCCTGTCAGGCCGATGTTCATTGGTATTGTGTCAGTCGCCAGAAGCATCATCTTTATGTGGTTCGGGCCAGGAGTGCATGTCGTAGCTTTTGTTCCGGTTGCTGGACCAGTGCCTCCACCGACCAGCGTGGTCAAGCCACTTGCAAGCGCTTCGGTGCACAGCTGGGGACAGATGAAATGCACGTGGGCGTCAAAGCCTCCTGCGGTTAGAATCAAACCTTCTCCCGCGATCACTTCCGTGTTCACACCGACAATAAGGTTCGGCGACACACCGTCCATCACATCCGGGTTGCCTCCCTTGCCAATGCCAGCAATCAGCCCATCCTTGATACCGACATCGGCCTTGTAGATACCCGTATAATCAACAATCAACGCGTTGGTAATGATGGTGTCCACCACTTCAGCAGACGTCTTTCCAGACGCTTGACCCATTCCTTCACGCAGCACCTTGCCACCACCGAATTTGCATTCATCTCCATACACTGTCATATCCTTTTCCACCGTCACGTACAGTTCTGTGTCACCGAGACGTACAACATCACCTGTGGTAGGACCGTACGTTTGTGCGTACACACTCCTGGGCATCGTACAGATATTAAACTCCGGTTGAAGCACACTATTGTGCAGCTCCTTAAGGTCCAGCGTCTTGTGGTGGAAGCCCTTGGCGAGTGCTTTAGCAACAATAGCGTCTACCTGTGACTCGTCAACCATTCCAGTTGCAAGGTTATTGCCGCCAGAGATGACCTTGTTCCCGGCAATAGGAATGATCGAGACTGTCTTTTGGTCTCCTGGTTCAAACCGCACAGCAGTTCCAGAAGCAATGTTTAGACGGTGGCCGTAAGCAAGGTTCCGGTCCATCTCCAAGTACGGATTGATCTCAATAAGATGATAGTGACTTCCAACCTGAATTGGTCGATCGGACAAGTTGGTAATCTGCAGTACGCGAGCTTTTCGACCCGAGTTAAGCACAATATCTTCATCTTGAGTAATAATAGCTCCTGGATCTACCGATGACGTGGTAGCAGAGAGCTGTTCAAAAGCCTCTAGCTTGGGCACAGGCAGGAAAGACCCGTAAAGGGCCATAGAGAGGTCACCATCCAAGTTAGCAATAGGGTTGTCAATCGTCACAAGTTTCGTTCCGTCTGGAAATGTGCCTTCTACTTGTACATTGTCCAGAATAGAAGCTACACCATCCATCACTTGACGTCTGTATCATACAAACAGATATTCACATAGAATAATAAAAACAGTTAGTTACTTGTATCAATATGGTAAAATATCATTTCACTATAAAGTATTGTATATATGTGTGTACAATAATACCTGCCAAGCATTTGTGCACCAAGGGTCATTAATTCTGCAACTGTCTTACCATCTCGAATAAACTCCAGTACTTGGGTAGCCAATAAAGCGACACTTTCGGTATAATTAAGACGAAGACCTCGTGCCAAACGTTTTTGAGCCAAAAAACCCGCTGTATGTAACATCAAATGGTCTTCTTCACGTGGACTCAACCGCATTTTATCCCTCACAATAACCAAAGAACTCTTTGTGAGCTTGTCTTGATAGGAAATGGGTACTGTACTTTTGTCTACTACGTTGCAAAACTTGGACTGACAGTTCCCATGTTGAAGCGTCTTTTAGTACGACGCACTGCGCGTCACAACTCCCGATCCAATCAGAAATAGGTTATAAAAGTATCGCTGTTTGTGGCAGCTAGAAGACAGAAAACATACAGTGTCCTGCTCTTGTCCTAATGTCGTTTCTCTTGTTCTTTAACTTCTGACAAATTCATACAAAATTCTCCGTCGTTTTCGTCTAAAGCGTTATGTTCCTTTTGTGTACCGTCTCCAGTAGGTTCCAAACGTCGTGTAGTTCTGTCGTTAGTTGCATTCGTAACGCTGCGGTGCAAGTGTTTCATGACGTAATTGTTGTGACAAACTAACTTGGATACGATTCATCATCATCTTTGTCGATTGATCTACGACTGCGTTCTTTTGCTGCTGTTATGTAGACTAGTACTCAAGAAGCTTTGTCAGGTGGAGTTTATTTACGACAACGTTGTGTTCAATCCCGTGTTTATAGTACTACCCTATCGCACCTAGGACTACAGTTCTCCAGTCGCGTCCATACTTAAGTTATGCATCAAACACGTTTCCAACACCAAACTCCAGCTTTCTATGTGTGTGTTTTCAATAAATGAGTTATACGCTTTTCGCCACTCGACTCATCTGCCCAAAATAAAACAATAACATCATGTTGTTGTTGCTACAAACAGAACGCTACGATTCCATTCAATACACGACTGGGATATCTACGTATAAGCCTGTTCTTACAAACACTATCACTTTGTCGTGCATGTTGCCTTCATCAAGCACTTGCATGCAGTAGAAACTCCCCACCACCTGTAGAATTTGCCATGACATTATACGAGCATTTTAACTCCCGCTTTATCAAGTTGATGTCCCGTTTGCACGTAGTTGTCACAGATGAGACTGTATCCTCGCTGTGGTGCCTCCATCAACGGTGTCTATTCATTCTTGTCGTAACCTTTGAACAATTCATTTCCTTATCATTTTCGCCTTCTATCAAATTAGCGTAAACAACTTGAATATAAATAACACCTTACACGATCATCAACGGCAGCAAACGAGAGCATTTGTACCTTGCGACAAATTGGTTGAATGGTAGGTGCTCTAATGTTTACTGTTGACTTTATTTTAACAAATATTAGGTTAGAGATCCAGATGAAAGATAATTTTTTGTTTGATTGTGATAATGCGCGAATCCGCTGTCGGTGAATGTATAAGCTCTTAGGACTGTATAAGATTCGAGAGGTATGAATATTTGTGAGCAATGTCAATATTGTGAAAGGATACAAAATAATGTAGGCCACCTTACTTTCAAAAACATCAAAGCTAATGTTATATTTTCATGAAAGCACGTACTCGTGGATCAATGCTTTTACCTTTTAGTTATGACTGCATTAAACATACAAAACGAATAGTATTTTGGCTGCAAAGTACGTTTTGATATTGTTGTAAAGAGAGTAAAGCTACAGACTTAAATTCCGTTGTAAGTGATTGTCCGCCTTAAAACGACCTATTCTGTAGCAGGAGGGCAGATAAATTCAGTCTGCACAAAAACGTATGAAGAAACGAGGTCTGTTGAAAAGCGACAGGCTGTAAATCATCGCAGACCACAAAAATTCGCACGTCGACAACATGCTCACAACGCACATCGTCGCTTTCGCTGATTTCAAAACAATCTGTCATTGCTAGCAATAAATGTCCTAAATGAATGAGACTAGCAATTTATGGGACTCTTTCATGACTCCGTTAAGCTAGAGCACCTGCGTAGGACACATATGTAGGCTCCTAGGAGCGACTGCTTCAATAGCGTTGCAAAACACAGAGAAGTTCGTTGTTGTGAAACCTGTTGCATCCACGCTTCATGTCTGGCTACATGTCGATCCATAGCTTTTGTGAAGAATAGTGTAGGACGTTTACAACGTGTTAGGAATATCTATGATTAAATAAAGTTAGACATGTTTCGTGAAGCGCTATTTGCAGCTGAAGAGGAAGCTGCAGGGCCTAGTCAACTACAGTTTGCGCTAGAACCGTAGCGTGTTATTAGAAGCCTGTGCGATTGCAATCTACAAAGAGGGTTTGCCAGGGTGCTTTGTGACCCTCGAAGAACCGTCGTATGTCGCTAAAAGAAGAGCGGCAAGGCAACGAAGCATAACCTAGGGCGAGTTGTGCGGCAGTTGACATATATGAAGCTTCCATAGCTCTTCGTTTTTTAGTCATAAGACTTGCAGGGGTGCTTGGATTGGACTGGGGTATCTCTAGTGTGACAGCTCCTGAAGTGCACCTCCTGATAGTGGAATGCACCGTTGAGTGGAGAAGTCCAGCACACTTGACCAGAGCCATGCTGAAGTGTCCGTACAATTCGGTGGAAAAAATTCAAACTTGAGCACAAACGCCGGTCACATGTAACTTACGTCGCACGTAACTGAAGCAATTGAGGCGAAGACGACAAGTTAAATTTGAGTGGAGAAGAAGAAGCGAGAAATCTGCCATTCCACTACGCACAAGTCCCGTTCAACATACTCTATGGGTGGTGCCAACTCTTCCACAGTTTCCGACCAGCGGCAACCATTTTCTAAGTCACATAGTTCCAACCGCTTCGTTCGGTACAGCCGGTCAATCATGACCTTACGTCAACAAGGCGTACTTTTTTACATAGCTTTCTTTGTTGGAATTGCAGGCGTTCGTGTTGCAGCACAGAACAGTGAGATCAGCTCCATTCCAACAGGTACACCGACATTTCAAACTGGAGAGAACATTTACTACTCAACGAGCAGTTCTAGCTATGGATCGACCAGCGATGAGGACGCTGACGACACTGCCGCGTACATCGCCCGAGGATACGCGTCTGAGATGGATGAGAATGAACAACGTCTGACCATCATAAATGATAACCTTCTCATGGAGAGCGTTTGCAACGGCGATCCTGTGGTAATACTCAAGTCCACAAATGTCTCCACCAATGGTGCGTGTTTGCCGGCCCAAAGCCGGTATAACCTCTCGTGCTCGTGCCTTTTGGGCTTTGCAAACAAAACATCGTGGGATTTCCACATTCGTGCTCCCGAACAAGACGCTGTATCACCGTTTCCCACAACACTTAGTAGTGGAAATATCGTTCAAGTGAATTCGTTGATGCTGCTCGACGTTCCCTCCACCTTGCTTACCCTGTACGTTTGAATCACTTCAAACTCTTTTAGAGTGGCTGACTCATGTGGTTTTGTGCTGGACAATGTGCAGCAAAATACAGGGAGAGAGCAGCAACCTGGTCCCTGTGCGCCTAAAGAAAGCGACGGATGGAGACAGCAGCTTGTCTATCGTTCGCTCTCAGGAGGTCTCAGCGCTCACAAAAGTGTACGTTTAGGTCACAGTCTACGTTTCGTTGAGCCATGTAAAGCTAACTTACAAATCTATGGCAGTGATTTATACAACCTCGACCTTGCTGATGTACCTATTGAGTTTGGTTTTGTCCCCACGACAGTGTCAAGTCTGTAAGTAAGCATTCACAACGACCAATGTCAATGTATCCAACTCACCAGGTTGTGCTTGTACCTAGATTAATGCGTCGTTGCAATCTCAGCAGCCTCAATCAGCCATTTCTGGAAAGTTTCACTGCCCTCGAGTACTTGTACGTCAGCTAACTAACTACAAACGAAGTGTAAGCCCAGCTGACGATATTCCTTTGTTGATGTATGGCTGTGCAGAAATCTAGCGTCTAACAGGATATCCAGCATTTATACTAGACTGCCGGGATCGGCTGAGGCCTTGAACGCGATGACCATAATGTGGGTAACGCTTTTTACAAACTACTTCCATTTTCATATACTGACTTGCACTTCGGAACTCGGCTATTGAAATGAGCAGAAATTTGGCTAACAACAGCTTCACCGAGTTTCCAATTCATTTGCTGCAGTTTCCAAATCTTCAAAAGCTGTACGTACTTGATCATCGCATCGTTCACCAACATGATTCGTAGCTTACTTTTACATCTTGACTTGTCAGGGATCTGAGCGGTAACGCTATCACAAATTTGACCGTCACAAGCGATGAACTCTCAACTATTTCTCAGCTTTTAGTCTTTCGAATTGATGCACAACGGGGTTCCAATAGTCGTAAGAGTGACTGTAAAGGTGGTGAATGGCAAGAAGTACACAGCACAAATTTTTGTGTTGTCAATGCTTCAAGCAGCTCTCCAACCTCGGAAACGATGGCAACTCAAGGTAGCGAAGACAACACAACCAACTGGACAGCGTTCATGCTTGTAGCGGCGTTTGGTGGATGCCTTGTGGGTTTTCTGTTGTTTTTTCTAGCTATAAGGATGGCGCGATACCAACAAGAGCGTCATAACAAACTAGGTGCAGCGTCACCTGGTGTCGCAGACATTCAAACACCAGGCGCGATGGAGACTACAGCCTCACAGGCGGTCTACAATTCGCTTCACCCGACATTGCACGCAGGAATACTCAACGATCCACTGATAATGTCATTTCGACTAAATTACAAGGACGTGAAAGTTGGTCGCTGCATCAGCAAAGGAGGCTTTGGACTTGTGTACACCGGTACGTACAAGCGCCGCCGCGTGGCCATTAAAAGAATCATGCGCGAGAAGTGCGAGAAGCTATCACAAATCCGCATGTTCGTTCGCGAGATCACGCTCATGGGGTCTCTCAAGCACGAACGCATTGTAGAATTCATAGGCGTCGCGTGGGACTCGCTGCGCAACTTGAGTGCTGTAACGGAGTATATGGAACGTGGAGATTTACGAGATGTACTTCACACCCTGAAAAACGAAGGAAGTGAGGTTGACGATGGACTGACGTGGCATGGCCTCAAGCTTACCATCGCACTTCATATTGCGGAGGGCCTTGCATACATGCACTCCCTAAATCCCAAAGTCATTCACCGCGACCTCAAGTCCAAGAACGTGCTACTTAACGATGAGTTTCACGCTAAGCTCAGCGATTTTGGTGTCTCGAGGGAGCGCCAAGTAGCAAACGTCGAAGGCGTCCCTGAAAAATTCATGACGCCGGGTGTTGGCACGTCTTTCTGGATTGCGCCAGAGGTGTTGCTCGGCAAAGACTATGACGAGCACGCGGATATTTTTTCCTTTGGTGTTGTGCTATCTGAACTTGACACGGACGACTACCCATATTGGAATTCCGGAACCATCCCAGGACATGGGAACCCCGGTGACAGGCGTTCACAGGAACAGAAAATTCTCGAAAAGGTAGCATTAGGCTCGTTACGTCCAACGTTCTACAACGACTGTCCCCCCGGTGTTCTCTCATTAGCTGCAAGCTGTCTCGAAGGAAAGCCAGAAAACCGACCCAGTGCCTCCGAGGTTGTACTTACGATCCAAGAGCTTATTCGCGAAATGCATTTCGACAATCCAGACTCAGAGCCTGAACCTGATGAAATCGTCACGGCAGGGTTTCTCTCAAACGAATATGCGTAGAACGCCATATTCTCTCGAATGAAGAGCGATGTGGCGGACAATCAGATTTATGAATATTTCGAAGTAAAACTAATTGAATGTAGAATACTTTCCCAAATTGAACTTGACAAAGTCTAGAGCTCACGCAGCACGAGCTTTTTCTTACTGCAACGACTTATACAGCAGTCTTCTGCTTCTTTAACGCAGCCTCAGTACTTTCCTCAGGTTTAGAGGTTGCGTTGACGACCACACTCTGTTTCTTCGATTCACCGGCAGCCATCGGTATCATTTTGTAGACGGGCACGGGAAATGATCCTTCTTCATTTCGCTCGAACGCACCAGTGTCTTCCTGCAAGTATGCTCTGTATATACCAAAAACATCCACCTTGTTCACGACCCGCGATTATTTATTTGGACAGCAGGTCAAAACTACAAAACTTACGTAACAAATGTACGCAAATGTTCTTTTCCACCAAGCTCGTGCTCACTCTTGGAGTAGCTCTCTAGAATCTGATCACACACTTGATCGGCCGTCATTGCCGTCACTCCCTTGTGATATTTCGCTTTCTCAAACGCCTAGCATACAACCCCCCAAAATTACAAATAGCTCATGAAAAGAATCCGGATAATATCCGAAAAGAGGAAAATCGCACTCAAAATAATATCTCCTACCTTTTGGATAATTTTGAACCCACTCATCGTGCTGATAGTGGAGCGAATGGCACATAGGAAATAGACACGTGCGTGTCCAATTTTAAGGGCTGTCTTGGAACTGAGCTTAATTGTCTGGTTCTTAGACACGAATTTACCGTCTGCAAACATACCATTCTTGCCTAGACATTGCAGTTCAAAGCAACTCTCGGTCTGATTCCACTGAATACGTGCATGTAAGCGTGAAATAGCCTTGTGTTCACCCAATGCAATGCGATGATCAGGCAACGACGAGATGGGACCACGTCCGAGCTCCGCTGGCAAGTGTGTAACGAGTTTCTCAAAAGGTACATCATCCAATACACGTCCACTGAGCTTCGCATAGGCTAGTGGTGGTCGTTTTTCGACAAACTTCTTCTCCAGCGCTTTCTTACGTTCCTCGAGTCCAGGCGTTTGCATGATATGATTGTATCAAATGAATTCCTGCAGTCGTTAATATTGACAGATTATTGACGGATTTTTTGAGGAAAACCGGACTTTAATGACACGAGTGAGATAATTGTGTTTTTTACGAAAACAAAACATCCGATGGATTTTTCAGAAAAAACCACAAGTGGATTATTTCAATGAAGTGTGTTCATCCTTCTCTTTATCAGATTTTCAACCTTCTTCTAATTGCAGAAACTTCTCTACCCTTGTATCGCTCGGTTTCATTTACCTTGACGTTCACGTGCAGTTCGAATGTTCTGTCGCTTCGGCCTTTCTAGTTTTCTATCATGACTTACATTAGTCTCGAGTTCTTCCTCCTTATAAAACATGAAAGACGAAAAACCTCGACAGCCTGTTTCAACATGCGTGCTTCTCTGATTCATTAGTGTCATGTAGCTTGAACTATCGATTAGAGAAAGTTTGGTGCTTCAGTTAGTTTGAGACACTTTATATGTAACTCAATATCTACACACCCCTCTTATATAAATCCTGGTATCGAATCATCATTATGATGTCGACTGGCTAACATTGCTGGGATATATCATTGTAGCTGGTTACCAAGTGTCCAGACGACAAATGCCCCACTGGTCCTTAAAATGAGCCCTTCCACTTTTATAAAACGCAACGCTAGAAACGCATTAGTCCATTGCAGTGCAACGCCACTTGAAAATAAACTGTGACACCGAAAGCCAGTCCATGGGCTGAACACACCGCTAACAGCGCTCCCCGAAAGCTTCAAATAAAACGGTCGAGGTCAAGTCAAAACTTGGAACTCATGGATGTGTAAGTGAAAAAAAAGCGTCAAGAGTACAGAAGTAAGTTTTCAGTAGTGGACATTACTTCAGCCTTAGAGTGCCGTCACCACGAAAATGTACCGTCCTCATTGCGCTTGTGGTTATTGAGCTTCACGTTGAGCCCTCCAAAATCTACTGGCCTTTCTTATGCTTGCTTGACCGACTCGGCTGTGTGGCACGAAGCCTGGTAGAAAACAAGACCATCACAACTTGATCTTACATCTACCTGCGTCGTCACCCATCAAAGTCTTACTCTCACCAGTTTTTTTTGTTGCAATGGTGTCTATGCGTGGCGACTCGAAGTCCTCGAGGATCTCAAATAAAAAGAACACCAAGACAGGAATGACCTCGGTGGCTTCCTCACCAAGCATCTCGTCGGTGACTACCAAGAAGGAAACAATCCCGACTGGAGACGCTGTCACGACTATCACGACCACAATCACAACGGTGCGTACCGGCACGTCGAATGCGAAGAGTGATAAAGGTTTAGACACAGCGAATCCTAGCGGCGCTACCGGTTTGACCAGCTCGGTCACGGGTAAAAGACCTAGCAACGTCTCCACTACGACTATTACGACAACACATAATGAAAACGGTCTCTCACCGGTGACTACAGTCACAGTCGACAATGGTGTGAACAGCACAAGTCTCATGACGAGTAAGGGAGACGGTCTAGTAGGTGCCACGACCACAAGGACAGATTCCGAGCGAAACGGGTCTGGTGGTAGCTCCACAATTGTGACAAATGCCGGAAGAATATCTGCTGTTCCGTCCCAAGAAACGTCGAGTGGGGCGACTGCTTTGGCGTCAAGCAGTACAGCCTCAACATCCTCGTCAGCCAAAGAAACAAACGAAGAACGTTTGGCGGACTTTACAAACACGGATAGCAACACGACGAATGGGCAGCCATCCACCAGAACTACGATGGTGGCTGAGTCGACTAACAGTCACGACAGTTGGGCAACCACGGCTCCATCATCTAGCACTGTCAATGCTGCAGCGTCCATTGTCTCGACAAATGGGTCAAACGGGTCTGTTGCCAGCACTGAAAACGCGAAAACAAGCAGTAGTGCCATCGAAAGCTTGAACACTTCGACGGCTGGTGCGTCATCAAATACGGGCTCTGCTACGCCATCATCCAACGAATCCGTTGCATCTTCGTTCACGCGTTCATCTAGTTCTTTGTCATCGTCCAATGCACTGAAAAGTTGGTTCACCCGCAAATTTCGTAATAATGAAACGCAGCTTGTCGTAGGCGCTAATAGCTCCGCTACCACAACGCTGGATCAGGTGTGCAATGGTCTTCCGGCGCTAATAACTCGCTCCAACATTGAGGCTCCAAATGGTGGTTGCCCAGACGAGCTTACGGCGCTCAACGCGTCCTGCACATGCCTTACAGGATACAATGCGACTGCATCGTCTTGGACCTTTCACGTCACTATTAAGTCGCAGAACTCCGCCATGAACGCGACGACGCGGGCATTGACGCAATCGTCTTCTGACAAGCTGGCGATCAACACCATCCGTCCAATTTGGGTCTCCCCAAGTTTGAAGACGCTACAGATTGAGGGTACTGAGAATTTTCCGGCTGAAATCGCTTTCATTAATGAAAACCGTGAGGCCTCAAGTCCGTCGCTGCCTCTTGTGCAGTCGGTGAGCAACTCCACACAGATCTCCACCCTCTCACTGACGAAACTGGACCTGAGCACTGTGGCGGCGACGAAGTCTGACTTTGTGCCAGTTACAGTGACGAATTTGACATTGCGCAATTGCAACATTTCGACGCTTGGTAGCAGCTTTACGCGCACGTGGGGCCGTGTCCAGTATCTCGACCTGTCATCAAACAATCTCAATAAGAAGTTCGTTGGTGGGGCAAGTCTCAAAGAACTCAACTTATCGTACAACGCGCTTGCAGTTCTCCCCATGGGATTCCTGAACTCGACGAATTTGGAAGTCCTGTACATTCAAGGGAACGACATCAAAGACTTTAACGTGAGCCAAGATCAATTCAGCCAAATTCAAGCTCTTACAGCGTTCAATGCGGACAAACCTCCATCATCATCAACTTGTCAAGATGGCGAATGGCAGTCTGCACACGGTGCTACTTTTTGCGTCCTCAGCGCGTCCACAGCAGCAGCCGATTCGTCTCAGTCATCGGGATCAACCAGCGACGGTGACAACAATGGTCTCGGATTGCTATCTTACTGGCTCATAGCGGGTGCTATCATCGTGTTTTTCTTGCTCCTGCTGGTAATCTGGCAGCGCCGTCGCCACAGTCGCGAGGGTGACAGCAGTCCAATCTTGTCGCCCGAGGTTATTGAACCAACAACACCTAAGTGCAACGCAAACCACGCGTTTGGCGACGCACTCAATCATGACAACATCGCTTCATCCGTCGCTGCTGCTACTGGTTCTGCTAGTAATATTGTTCATGCTAACGCATACCCCGGATACGGACGGTCTCACGGTAACAGCATCGACAGTGAGGACACCACAGCTATGGGCTTAACGTTAGCTACCAACAAAGCATTGACGTCGTGCCGACTGGATTACGACGAGCTGATACTAGGTCGCTGCGTAAGTCGCGGAGGCTTTGGCCTTGTCTTTGTAGGCAGCTATCGAGGACGGCAGGTGGCCGTCAAGAAAATTCAAAATGAGCGCGAGATCGGACGCGAGCAAGTGCAGCAATTCGTGCGCGAAATCTCCCTCATTTCTGGCCTAAACCATCCTCGCATCGTAGAGTTCATCGGTGCGTGCTGGACGATACCGACTGAGCTTTCAGCAGTGACAGAATTCATGGAGCGTGGTGATTTGCGTGATGTCACTCGACGATTCAAGCGTCGTGGCTATCGCCTCTCATGGGAGTCTCACAAGGCAAATATCGCATTGCACATTGCCGAAGCTCTAACTTACCTACATGGATTGACCCCTACAGTGATCCATCGCGATCTCAAAGCCAAGAACGTGATGCTGAACGCTGACATGGAAGCCAAGCTGAGTGACTTTGGCATTGCGCGTGAACGTAGTTCGTACGACGGTAGTGAGCACATGACAGTGGGCATCGGCACGTCATTCTGGATTGCACCAGAAGTGTTGCTTGGTCATGATTATGACGAGCGTGCTGACATATATTCGTACGGTGTTGTGCTATCTGAAATCGACACGGATGATTACCCGTACTGGAATACACAGCATCAAGCAGAAGGCAAGGCACAGGAGAACGAGATTCTCCGTCTCGTGGCTCGTGGTTCCAAGCGTCCTGCATTCTCGGATGATTGTCCACCTGCAATCTTAGAGCTGGCCACACGCTGTCTCCGTGCTGACCCTGAAGAACGTCCTAGCGCTTTTGAAATTGTACTCTACTTGCAGCAGCTTGTACGGGATCGCAACTCAAGCGCATCGTTTCCGTCGATAGCTCAAGCTGATACCGCGTTCGACGGTTCACGCAGCAATTCACCCGCAAATACCGTTCCGGCAAATGCCATCGTGAACGTCCGCCCCACTGGTGAAGATACCCAACAAAACCAAGAAATGGTGTTCCCGCCGGCTGCCGTAGCTAATGCCCCAGGAAGGCGTTTGAAGACAACAATGACTACAGCAACGATGAAGACTGACTCATTAAGCGTTACAACGATTTCGCGTCCCGCTGTAGCCCAAGTGATGATAGCATCTTCACGTCAAGTACCATATCCAATTGGTCGCTCAAAGCTTCCTCCAATTGGCAAGACAACTAGGCGAGATGGTCAGGGCAATGCCAGTAGCATTTTTGATCACACCACACTCTCAATAGCAGGAGGCATCGAGAATGTAGGATCGAGTGACATTTATGCCTGTGCAAGACCCACGTCACCTAGCAGCATTCAAGCACGTCATTTGGCAGAGCGAGACATTTCAAGACAGCAACAGCTTAGCTCTTCGAGTGGAAAAGAGGCTACAGCCGTCGAGCGCCGGAGGAAAAGGTTGTCGCTGTATGAGGACGGAAAGGAAACAAAGTAGGTATGTTTATTCGAGCAATGCGATATCGTAATGAGTATGTTGTTGTCAATGTTATCACTTGCTTGCACGTCATTAAGTTAGTAATTGCAAACATGAATGCACTAACGGTGATTAAGTGGAATACAAAGCTATAATCTTCAAAGGTGTTTGCTCACCTCACTCTTTACTCTGCTGAAACCTGAATCTCAAATAAGTAAGAGTTGAGGGTCTATCAATCTAAGGAACAACTTCAGTATCTCACATGACATAGACAAAACACGTCGAGCAACCGGTATGAGCACGTCTTGTACTTAAGTGACCACAGACACAGTACATGAACACTAGGAACTTGAGTGGTGATTTCCAATAACGACAGTCTCAACTTCAAGCTGTTTCATGGCTCGTTTTCGACCAAACGTTGCGGCGCAGTCGAATCAAGGTTACAAGAGTGCCCTTTGCCTATCGTTTGTACTGTGACCAAGCCTTTTCAATGCATGACAACCAGCATCACACAGTGATCAGCAAACCAGTCATGCATTGTAAAGGTTGACAATCAAGCTCATTGCATTTTCGTGCGCCAAGATTCTCGCAAAACGAAGTTGAAGTTGTTGACACTGCTGGTTATTTTTTGGCACATGTAGCTACAAACCTGACCTGAGCTGACCACATCGTGCCGTATGGTTGGCCAGCCATTTAGGCTCGCTGCAGCTGCCCGTTGACCAGGCTCGCCGCACGTTGCCAGCGCTATGAGCGTCTGTATTCGGTCTTGAATGCATGTGATATTGCATATTCTTCTAGCATTGGACTCAAAAATCGCGAACATGTGCATGCGCGGCGACTGTAACTACACTGACCTGGCTGCAACTGTCTGGATTTGACAGAACCAATCTCGCCTCTTCTCACCATTGTTTCTTACTATCGGTTCATGGGAGACGTGTCTTTCTTCTTCGCCTGAACGGGTATTCTATCATCAAAAAAATACTGCAAAAATACTGGAATCGTATGATAAGAGTTTCTGCTTCCGTCGTCACTCATACTTCAGTCAACCTAACGTGTGGATACTATTTGCTTTGCTGTTGTTGGCTCAGTCGTAGCACAAAATTCGTTCTCAGCGTCGTCCACTACTGGAGAAGAGATCGACGATCAAGCGAAAGCGTGACTCGAGAAATATATGCAAGATGGCGAGACTAGCCGCTTTCCAAACGACATCAACGGTATGAGGCACTGCAATTCGTAGTCTCACAGCCCTGCCTGTAGTGTGCGATGTGAAGTCGTCCGTACAGACCAACTCTAGCACGATAAGAGCCAATGGCGGTTATCTCTCTATTTTCACGCTCGTTGGTGTGAGTTGGACGTGTCTCGAGGGCTACGGTTACTCGCTTGCTTGGGAGTTTAACGTCCAGCGAAGACAGGACCTTACGACTTAACCGTTGTTTGGTTTGGTGCTACGTGAACTTCGTCACTTGTGAAAATCGTCGCACCTGATGAGTAGACTTTGACAATTACATGTGTCGTTGTGGCAAATGATCTTTTGACGCTTAGTGCCACGGCTTAAGCTCGGTAGACAGCATTCAGTAGTTTGGACCATTTCGGCTGGCCTGTACAAAACATTGCAGGCCTTCGAATGTCAGCATGGACCTCCCTCACGAAGCGTATACATGCGACAAGAGCTCATTTCAACGCTGCAGCATTCACGTATCGTCAGGTTAATCGGTGTCGTTGGGGACACGCTGCGAAATCTGAATGCCGTGACCGAATACATTCGACACGGCGATCTGTGTGAGGTGTTGCAAGCTTCCAGCTGCGGAAGATTCCGTTATCATTGAAGTCACACACGCTTTCAACATCGCAGACTTTGACACACTTGGGACTTGCATTTGCTTGATCCCAAACTGATTCATCGTGCTCTCAAATCGAAAATCTGTTGCACACAGAGATGGAGGCCAAATTGAGCGACTGTAGTGTCCCGTGCGCACCATACCATTGAGACCCACATGATGGCAGGTATTGAACGTCTTTCAGGATTGCACCTGAGGTTCTCCTTGGCAAAGACTACGACGAGCGTGCCGACATCATTTCGTTTGGTATCGTCATTTTGGAATCGACAAGGAGGACTGACTATCCGTACTGGAGCGCAAAAAACGCGCCCCGAGATAGAAAGGTGGAGGAGACAGTCATTCTTGTATGGTGGCAGTAGGTGAGCTCATCCCAAACAAATTCCACGGGGCTGCCCCAGGGCGGTTCTGAGGTTGGCGAAAGCCTGCATATTTCTGGACTTAGATGACCATCCATTAGCTATGGAGGTAGTCGACGCATTCGAGCAGATCATGAGCCGTTCCTGTGTGAATTACGGTGGGGGAACAGGCACGGGATTCGCTGTCTTTGAGCTCATCATGTCCATTGTCGATGTATACGACTAGTTATTAATTTGTGAAGAAGACAATTTACCGCATGTAATAGTGTTTGGAAATTCATCTCGTGTAAAAAAAACGTTAAGTATCATGATATGTTGTCATATCCTCTAAGTGATCCAAACATCCTGATTGCAACACCGCGAGTCGCCTATTAGTTTATCCAAATTTGCCGTCAAAGCCAACAAAGCCCGTGATCTTGAAAATCGGGAAGAATGGCTTTTTGTGAAGGTTGGAACACCAATTCCAGGCGCTCGTGAGTCGTCCATCAATGCATGATCCAGCCTCAAAAAAATTGTCCGCTCCGCTGCCGTCGAATGCTTCGCGGAAAAAGTCTGCCAAAATAGTGCGCTTCAGTTTGTGAGTTCCACCGAACGTGGAATCTACATATCCTCGAATCTCTGGAGATTTACACATTGACTCAATACTATCAATGGCCTTGACGATTGGACGCAGAATATGCCCCACTTGTGTGTACTTATCGATGAACATGAGCGCGTTGGGGACATTCTTATCTCCAAGATGAATGACACTCGAGCCAACCCACGAATCTAATTTGCGCTGTGTAGAGTGAAGAATAACGTGCATGGCACGGGAAACACGGGGCGCAGGCTGGATGCGATGCAGGCCCTGACCGGTATCCGTCAGGTCGTAACGTGTGCCGTCAGCAAGTAGATCCTCGTCAGTCAAGCACCACAGCCGGAACATGTCATGCGCGATTTCGCGCCACAGCGTCAGCGACTGAAGCACATAATTGTACTGCCGATCGTGGGAATGGGACAAACGAGCACCATTATTTCCGCTGATGATAGCCAAAGAACTGTCTGTCTGCTCGTCATCTGGGTTGAAATGTGTGGTTAGCAGCTTGATCATGTGGTCGATCGGGTCACGCTCGAAGTACAGATGGTAATTGTTATCAGCGATCGAGTAAAGACACTGCTCAAGAGACTCACGTTCGAGACATCGGCTTTCGTACTTATCGCACAATGATCGAATAGCCTGCTCCTTCTGCTTTATTTGGCGCTGAATCTGAGCCCGGGACTTACCCTCAGGAGCAACCACCATCGTCGCAGTCTGAATACGGGAATCACGCAGCATATTCAAAACACCACCAGTTTCCAGCACGTCATACACAGTACGAATTTTCTGCAGACAAGAAAACCCTAACAGTTCCTGCAACTCCGGACTCACAGCGTCCTGCAATAGGTACATGAGCTTGCCGTACTCATCACGCATTTTTTCTGGGTTCATAATCTTGTATCGTCTACCCAATTCAAAAATCTTTTGATAAAACTCGGCGCTGTCAGCAAAACTTTTCGTGTCCAAAACCTCTTGTCCAGCCTTGTAGTCCGACGCTACAGCTAACGCCGACAGGAATCCGCATACATCTTGCAGCTGCGCACGCACACGCTTGGCCGCCGGCAAGAACTTGGGCGTATCCAGCTTGTCCGTGTAGCTGCTCACACATAGCGCTGCCTCCAGCGTGCGCAATAATTTTCGTTCTTCGTACGTGAGTCGGACGGGAATATACTTGGATCGCTCCAGCATCTCAGCAGCCGCTATAGCTTCAGCATTTATAGCATTCACGTTGCCGTTGGTAAGTCGTGGGATATCGTGCAATAACGGGTAACCTAACAGATAATGACCCATCAAGTTACAAATGTTACGGCGTAGTGCAGGTTTATCGGAGTCAGAATCATCGGAAACTGAGACGCGGTCAACCGTTCCATGCATACCACAATCAAGACCTTCTTCTTCACTGTTACTTGTGTTTTCATCCAGCTCTTCTTCGTCTTTAGTCTGTATACGAAACATTTTACAACATCAAAACAAACACAGAAACACACACACAAATATGTATAATAGCTCTTTATCATCTCAGTCTCCACAACACCACTTGCAACAAATTCCTCCCATACACACATCTCTCTCTCTACCTCTCTCTACACAACAAAAGATTCTTGCGTACATTGTAATCTACTGCTTCCTTTGCTTTTTTCTTCATGTCCATTTTGTCCACGTCTCTTATCATCGTTGTCTTTGCGTCTCTACTACTACCAACAGTCTTTGACACTGGATAACGTGGTTGAAACGTATGTTGTCGTCGATTGCCTTTACGATGTTGACCACTGTAGCATAATTCACAGAAATAGTCGTGGCATTGCTCACAAAAGAGCTCAGAATCGTGCACTTGGCACTCCACGCACCGAAACTCATTAGTACATTGTGTCTGTGTCATTTGCGTCTTCTCCTCGTTGTCTTTCGGCTCTGTAGATGCATTTGCTGGTACTTGTGCAAGCAATAAAGAAGTATCTCCATACAAATGATCTTCATCTTTGTGGTCTTCTTCCAGGAAAGCAGAGAGCGTCCGCATGCGGCTCACACGTGCGAGGTGGTCACTCGTCAACATGATGAATGTGGTAAAAGACGAATGGATACAGTTGGTGTGGTGTACGTAGTGATCATGTGCACACGTAAATGTATGGAAATGCTTGGCAAAAATTTAGTCAATGGAATGGAAATTTTGTATTAATATGAGGGAATACAGGCACTTGTAAATGGAATAAACCTGCGCTCTGTCAATAACGATGAATGGGTCCAGCATGGCATATATATTATTTATCACAGGTTTGTAAAAACTAATGGTCGGCGGTCACAGGTCAGTCATTCATTCATTCAAGGTTTTGTGTATCAATCATGATCTCTGCCCTTGCCTGGGTCCCAAAAGGTGCATCACGTCGTATTCCAGAAAAATTAAAGCTTACAGATGAAGAAATAAAGATGCTTCATGAGGTTGCAATGGAAGAGGAAGGGGAGGAGGAGGAAGCAGAGGAAGATAAGAGTGCAATGGAAGCAGCAATGACAGTGGAAAATGATGTTGCTGGACAGCAGCAGAATCAGGACGAAATGGACAGTACTGGACTACCGTCATCATTCAAGATGGATGAATATGATGAAGAGGACGATGATGCAGCGATTCGAAATTATATTGGTGGTGCTAGTGCTGGTGCGATTGAAGATGAGGAAAACGAGGGCGATGAGGACGATGGCATGACGAGTGACGATGATGGTAACGTGGCAATGCAAGACGAGGAAGACGAGGACTTGGAAATGGATAAGGAAGACGTTGAGATTCGACCGACAGATAGCGTGATCCTTGTTGCGAACACAGAGGAGGACTTTAGCAACCTTGAGGTACAGATTTATGACGATGAAAACGGTTCGCTCTACGTGCACCATGAGATCAATTTGCCAGCTTTTCCTCTGTGCATGGCGTGGATGGACTGCGCTCCGGTGCCACTGGATCCAAGTACAGGACCGTTGGATGGCAGTTTTGTCGCTGTGGGTACTTTCAAACCTGGAATTGAGATCTGGGATCTCAATGTGATAGACGTGCTGGAGCCCTCGGCTACGCTAGGCGGTGAACAGGATGAGGATCTTCGTGATGTTGCCATGCCTAAGATTTCAAAGCGGCGGAAGAACCATAAGACAGTTCTTAAACCTGGCAGTCATCAAGATGCTGTCATGGCGCTGGATTGGAACAGTAGCCACCGAAACATGCTGGCTAGTGGCTCTGCTGACTCGACGGTTAAGGTGTGGGATATCACGACACAAAAATGTTTATATACGATGGCGCACCACAGTAACAAGGTGCAGAGTGTGCGTTGGAACCCAGCGGAGACGACGGTACTCGCTAGTGCATCGTTTGACCGAAAAATTGTGGTGCTGGATGGCCGTCAGCCTGACGCCTTCTCAAAGTTTGAATTAAGTGCTGAAGTGGAGAGTATTGCATGGGTGCCGCACAACCCGAGTACCATCGTGGCTTCTACAGAAGATGGCGTCGTTGTGGGCTTTGACGTGCGAATTAATGGCTCGACTCCGCTGTTCCGTTTTGATGCCCACGCTGGCGCCGTGTCGGCGATTTCTTTCTCTGCTCAAGTGCCTGGTTTGATGGCAACGGCAGGTGTTGACAAGACAGTTAAGATTTGGGATCTCAAGGACAACGCGCCTGTATGTGTTACGTCGAAGGAGATGAATGTGGTACGTAGCTGTGTGGTACAGCGGGTAGTTGAGGGCTACGATAATCTAACAATTGTATTGAATGCTATGTAGGGTGAGCTATTTACGCTGTCGTTCTACCAGGACTCGCCGTTCATGCTTGGTGTTGGAGGCTCAAAGGGTGTGCTTGCTCTATGGGACACATCGGAGAACGAAGGTGTTGCGCGTAGATTTGGTTCTTGCGTACAAGTCGTGGCCACAGTTGCATCCAGCGATATTTCAGCATCATTTCGGTCACCATACCAGCTCGGCGAAGAGCTTGCGCTTGAAGAAGAGCGTGAGAAGCAGAAGCAGAGTGACAAAAAGGCAGGCAAGGGCAAAAAAAGTAAGAAACGCTAGGAAACCAAACAACAGTTCTTCTTAATATACGGTACATGATATGTAGTTGCGTAATATGCTCAGTTGTGCTTCAAACACTTTGGCGTTGGCAAAAGGAGCTTGTATGGAAGGTAGTTATACTATTATCACAGCGATGATAAATCTCAGTGCTAATAGGTGAGCATATAGTATTTGGCGACTGCCTGTGGCTTTCTCAGTTCAAATCACGCTTTCCATAATCTGACATATCGGTCACTGCCGTATGTGGCTATAATATTGCGATGCGGGTGGTGAGCAATGCCAAATGCGTCGGCGTTGCAGATTTGCATTGACGTTTCGAGTTTACCCGTTGCTGCATCGAATGTCACAACGAAACCCTTGTCGGTCACGCCATAGAGCCATTTGCCACGCATCGACAGCGTACAAGCGACAAAGTTGCCAATTTTCCTGTCATCGAGAGGACAACTCTTGTACGTCAGCACCACGTCCCCTCGCATTGACATAAGATGCATATCGCTCGTGCGCGTGCAAACAACAATATTCTCCTCGACCCCAAAAGCGTTCGGCATTAGCAGTGCACTCACGACATCAACTTCTGCAGTATATGATTCCTTAGGCGGTTGCAAAGTTTGCAGACACTCCGTCGTTTTTGTACTCCAGATCTTTAACGTTCCATCACTCGACGTTGAAATGACTTTGGTGGCGTCTGACGAAAAGAAGGCCGTGTTGACGTAACTCTGGTGGCCACGAAACTCTTTGAGCATCTGTCCTGACTTGAGCCCATGGATTCGAACAAGATGATCAAAGGAAGCCGTCAGCAGCTGTGTACCGTCCCGTGAGAACATGATACTGTGGATACCCTGACTGTGCGCATTGTTAAAGCGACGAAGACACATTCCTGTAGATACCTTCCACACCTTAACGTTTCCATCTTCACTGCCTGTTGCCAGCAACTCTCCGTCCCGACTAAAAGCTTGCGCTGTCACGCTAACATCGTGCATCATAAACTCATCCTTCAGCACATCAAGAAAAGCAGATCAGGACCTCAGCTACAAAATCTGCAGTGTCCTGCATTAGTCTGTACTCTCCGTACCTTTGCCTGGTAGTCAAAATCTTTTCGCAGCTTGCATTTTTCAAAATCCCAGACTTCCACAAATCCATCCTTCGCGCCCGTTACAAGCATCCTTCCGTCACGACTGAATTGTGCACATTGCGGCATTGAAGTCTTACTAAACTTGATCTTGCCCGCCGGTTTGCACACCAGTTTATCCAAGCGATCAACCACTCTTTCCTTATGTCTACCTCGAAACAGATCAAAGTCTTCTCCCGGAGCCACCACACCCTTCAATAAGCAGCATCAGTTTCCCATCTCAACAATGTGAAAGCTATAGAAAATTTGAATACCTGTAACTGCTGCCACTTGAGTGCCTGGCCTAGCAGAACCAGCAGTCGTGACGGCTCGATAGTCGATACTTCATTACAAAAAGCTTGTGCAACTTCATCTCGCCGCTTCTGTTTACTGGAACCATGAAAAGCTTTTGAAGGGTCAAAACATGCCTGTTCGGCCATCTTTTGAAGCCGTAGATAGCGCTCTGGTTGTGTCGCTTTCATCATGGTCAGCGCTGGCGTGTTGTGTAGCAGTTGCACCGCCACGTCATTCTCACATGACTCCATCATTTCAAGCGCCACTAGCTCATAGAGATCCATCATAGCAGAAGAGCTGCACTCGAGGTCTTTTGTTTGCTGAAGCACAAGGTCCCAACGGCCGTGTGAGATGTCGCTAGCCAACGAATCTACGGACTCTACAGCGTTAAGACTCACTTGAGATTCCTCTTGTAGCGCACGCATGGCACTAAATAGACGATTCTCACGTAGAAACTGCAGAATCAAGTGAATGATGTCGCTTGAATCCACTTCTAACTCACCATCATTGGACTCCATTTTAATTGATTGGTTTGGCAAGTTTTTGGAATTCGATTCATGGAATTAAATCGTTGAATAATTTTCATAGCGAAATCGTCGAAATCGTGCTGATTTTGTCGATCTCAGTGGTTTGTCGATCCGAGGGCAAGATAAATGGTTCCCAGCTAAGGTGTGAGGTTGATCCACCAATGTGCATGCCCTATCGTTGTCCTCAGTAATCACGCCAAGGTGTATCGATCCGGTTGACGCGTCAGCCATTGCATGGCTTTTTCTGCCGATGTGTTTTGACCGCGACCAAGTCCTCTGCCGGACGTAAAGGTGCAACCCAACATCATAATCATCGGTTCCAATAGGGCCATCACTCAAAACTTTAGTTGTAAGGATTCAAATCGTTGGCCTCCAAGAGACGACGCGGTACTTGAATACGAAGTCGGAACCAGCGAGATGACAGAATGCGAACTAGGCACTTTGAATATGTATGACTTCGCCTCCTTACCTCCGTCGCGACTAGTGTGGCTAATCGCATTTTCGTCTTGAATACGATTGTGTGTCTGCGGTGCTACTGACAACTGCAGTCTTAGGGTTTCGCTTCGTTCCATGGGAAAAACGTGTTTGAATCAATAGAACGCGCAATACAAAACCGAAAACGCGACGGACAGATGTCCATCATCACAAGCAAGGTTTGCGTTGATACAGCCACTTTCGCCTTGTAAGTTTTTAGATTATCCCGACCATTTTCAACGCACATTCACCACGTAGGTCAATATGCAGTTGACACTATATATAATCATCATGTTGCACCACGAAGCTTTACAACCTCAAAGCTGAAAAATCCGACATCGATAATGCCACTTATTGAGACGTGCATACGCTTCAATTGATGCATAGCGTTATCAAATTGCGTCAACGTTCTTTGTCCGATTTAGTCGTGATGTTCTCCACCTTATATTGAGAGCACTCTGTTGTCAAAGCGTTGGATGTCTAGTTACTCAAGAGCAGCATACATGGAGCTGCTTTTGCCGCATGCTTTCCTCACATTCTTATGCCGCAAATGCATGATGAAATCACGTCGAAGATTGGGTGCATCATATCGAGCTTGTTGTCGGCCTGCCGTACTGTATTGAGCCGTACATCAGTGTGGCGAATGCGTAGTGTGCCAAATTCTGGAGCTGAAGAAGAAGGACATTGCAACGTGTGGTGCTATAATCTCAGCTAGTGGCAGCTTGTGGGTCTTTGGAGCTCCGTTTCATTAGATACTAAACGATCAAATGCCAATACGATATGGTAAGCTTTCGATATCTTCTACGCTTTAGCACCTTTTGAGTGTGATCTCGAAATGTGTCTGACAAAGTGTCGTCACAAAACATTAACGCTGGGACACCATCACAGTGCCGTGAAGCATCTGCTGCCGTGATCACCTCTATGGTGACATCAAAGTGGGACTCTGCTTGCTTAGCCTTTTTACTTCCTACTGCTGGCCATATTCTTGCAGCGTAAGATACTTCAGCCTTCTGCAAGCAATGCGTTCTACTGGACGACAAAGCATCCTGCATCTAGAATTCTCGAGGCCCGGCGGTTGACCTCTGGAACACTAATAAGGATCAACTTTAGTTACTATGGAAGACTAAAGCGCACTCAACTTCATCGTGAAAAAATGACTGGCATTGGTACTGTGGCTTTTAATTTTACGCTAAAAGCTGCATATTCCGAAGTGCCATTTACCCAAATGCCTTTCATACAAAAATAGTAATGCTTTTTCCAGTAATTTAGCATATTATAGAGCTCGATATTTCACTTCCAAAATGATAGCACAATCGTATGTAGTATTTTTTACATGACAAGAAGAATACTAGTATAGTAGTATTATTTACATAATACTAATAGTACTAACATGATAGTAATACAAAGAGTAATATGATTACAAAATAGTAATAGTAGCAGTAGTAGTCACACTTATCATATTGACAAGAGTAAACACGCAATGCAGGTAACAGTAACATCGGCAGACGGAGACCAAATGGCTCAGATCAATGTGGAACCCACACACCAGCTCAACTCTGTGGCTCCACAGCTTCAGCAACACGTAAACATTCAATAGTCTTGATCATACAGTACACCTGCATGGAAGACAAGTCTCTGAATATAGCGTATCCATGTGTAGTTTGGCATTCCAGCAGCATCTCAAGTGCTCATGCTCGATAGCAATCCGTTGAGTATGAATCAGACGGTAAATACCACACGATACAAATGTGAAACGCTCTTGGTCTAAACGCTCATCTGCATCACTTACTGCTTGTTGCTCGTTCAAGTTCGAGGAGACGGGGGTCAAGGACAATGATTTGCTGGTGATTATGCACAGCCCTTCGACTGCATCTGCTGCTACAAGATCTACTGTGACGAGTATGTCGAGTTATACGGCTCGCACGGGCATGAAGATGCACGAGATTCCGGTACATTGACGCTAAGAAATGCCTTGCAGTGGATCATAAAATGCTCATTGTTGCGATTCATAGCAGAATAATGCCTCGCCAGAAATCCTTCTCGATATTATGGACAAGAACCCTATGCTTTTGGTGGAGGTAAAGAAGGATCTTTGCTCTATGAAGTGGTGGTGGTGGTGAAGGGTCTGAACGAAACGTTTGCTCTTTGCTACAGCTGCAACAAGCGAATCCAAAGTTGGCAACAGCACTACAGACCAAAAAGCGTGTCAGTAAGTGAAATATGGCATAAAATTATCGAAGCAGATTGATACTTGACTCTATGTAGGAAGTACGTATGGCATTAATGCAGATGCACATGGAGGCAGCATCTCGGAAGTTTGAGGAGCAACGGGAGATTGAGGCTCTGGAGCGAAACCCGTTCGACGCTGATGCTCAAGCCAAAATTGCGGAGCGTATTCGCCTCTCAAACGTTCAAAAGAACATGGAGATTGCTATGGAAGAGATGCCCGAGGCATTTGGACGTGTCACCATGCTTTACATTCCTTGCGAAGTGAACGGGACAGAAGTGAAGGCGTTTGTCGATTCCGGAGCACAGTCCACCATCATGTCGTCGGTAAGGCCAACTATCGCTCATGACAATGATGATATTGAGCTGAAACAATGTAATCGGTTGCGTTGGCTAGAGTTGTGCAGAACGATGTGGTATCATGCGCCTTGTGGACAAGCGTTTTGCTGGGCAGGTAGAGAGGCTGCCTTTTGTGCAAACAAGATGTGATCGTTTTAGATTGTCACACAGTGCTTTCGATCGTGCAGGCTATTGGCGTGGGTATGGCGACAATCATTGGCAGAGTGCATGTGGCCGCATTAAAGATCGGTAATGAATTTTACAACTGCAGCTTCACGATTCTGGATCAACAGGGTGTTGACTTCCTGTTTGGACTGGATATGCTCAAGCGGCATCAGGTGCGATACCATTTCTCTACATATTATGATTGGTATCGGACTTACTCGTATAATATTTGACTTGCTGTAGTGTTGCATTGATCTGAGCAAGAATGTTCTGCGTCTTCATGAAGGCGATCGCTTCCACGAAGTTCCCTTTTTGCCAGAACACGTACATGATATTCAGCGTGTTCTCGCTGTTGCTGTATTTGCAATCTACTGACTTGAGGTATCTTGTTTTGCAGGAAATCCCGTCGTCGGAGAACCGCACAGACTCCGCACAACCTCCGACCAAAAGTGGTGATGTGCCTGTTCCTGCGTCAAGTCCAGGCTTTACCCCACCTTTTGCCGAAGCCATCCAGTCTTCCGCTCTACCTCCTACTGCTACTGGTCAAGGCGGCGAAGCAAAGATCGCTCAACTGGTGGCATTAGGCTTTCCCGAGCAGCAGGCAAGAGTTTATGCGGATCTGCGTATTTACTTGTAGCCGCCACTGACGTGTGTTGTTCTAATTTGTGAAGGCTATCCAGGCGCTGCGGACTTGCAATGGCAACGTCGAAATGGCTGCCGGGCTTCTTTTTGATAGCATGTAGACTTCGTGGTAACTAATTTGACTGCGCGACGTTGGCCGACCTTGACGTATATGAAGCATTGAGTCCCATTGTCATTCAATGACAATGGGTTGCAACGATTTCCGACTGGACCTATACGAGATCTGGGCCATGATTCCGTGACAGGCAAGGACCAGCGGGTCGCGCTTACAAGAAGAAGTTGTATTGCCTAAGTGCCGGCGAAGACGGCGTAAAGTCTCAGTTTACAGCCATTACTATTGTCTTTGACGTATTTTTTTGGTTAGTCCTCGAGTGCATAAGTTCCTTGAATTGACTCATGCGCAGATATGCTGCTGGACCCCAAGTACAAAAAGGCTTATGGCAGGAAGTTGCTACGCGAGGCTCTGGTGACGAAATTGCAGCGCAATGGAGAGGCGGGCAGTCAATGGCAGCGCAGATGCATGCAAGATAGTATGTCAGTTAATGTGTCAGGCATGTCTAGAATTACTGGACCACAGCAAAACTTCGTTCACAGCAGGAAATCCGGCGTGAAACAACAGAATGCAAGGCTGACGAATTTTTGCGAGAAAGCCCTGGTTTGCCGCTTCAATATCTCAGCCATTGGTACAAGTGAGGCAAGAAGCAATATTTCACTCAACTGCAGTGACACTCAATCAGAGCTCCGGTCGTATGGCAAGATTGTGACCACAAGGCGTCATTGGCACGTCGCACACAAGGACTGTAGGTGGTAATTCTCGATTCGAAGTCAAATTGTGAGACGGATGGATTCACGTCCGCAGAGAGCAAGTTGACGGCCAAAAACACAACATCAAAGCGCAATGCGCAGACGCTACCAGAGAGCAATCTCACGCTACGAACATTAGGCATTTGAGAAGTCAGTATTGTAGCACTTTGAGAAAAGGCAAAGCTACAGCATGAGACTGCACAGGCAAATGCTCAGTTTGGCGGTATATTTGAAGGTGATTGATGTCGTTCTAGCTGCACTTCAGCGTACCATCTTGCTGGACGCCGTCATCTGATGCAAGAACTTTACCCACACAGAAGAAATGGCCACCACTTCTTGGCCCTACAGCCAATTGCAAATGGCAAATGGCGTTAAACGAGCTTCACATCATTTATAACCACTAAATGTACCACCCACCACGTCATTGATATGCTCCATGTTCTGGTTCAATATTTGCACGTTTGACACGGCCTCTTGCATCTCCTAATTAGCAACAAAGCCGAGCAAATAAGTGACACCATATCTATTCACTTCACAAGGTTCTTGTTCTAACCTCTCGAATATCATCTTCAATGCGCTTTCTCTCCTTTTGCAGCCATTCCTACCCCATTTCACCCATCAAATATTAGTTTATAGCATCACCAATATACTGCAAAACACTTTTCAGCCCATTGTACCCGGTCAGGACCTCCACGCGAGCCTCTTCGCATTTCGCTCATCTTATAAAATAACTGAAATTACTTACTTGTCATTTGTGACAACATTAGCATTGTCCTTTTTGAACAAGACACTTGAGGTTCTATCCGATAATTAGTAATTTTACACAAGTCATTGTGATCTCGTGCTCCGGAATAATTGGACCATTCACATAAGACGACATCACAATGGAATGAATGCATGACGAACACTGCATCGATATATGCATATAGCATAGCATTTGCAAGACGCGCAGTTTGGTGACAACAGCAGCTTAGATTTGAGAAAAACAAAAAGATGCTGCACCCTGTTTGTTGCGCTACGGACTATAGGCATATGGACGCTGAAGAAGAGGCGTTGTTGTGCAGCATTCTAACACGTAAACCGTGGCAATTTGCTGGACTACCTTTTTTTTTTTTTTAGCAAGCTTTTTGCTAGCTCCTCAACGGTCCTAAGGCTACGTAGTGTGTATTTACACAAGTCTAGTATATCAGGCTATCTACTTCAATTGGTTGCTCCTAATCCCGAACGAGAAACCTTATTTTCCTGCATCACAATGGTGGTTCTAGTCGCCCTGGTCGGAGGATGCGAAGCTGTAAGCTTGTCTGCCGCCGAAACACTGTCGAAGTATATGACCGACATATGCATCTTTAAAACGCTAAATACATCATACACAACAATGCACGATCAAGCGTTACTTGAGGTTTAACTTGGCCGTCACAACAAGCAAACATAGACCAGAGAGTTTTCTGGCAGTGACTTCTGTCACACAAGTAGGCAACATAATAGTTTTTTGGTTTATTGGACATAGGGTAGTATTGAATTTGCCGTCGGTATAGCATTCAATATAGAATTGGTATTGGTTCTAGACGATTACATTATTAACATTGAGCGCACACGTTGTCTCGTCTCTTCCGGGTTGGATTCTCGTCACCTGTGAGTCAAAGAGTTCACTTACGTACATATTTGGCCAGGGGTTCAAGTATACTCAAGTCAAGTCAACTACGATCACGTTAGGAATTTCCACGCAATCCACCACTTTCGGTCCAGACCCCGTCAAGATCAAGATCGTACCAAGTCTGCCGAGGAGAGTGCAACTCACCCAGTCGATGGGTAAATAAGGTGAGAAGGAGAAGCATACGTATCCGAGTACCCAGGTCTCCAGGAGCAAGTGTTGGGATACACTTAGGGGCTCAATGAGCAAGTGCTAAATACCTTACGCCCAGGACGCTTAGTAAGCAAGTGCTAATTTACTTATGTACATAAAAAAAGCAAAGTGTTAGTGGTCTCCAGAGCTCGCTGTAAATTTGATGAATCGGTGATGCGCCAGGTCCCATTAGTGGGTGAAAGAGTGAGAGTGTAACGGGGTTACACGAAGGTGTATATTATACAGACACATCTGCCGCACCATTTTGGTGTGGCTGTATCGTTTGTACATTGGGTTCACACCCTCTTTGGTATGACCGTACCTACTGTATTCACATCGTCACGTGCCCATTATACTTTAACCAAGCACTATGGACGTATCTGTATATATATTAGAAGGGCTGCAGAGCCAAATAATGGAGTGACTAGCGCTAGTATAGAATTGATGTTTCTATACTAATGCTAGAAGATAGATACTACATAAATTAGTTTCAAACCTGCTTTGGTAAGCACTTCTGCTTAACGCATTATTCCTCATTATAAAAGTAGTATCCGTGACACTGATCTCGTTTGAGACATTGGCTATGTAACCACGAAGGCATAAGTTTGTGAAGCTAGCCTTGTAAGCTCCAAAACAAAGACGTAAAGCTCGTAGCGCTTGTTTTTCTCTGCACTTAGCGCATGTAGTAGCTTGGCTACGGTAGCTCAGCTACACATGTACAACGCGAAGCAGGCGGAACATGCGCTTTTTTACTTATCATCGTCGTTCATCTGAGCAATTTGTATAGAAAATCAGTTAATGACTATCTTGGCTCTGATAAACAACTGAAAGAGATCGACAGACTGCTGTAAGACGCAAACAAAGCGACTTTTAAACCAACGCTATTGTGCAAGAGCGAAGGCGTTACAGAAATGAAAAGATTCGTGCAAGAGCTGGAGGTGGCGTAGAAGAGGGACGAAGGTGATACTGGTAGCAAAAAGATTATTTGCGTATCCAAATTGCATATACAGGATGTGAGAACATAAGTCATACTCGACTTGTAATCGCGATCCGAGGTATGTGGTCCACACCCCGCGATACGATATGCTGACGGCTCGATCGGGGGTATTTGGTCCGCACCACGTGACCCTATTTGCTGACGACTCGATCGGCGATTGCGATACCAGGGTATGTGATCCACACCACGCAATACGATCCTTTCAATATATATACAGATATGGCTATAGTACTTAACTAAGTATTATGGGCACGTGACGATGTGAATTAATTGTGCCGTAGGTACGCTTACACTACAGACGGTGTAGGCTTAATGTACCAACGGTACAGACACACCAAAATGGTGCGGCAAAATGTTGGTATAATATACACCTTTGCGTAACCCGTTACAATATGAATAATTCTGCATTCCCAATTTTTCGCGTTCCAGCTCAAGCAGTTTATGTCTCGGGCATACTGCTCGCGGGACCACCATCAAGCGAGTGGTAGACCAGGGGAGGACATGACGGCTGGCGGGTACCCGCGCCACGCATCATCGCTTTGGCGCTCGCACAAGTCAGCTCAACGGACCGCATAAGCGGTGACCAAGGAAGCCTTGCCTTTCAACACCCACGGGGCGTCATTAGCGTAACGAGTTGCTCGAGCGGTCTTTGCGAAATGCCATGGCCGGTATGATGTCAAAACAGCATCGACTTATAAACCCAAGATGTAACGATGTGAGCCTGTTACATGACATTGACACCACTTTTAGCTTTTTGTACAATATTATCACAATAGATAGGATAAACAATATTATTGGAAGGGATTATGTTGTAGAAATATGACCTTAGGATCTTGTACTCCATCAAAGTTGGCTAGACTTCGCCTGTTCGCTGACCCACCATTTCATTGCGTGCGCCCATCCTTCAGTGGCCAACGCCTTGGTCATCATATCAGCAACGCGCCGGCCAACAATGGACGGACGCGTCTAATGTAATGGTGGGGAAGTTAGTTAACATACATATTAGTACTTATATATTGCTAAAGAAACTTATATTGAAAAGAGTCATCAACTATATATGTTTTACAGCCCCTCTTTACATTTACTAACAAGTGGTGTTGTTCAGTGATAGTTTTCTCTCTGTATTACCGGTGAGGAAGGGCAGGTTTTTCGCGAAGACATTGTAAAGAAAGTCCATCAAGCGCCTGCTGAAGTTTAGGGGTGTCGTGGGCGGGTAGCCACTGGCGAAATAAGCCGAATACCAGGAAAAAAGCGCTGATAGCGAAGAGCAGAAGGAGCAGTCGCTGCAAGTGTTCGACAACAAGCAAGAAGACAGAAGAGATAAGCCACCCCGTGGATGCGGAAGTGGCAAGGTGGCAGGCAGTAACCTTACCAACGGGCGTGGAACGGATGACCAAGATTGCCAGCCCGGACTGGATCAGGTTTGCAAGCATGGGTTGAGGAACCAAATACAGATGCAAAGAGCGATGCACGATAGCGGAGCGCCGAACGCACGCTCTGCCAGAGAGGACACATACATTGGGCGCCCAATCGTGCTAGTACCGGTTCCAGCAGTGTTTGATTTTTCGGCAATCAATGGAGCTTGGAATGACTGATCACTAGACTTGGAGATACCGAAAGTTTGCGATCAAACTTGGCAAGATGACACCACATTGGAAGTCAACGCATTGCAATTTAACTTGGGTACCCGAAAAGTCGATCGTGAAGGTAAACAAGAGCAGATGTGCTTATTGAAAATTGAGCAAGTAGAAGTCATATTTGCCAGCTGACCGCAAAGAAATCATGATCATGAATAGCATCATTACGTTCTGCCTCTCGACGGAGAACTTGGACTAGTAGTCAACTGAGGCTGAGGTAAAAGTATTTTCCAACCTAAACGCACGACTCGATCCGCAAACATCATGAAGCAGTTGATCGCATCTGGCCCGCAAATTGATTATTCCAAGCTGCACTCCGGCTGTCCCGACTGGAGATTGGCTTGCTTGCGACGCGCGCGATAGCCGCAGGAACCGTGGTCGGACAGTGCTGGGGCACGTATGTATGTACTTAGCGGCACCCTTACTTACTTAGCATCCGCGATATGAGTCCACACCGCGTGATCGCGATCCGCTAATAAAAGTGATCGCAATTCATAATATGTGGGTCACACCATGCAATTGCATTAAGATCGAAGGAAAAATCGCGGCCCGTCCCGCCTTCGACTTCAGCGCAATTGCAATCCGCATAGTGGTATCTACACTGCGCGACGCGCGCTTACACCCATGTCAATGTGGATGGATAATCAAGATACGATCAAGCAACTCGAGTCGAGAAGGGTATGTCAAGCGCGAAGATTGTGGACATACGTTTCAAGTATATCCGACATTACGTCCAAAAGGTGTCATAGAACCGAAGATTATCAATACCGAAGGCATGATGGCGGACCTCGTTGCCAGCACCAAGGATGGATGAGCTGCGTGCAATTCTCAAGTTATAGGCCTTTCAGGATGATGTGTTGAAAGCTATTGATTTTGACAGGTCATGAGGGTGTTGAAGCTGTAGTGCAAGGTCTGTTACAGGTAAATTGCAGCCTCACATGATTGGACAAACTAGTCGACAGTTCGACATATGGTGCAGGGTGGCAAGAAGGCATGGAAGGTACATGGGACGAGGAGCTTATGCGATGTACAACTTTACCAGGTCCAGTATCAGCTCAGGCACATGAATATTATAGTGTTGTCGGATAAAGATAACAATAATGCATCTACTTTAACTTCTGTCCCCGTTACATGAAGCACGCTCTCCCAGACCACCAAGTTTCCACCTGCCACCGATATTATTTCTGCGGGGTGTTGGCGATGGACATTAGCCTTAATATCTTCAAGCCATATTAAGCCACATGCGCGTTCTAGAACCACCTTGTCGAACACATTCTCTGCCTTACTCTAGAGCCCACTATCAAGTTCATAATAGAGTTCCTTTCAGTCGAAAGGTTGAAGTGTTGAATTCATTTGTTCACCTTCCCGCTCCTGTACGAATTAATGAAATACCGACCTGGTAAATGCGTACCCGAGCATACCCCCACAGGTACGACGGGTTGTTGAAATCCAGGCTCAAGCCCTTAAGCCATTCCATTGTTGACAATGACCTAGCCGGTGTGTCAACTATCTGATCCCAGCAAGGCTGGTCGGCCAACACCAAAATCGGTCATTAGTGACCTTTTGCGGAGCAAGGTATGCTCCAAAGTCTGAAAGCTAATACCTTTTTCTGATGCCAGAGCCGACTAAGAATATTCGACTTCGCTGATTATTTGCTTTTACCGTCGACTTGTCCGGACGACAAGGATTCCATCCTTCCCGTCCGTTCCGACAAGTCATTAAGCATGACGAGCACCTTGTCTAGTGCCACCGGGGGCACTGCCGACAATTTATGGGTGTTAATGTTACACCGCTGAGTGCATGTTGGACAAGCAAATGGCGTTACAGGATATCATGTTTGGATGGTGAAGCGTTGATCACAAAAAACTCTCTGTTATACCGGCCTTCTACGGGCGCCCGAACTGTCGACTGACGGAGGGGTGCTCCGATACCGTATGCTAGTCGATTCTTACCTTGTGTACCCGTCGTCTGGGCGTGTTGCGCTCTCCTCGGGTAGACTTGCTCCGATCTTGATCGTGATGGGGTCTGGGTCGAAGGGGGTGGATTATTGCGGGGAAATCCTTCACGCGATCGCAGCAAACACTGGTGCTTAAA
Organism: Peronospora belbahrii; assembly: GCA_920618645.1. NCBI lineage: Eukaryota > Oomycota > Peronosporomycetes > Peronosporales > Peronosporaceae > Peronospora > Peronospora belbahrii. Next base: position 809,828 of record CAKKTJ010000131.1, on the reverse strand, counting down.
GCTGCTTCAATCTACTCAGGACCTTCCTATCTTGTTTGTTCTCTTGAGCCGTCTAGTAGATCGTCTGACCACTTGAACCGTCTCATAGAAATCCCTTGCTTGAACGCTGCGTCCGATCGCAGTTGGCTTGATTTGAGTATACTTGAACCTCTGGAAAAAATCTTCCAGGGGTGATCTGCTGTACGTATGTGACGTCCCTTGATTCAACGGGTGGCCAAAAATCCAACCCGAAAGAAATAAGAGCACGCACGATCCGATGTGAGCCACCTACTTCGGCTTGCAATTGCAGATCGATCCTTCAGCAGATCGGATCGCGTGAAGTGAGCCACCTACTTTGAATTGCAAATGCCAATCGAGTCGTCAGTAGATCGGATTCCATGGTGAGGACTCATACCCGGATCGCAATCGCCGATCGAGTCGTCAGCAAATCGGATCGCGTGGTGTGGACCACATACCTCTGATCGCGATTGCTGCTGAGGCGACGCGTGGCGTTGGTCCTGTCATACAAATCAACAAGATGATAGTTTTGGCCTTATTGGACATTGGGTAGTATTGACTTTTCTAAGTTAGCCATATGTAGTGTTTCTACCTTACGCTAAAATTGGTTATAGGTATTGGTTAGTGACTAATACATAGGTAACATCACACGATCCAATCCGCTACGACTTGGTCCGCGATCGTGATCTGGGATGCGTGGCCCACACCACGCGATCCAAAGCTTAGACGATTTGATCGGCTTGGCACGATCGCTTTCGTGTTTTTGTGTGTTCCACACCGTGCGATTACTTTATTGATCAATCACGTGTGATATGGACTTACCACAATCATTGGATTACCGGGTCGCGCGCAAAAAGCCTATTTCCATAATCTTCACTTCTTCATAATCGCCCTCTGCACTGGTACTTGACATCCAGTGTCAAATTACTTAAGAATTTAAGTCTTCTTTACCATAAAACGCTCGACCTTTGCCTCACCTTCTTCGTCTAAATCCTTCTCTTCAAGTCAATTGTCTTCCTCGATCGTGATCTATTCTGGATCTGTCCCGATCGCGAGATCTGCTCGATCTGGTCAGAAGCCCGATCTTGAAATGCCAGTTTCGACTGATCACCGTCCTCGGTCCCGCTCCTGGTCTGCTGACACGATCTCCTTAGGTGTAAATAAGGCATTGCCCTTGACTATCTATGCAACCGCGCGATCACGTCCGCAATTGCGAGTGATCTCCAGCCAATGCGTCCAAGCGGGTGAGTCTCTCATCTTACGGGGAATTGATACACTTTGGACACTTTGTAAGATTTTCTGTTTATACGGATGAGAGCTTAGCAGGAGATGGTGGATCGGTATGGCGAGCTTGAAAATACCTTCGTATCCCAATTGACCAGAGTCAATCGGCTGAAAGGAGAGATCGCGCGCCTGCTGAGATCGACGTCTCATTATGTACAATATATACAGCGGAGATATACATATCCCAGTATCAACTACACGCAGCGACCCAAGATTCGATCGAATTCCAAAAAGAATTAAGAATTGTTTCGATCAGTCGGATAGATGTGATCAGCTGTTCCACGACGCCGCAGATTGAGACGCCATCATCAATCGATTGTAGGTCCAGGTCATTCGTAGAGAGGCAAAGAGAGGCAACGCCATACACGATCACGATGCACTCCGTAATTAGCTGGCTAATTTGTCTTCGACCCGTTCGCAGCCTTCCTCTCGAACGGCTTCACCAGCACCTAAGCTAGCTTGCGATCCGCCAGCCCCTACTGCGACGCCGTCCCGTCGGGTCCGATCTAGAACGTCTGGTACCCCCGGGTCTAGCAATTCACCCTCACAAGCTCCATAGAACGTTCAGAGATCAAGTAATCAAGTTCGGTTGGGACAAAAGGCAGGACCCAAGCGATCTCCTTCCATTCGATTAGGACCTTCGAATTTAGCTGCAGCTCAAACCAGACCCGATCGAGTGGGCTAGAACAAACAACGAGTTGGACCATCAACCTCCGTTAGATCAAAGGATAGTGTTTCTTCTAGCACATTGGATGAACCAACCCTTTCAGCATTGTCCGAATCACGTTTGAATTCGAGATGTGGGTCTCGATACTACTACATTATTCCACGTGCACTTGCATCGTCTACTCCGATCGTGTTGGAATCATAGAGTCCTTCTATGCCTCCTCCCCCTCCATTGTCGCAAATCAAGCGTCAGAAATATCCAGGTTGATCCCTTTGGAGAGGCTTCCAGTGACTTGGAGGGCAATTTCCGTGACTTTAGCGTCACCAGAGAGATCGCGAGCGACGTTATTTCCCCTGACCGCTACATCCAGCTTCCTCCAACCAAAGTATCTCGATCAGTGGATCCCTGGGTACCGCGATCGAGTTCCGCGATCCTCTGCTGATGTGGCCACTTGGACGGCTAAACGGGTTAGTTTGATCAGCGTTGCTAAGCTGAATTTCGATCTCTTTAATCTCCACTTCTTAAAACCCCACGGATATGTTTTTCCGATCCAAGTTGGTGTACTTCGACTGCCCCCTGATCTGAGTGGGCGCCCCATTTGCTGACTTAATGCGAGATCTCGACGCTTTACAGCCATGAACCGTGGAAAGCCCTGAATTAGCCGATCGAACCGATCTCATTTTGAAAATCTGGGTAGTATAAGGACCTGGTTACTCTGTGGAGCGAGTTCCTCAATCATCACTCGCAAGCCTTGTGAGAATCTTCCCATGTACTACCAATCTTCACTGAATAGCAGCGGCTCGATCCACCTTACTGTAACGAGAGAAAACAACGCCGAACACGATCAGGACTTCATTAAGAGAATATTCTTCGATTCATGCTTTGAGGGATGATCGCAGGTCATTGTGATATGGATATCTTGATGGTCCCCTTTTTATCGCACTTTCCTTGGCCGAATGAGCAAAGATGTGGTATCCCGGGTTGAGAGTTAAACAGACTAAAATCTCAACCTATTCACGGCGTTGTATAAGTCAGATAGTTTGTATCCATGGCGAACCCAATATCGATCGTCGATCGCATCGTCACTCTGGCTCCGCAATTCCGCGATTAGTCGGCAAATTCTTAAAAAAGTAGCTTAATATTATATGTCGGTCTTGAATATATACTATTACACATTTTAGTTGTTTTTATGCTCTCGTCGATCGCGATCAGGTATAATTACTCGTAATCACTAACTTATTGCTCACAATACGATAGAATTACCCGAGATCATCAAAATTTCGAACACAATCTGATACTATTGCCCGTGATCGCTAACTTTTCGCTAACGATCCGATATTATTACCCGTGATCATCAACTTTTCGCCCCGATCCGGTACAAATAACTTGCGATCGTCAAAATCAATACACAAATAGCCCTTCCAACATAATATACAACCTTCCTGTATATCTTCACTCTTCCTATCCATCTGATTGTCAATTTTGCTCACCGATTTCTTCTCCATGCGATTGCGTTACTTCAAAACGATAAACTCTCGTACGATCACGGTCAAAATCTTGCAACAAAGCACCCAATTTAAATCAGCTTTATCCACCCATGTCGGATCCTCATAGCCCTTCTAGTGTACCAGATATTCTCGCTGGACTCGACCGTAACGGGTCTTGCGGTTAGAAAGCACGTCGACGAAATTCTCCACTTCGAACTCGCCACTTCACACTTCTTCTTCCCAACTGTCATCAGGCAACATTGCCTCGTCAAAATTTTCGTGATCTTCTTTGGCAATCGTCACATGTTCTTAGGCCGATCTGAAAGCATATTTACATGTTTCAGCTTTGAAACGTGAGCCACGGAAAATAATCAATATATATTTGAGTTGGAACACACTCGTACTTAGGACATAGATACTTGTAAACGAGTTGCTACTTCTAACAGGTGTCGTTCAACACCTCAATGGATTAATGGATGAACATTGGCGTCACTAACCATCACTTTCAATTGATGATTGGTAATGACGCATGGTATGGATCACAACGCTAGAAAATGAAAAGTGGCGGAAGGTTGTCCTTTAACTGTTACTGTTATGGTCTTTGCGACCATGGCCTCACCGGGAGTCGAACCCGGGACCTCTCTCACCCGAAGCGAGAAGCATGCCACTAGACCGCCGATACGGCATATCCCCAACCGCCAAACGTACCGTGTGATCTCCACACAATTCAGTAGCTTGAAACGGTCCATGCCACATATGCGCTAATTTCTTCGCATATCTTTCCTTTACACGATCCAAATATAGCCAGAATTGCGATCAGCAATCAATGTCATATATCTCTTGATCCCCATTGTGTTGACCGGCTCGATCTCTGATCGCTTTCTTCAATCAATCATTCACAACAGCCCAAGCACGCTGGTATTGCCGCTGAATCCGGTATCTCCACATCCGTGGATCCCCATCGCGCGTTTTGGTACTTTCCAGGGTAACGTTGCTTCCAGAGTAGATCTTGGACCCCAACAATGAATTATATAAAAAGGGGTATCTCCACAGACGTGATCTTGCGCTGTGTTAAGTGCAAATGTCAATCGATCCGCATATACATCCCAATACTTCTGATCCACATCCGTCACATACATCTTCAGAGCCCGTGTCAAAGTTTAACCCATACGTTCCGCAGTTCCATTAGCTTGAGGCCGGTAATCCATCGTTGCACGCTGTTTCTGTCCAGCGACCCGGTTGAACGCTCAAAAAAATTCCGACATGAATCCCGGCTTACGATCGTGACGGATCGCCTCTCTGGAACCAAACCGCCGAAACACACATTCTTTGTAATTTTCTGCAATTACTTGTGCTGTTCGAGACAAACTTGCCTTCGAGATCACATACCCACATAATGGATTGATTCACAGCAATAATTACGCATTTACTTTGTGCGATCGTGGTAACGACGGGATAGGATCCATGGCAATTATTCGAAATGGATACGTTGCTTGGACATTCCCAGGAGATTCACCACTGATCACGAGACGCCTTTTTCCAGTGTCGCAATCCACGCATTCGCCCATATACTGTTGTAAACGGCGACACAAACCTCGCCAATAGAAGTCGGATCGGACCCCGTGATAGGTCCTACCAATACCTTGGTGTCCACCTTCAAAATTATAATGGTATTGGTGCAAAAAGTCTTGCTGCAATAGTTATGGTACCACCAAGCAAACCAGAACCACTTGATATCCGAGTTGGCAGTCGATCGAGTGCAGAAAAGCAACAATCCACTTTCATATACCTCATGATCTGGCGCGATAAAGGCGCTTGATTTTGCTGTCTCGGCATCTAGCGTCGCCACGTACCCAACCAGATACGTCGTCAAGTTGGCGATCCATCCTTCTTCATCTTGCTCTTGTTTAACTTGCTCGACTCGAAGTTTGTACGATCTATTCTCGAATACTTCAGGTTGACGACGTCTTCTTACAGCCGATAGGGTGATCGTGGCCATCTTGACTACTCGATCGGCTCCTTTTGCTATCAGAAGATCGTCCAATCTATTGAGGTCATCAGATCTTGAGTTTATTGATCCGAAAAGACAGTAGCGACTGTTTCTCGATATAATGCTTCGCTTGCTAGCTGATCAGCTCTTTGATTTCAATCTCGTTTCATATGTAGAAATTTGTAGATTCGGCCACGATCGATGTCTTCTATAGCCTTTTGACGTAAAAGCTGTAATACTGGTGCCTTGCAATCAATCTTTCCACGCATCTGCCGGATCACTAGGTTTTAGTCACCACAGTTGACCACCCGTCCCTTCATCTGATCCTTAAGCAGATCGAAAGCCAACAGCAGACTCCGGTACACAGCCTCATTTACAGTCACATTTACTGTATACTCCGAGGCTGCAGCTATAATCTTCTAATCTGGCAGTTTCTACACAATCTCACTGTAAGCTATACCGTTCCGCTTAATCTGCGCTGACTCGTCAAACTGGCCACCAGTAGGCTCTCATCTTTCTCCACTGTAGGTGGAGGCATGAGGACGGTATGCCTCGGCTGCTTCTGTGTGGCTATCGCGATCAGCACTTGATCCACTTTTCGCGAGGGGTTACACTTGTCGCAAGAACACATAGTATCTCATCTTCCCCTTTCACACATCTGCTGACCTCTAACATCCAGTTCGATAGTAGCGCAGCCCATCTACCCAGTCTACCATTGAGCCCAGAAGATTGTACCAGCCATGTTAACGTAGAATATCGCCTTAATCACTCATGATACTAGCATAGTATATTTAACATTCAACATACGAAGGAGAGCCAATACTTCTTTTTTTCCACCATCCCATAGTTCACTTCATTGGGCTTCAACATACGGCTTGTAAAAGTTACTGGCCAATACACGCTTTCATACTTCTGAAGTAGAGATGCTGAGACCGCCCATTTACTGGATCACTGAAATTTGATCCGGATCAAAATGTTTGAGGATCGGAGTCGTAATCTTGACCTTCAACATAATGACTGCGATTGTGGCCTATCTCCAAACACTTTCTGCCATTGGGATCACACTCGTCCTGTCTTGGGGTCCGGATCGCGGATGTACCCATTTGGCTCCGGACCGCGGATGTACCCATTTGGTTTCGGATCGTGGATGTATTCATCGCGACTCGGATCGTGGATGTATTCATCGCGACTCGGATCGTGGATGCATTCATCGCGACTCGGATCGTGGATGTATTCATCGCGACTCGGATCGCGGATGTTACCATCTTGATTTGAATCGCTATTGTTCCCAGTGCCAAGTAGAACTGGATCCATTTGATCCGTGCGACTCATTTCATGGAAATCTGCCTCCCTCAGTTCATATAGGACTGATGCATAAATCGCGAAGTTTTCGATAAAGACTGTAGTAATTCAAATTTACCTTAAAAACGTTTGCATCCGTCGGAACGTTGAGGATTTTGATGTGTCAATGCTATCGGACCTAAACGAACCTTCAAGAAAATGATACATTCACACGGACTCTTAGATTCTTTGGGTGAGATTCCAACACGGTAAGTGACACTTGATGGTCGAGATATTCCACCTTTCGACGCCCCCGGAAAGTCTTGGCTAGGCTGATTGCTAAACTCTACTGACTACACGCTTCCAATACTTTCTCCACTTTTTTGTATAGAGAAGTCCACGTGGTGGCGGGGATCAATATATCACCAATACAAGGTCGTTGACGTAACACCGGTTGTTTTCGATCCGTATCCGGTTCGCCTTCAGTAAACACGTCGATCAGCTTTGGCGATCCAGTATTGGTTGTATCCGGATCGGTACCAATCTTAAAAAAACATACAGGGCATTGTCGACCAGTCGTTGGTAGATCTGCGTTGCATTTTTCAGCTCAAAGGCATGCGCAACCACTTAAACAATCGGGTGGCGTAATGAACGCAGAGACCATACTTGCACGTTCTGTCATTCCACAACCTAGAATCGACTTGCCATACCCAGAGAACAATACCACATCGCCTTATCTATATCTTGAAGAAGTTCGCTGATCAACGGCATCGGATATGCCATTAGTCTGGTGAGCTTATTCACTCGTCGATAATTGATAGACAAAAGGATATCCATGCCAGTCTTTACTGATCACCACGATCGGTGATGCCCATGCCCATGGCGATGTCGAGGCCGGATGATCTTGGGCGATAATAATCTCTTGATCAAATCTGCCAACTTTTCACAAAACTTAGGTGCCACAGGTCGTAACCGTTGTCCTATCGGGGCTGCTCCGACAACGTCAATGCCGCAAACAGCTCCACGTGCAGCCGGAGGTAATGCGCTTTATTTTCCTATTTAAAGGTGACGGATTCTCCAGATCAGCTAGCGTAGCTGTTCTTGATCAGTTGTAAGAGGTATACATGTATCGCCCACTTGAATATCAGCGATCGTCACATCTACCGTAGGTAGCGACCACACCTCTGATAGGTCAATCTCTTCCAACACCCACGATCACTGTACTTGACCGATTCACAGTAGGACACGGATTCGGCGATCCAGCTTGATTGTTACCATTACTATGTTGGGACCTTTTCTTCCTGATCCACGATCTGTGGGACCCTTCGTGCGATTCGCTGAAGCAGCGACGCAAACGTTTCGTTAATCCGCATCTAAATCCGATCCATTAGTCTCTAAATCTGATTCTCTATTGTTACATTCAACATGGATCGATCGCACTGCGCGGGCAGGTTTTGATGGTGTCGGATAGGGTGGGATCGCAGATCGCTGGCGAAACTTGCTCAATCCCATAGATGTTTTACCTTGACGGGACACCATACGATGATACGCACGTAGCGTTTCCTCCATGGCATCTTCATTTTCCAATCGTAATAGCGTCAGCTCAAATTCGCGATCATCCAATATTTCAATGTAATGTACCACATGTTCCCGACGAGCAGTAAGTGATCCATCTCGTGGTGAAACCTCTCTTTCGCTCCCGCCACGTTCAATCGATACAGATACTCCAAAGGAGCTTCATCTGATTAATTCCACGAATGATAATAGCCTGGCAAATACACCATATCCTTCATACTGAACCATGAAACTTTACAAGAGTGATTTCCAAGTGTTGCGCGACGATCTGATTGACTGGGCATACGAGTTTCAAGCCAGTACGTAAGTAAATCACAAAAATCAAGCACTTGTCCCCATCTAGTGCCTGATCGTGTAGGAACGCAGACATGACTTTGCTGATCCAATTTCTGGCTCAATCTTTGTCCTTGTCTCTTCCGGTAAACTTTATCAGATCTGCAATCGCCGAGGCTCGAGTACGCTGAGCAATAACTCCCCCCTCGATATAGTCTCTGCAGTCGCTTTAACGGTCGTCGAGGATCATCCAGGCCACGATCGTCCGGATCGTACTCGTGTGAACGCCGACCACGTGATCCCACTGATTCCATCTCAATATCCGGATCGCACAATCGGCAATCCGGAGGGATTCTTGATCGATGATCTGGAGCGATCATTCCCTGTCTGGTCTGTTTTTCGCAAACAAACTTCTCATAGCAGCATCAAAATACGATCGTAACTGGCTCGATCCGATCGGTTCTATACTTTCAAGCATGGGTTTGATACCTGATCGAGGGGGTTCCCCCTGGTGCGGTGGAATGCAACGCCTTGTTGACCCAGCGGTCACGGCTTCAATCCCCACTAACTGCAAAAGTCTTTCAGATACCCTTGGGACCCCGGGTATCATTTAGCAGCACAAATCAGAATACAAAGCCCAGCGGCAAGAATCAGAATCGAGTTATGCAAGAAAAATCTCACCGAATCAAAAACTGTCAGCCGGAGGAAAAGTTGTATAGATCTTAGCGCAGCCGAGTAGATATAGGGTGTAGTTAACGATTAAATACACATAAATTTCAACTAATCCCTGATCGCGGCTCGGCATTGATACGAATCTTGCGTTCACGCAATGATGCTGCACCTGTAGGTCCGAGTGACATCCTTTCAATCTTGTTCGACTCTTCCGAGTAGGCTTCAGATTCTGCCGAGGCGAACTGCATAGATCCAGTGTGGTACTCATTCGTATTGTCTCGTTCCTGTTTGTTCAGGTGACCCGTCAATTTCTTCACACCAGTCATAGGAACTAACTTCTCAAACAGCGATCGCGCTGAGTCGATCACCTGATCGTGATTGCAATCGAGTAGTTTGTGGGCTTCGAACAATCCAGCAGCGAAACCAGCATCTTGTAACAGCTGCATCAGCTGGAGGATCTTGTTCAACGTGTTCGTCATCGGTGTCGGTGTCAACACTGGACCTTTCAACGCTCCGATCAGCTTTGGCTTCATGATCTTTAGCACAGGATCATTCAGTAACAGCGCATTCAATTCTTTCCAATAAAACTCGTGGCTTTATGATCCAGCTGTCATCCCTCCCACTTAATACGATCGCCTTCATCCACAAACTTGAACGGACGTGCATGATCCAGCAACTTCACTTGGTCATCTTGATCCAAAGACTTTACTGGATCGCCATGATCGAATGACTTGACTGAATCATACTGATCCGATTCTGCTGCTCGAAGTTTTTTCTTCTGCTTCTTCTTGATCTTGAATGTGATACTTGGAGGGTATTTGAATGAAGATCTCTGGGTTTTAACTGATCGATCTCCATTTAGCGAATCGCGCTTTCTATCGCGATCCGCAGAGACCGGGGGTGGAGTAGGTTTATCTTCTATATCCAATTCGTCAGCTGATCGATTTCGCGTGATGTGAGCCACCTAATTCGGATCGCAAACGAGATCGAGTCGTAAGCGGATCGAATACCGCGGTGCGGACTCCTACCCTGTCCCGGGTCGTGATCGCCGATCCAGTCGTCAGCGAATCGGATCGCATGGTGTGGACCACATACATCGGATCGCGATCGCTGCTAAGGCGACGCGTGGCTGTGATCCCTTCATACAAATAGGCTAGTTGATAGTTTTTGGCCTTATTGGACTTTGGTCGTATTGAAATTTGTAGATTAGCGATTGGTAGTCTTTGTACCTTACGCTAATTTTTGGTATAGGTATCGGTTAGTGACTAATAAATAGGTAACATCTAATCGTACGTGTTCTTATTTCTTCCGATTTGTATTGTTGGCCACCGGTTGAATAAAGGGACGTCACATACGTACAGCAGTCACCCCTGGAAGATTTTGTCCAGGGGTTCAAGTATACTCAAATCAAGCCAACTGCGATCGGACGCAGCGTTCATGCAAGGGATTTCTATGAGACGGTTCAAGTGGTCAGACGATCTACTAGACGGCTCAAGAGAACAAACAAGATAGGAAGGTCCTGAGTAGATTGAAGCAGCTTTAAGCGCCAGTGTTTGCTGCGATCGCGTGAAGGATTTCCCCGCAATAATCCACCCCCTTCGACCCAGACCCCATCACGATCAAGATCGGAGCAAGTCTACCCGAGGAGAGCGCAACACGCCCAGATCGACGGGCACACAAGGTAAGAATCGACTAGCATACGGTATCGGAGCACCCCTCCGTCAGTCAACAGTTGAGGAGGCCGTAGAAGGTCGGTATAACAGAGAGCTTTTGTGATCACTGCTCCACCACAAAGGTGCGTGCCTGGATCTTCTGGTGGCTCGGAATATTATCGAGTACCCATAACAAAGACCACACGATCAAGACGGAACTTGGGATCGAAGCGTCATAGAAAAAGGAATAGCCGCCGACGAACGATGATGGTATATCACCGTGTCGTCAGAGTAACTTTGACGACGAAAATTAAAGAGGAAGACCACTCGATCGACGATCGCAATCCGTCGTATGTAGTCCACACCACGCGATCCGACTCGCTGACGACTCGATCTGCAATCACGATCGAGGTATGTGGTCCACACCACGCGATACGATCTGCTGATGAACAAGTAGATCTTTGCGCCATAGTATCGTTTAAAGAATCAGTTGTACAGGATGGATAGCGTAGCGAAATGCAGCTCTTCTAGCTGTTAAATACTTTTACTCTGCGTTCCTTATTGATGCTGCATCTTATACCGTCGTTCGGCAAAAAAACCATTGCTGTCTAGCAGAAAGAGCAAGTCACGCGCTTCTGAGACCTGCAATACGCTATACAGGAACTCAAAGCGACGATGAAAGTCCTGGCTCAGCAATGCAATGCGATCAGCAGAGAGCTCTTCAACGTCCTTCTGCATGGCATCTTGCTGCAAGACGTACTCGGCAAACTGCCAGCAGCAACCCAGCATCTCATTCAGAGCTGACGTTACGGTCTTTGTGTGCACAAAACAGCTCTTAACGACACTCGCCACAAATGTCTCGTGCACGCGTTTAGCGCGGTCAAAATCACCTGCAGACTCAATTTGCTCGATGCACGTTTGAAACTTGCTTTCTATCACAAAAACTTGAAAGTACAGCTCCAGCGTGCGCACAACGAAGCTCATGCGAATTCGCAATGCACCGGCAGTAAATGCTGTATCTTTTCTGGTGGCGTGCTTTGAACGCAACGTGCTACTCTTCCATGCCAGCTCAAGAGCATGCGCTACACGTTTCAATCGAAAACAGAACTGGAACAGGTGTCCATATGAGCGCAGCAGATCGTGGCCGATGAGCAGTTGTAGTGGCCATCGTACAGTACAACGCAAACGAAGGGTACTCCACAATTCACGTGGTGTAAGTGCACTGTTGTTCTTCTTCAGACTGGTAATACTGCCTTCCTGCCAACTAGTTTTAGCCGAGAACTTGTCCAAACTCCAGCTGGTAAGACGTACGAGTGACGAAAATGCAAGCCCCACAAAGTATTCGCCGGATGTGGAGTGCAAACTGAGGACTTCCTGAAGATCAATTTGTGTCTCTAACACCAGCACGTCATTGACAATTACGGCCATCATTTTCTTGTATATAACCTGCTTCAAAGGTGCTAGAGTAGCTTCTTGACGGGCACACTGGACACGAACTCGGAGTGCTGGCGTGCTGCTATTAGCCATGGAGATTTCCGTTTCTTGTGAAGATTGGATGCCGGTCTCATCTGTGCGTGAAGGTTTTACTTGAGCCATCACACGCATACCGTTCGTGTCGCCTGGTAAGTGCTCGATCGCAAGGTCGACGCTGACATAGACAGCTTGCGAGTCTTCGAGCTCAAAAGACCCATTGGATAATGTAGCTGAGCCTAACGGGCCTTCATTCCGGAGCAAAAGGGCTGCCCGATGGCTACCACAATAAAATGCATTTTGCTCCCATTGCAAAGAAAACTCAGACGAAAAAGAATAGCCATTTATCTGCGCGTGACGCCACCAGACAGTGCTGCTCTGTTTTTCTACAAGATTTTGTCGTGCTTTGTTCTGTGCCGTGTCGGAGTCGATTGCTAAAAACTGGCCGTTTGGTCCTCGTGATACGTTGAAAAGCATGAGACCAGCACTTGACGAAAAATCTACGAGCTCAAACATTTGGAGCGGGAGCTACATAACATTTGCATATAAGAAAGCCACTTTACATCAAGACTACCAAACTTGCATTCGACGAACCTGCATTTCAAAGTCCTGACCCCAGCGGTCATCCTCTGATATCAAGTCGCGCACAACTTCCCGCCAGACGCCATGATTCACATCCTCTTCCGACTGAATTGTTGGCTTGACCAACATCATACCAAAACTGCGTTCGATAAACGTCTGAAACACTTCGCCGCGAGATAGCAGAAAGAACCCTTTCAGCACGCGCAGATATCCGACAAAGTCGGATTTCACCACCACTTCTTCATGCAGTCTCCTGGCTACATGACGGCGCACCTTTTCCACCTCTTGTTGGACTGCCACAACGTCCAACTCAGGGCTTTGCGCTAATGCAGACATGACGGCAATGATGTCTTGCACCTCGCGTGGAGAAAACTGATTCTTTCGTGTCAAAATATGCACGGCTTTGCCAATCGCAAACACGCTTTCTGCCACGGATGTCGGAAAGTAATCCAGCGGCACAGCCTCCAAGTCGATTGCAAACTGCTGATGCCATAGCACTATGACCGCATTCTCATCTTGTGCTAGCATCTCCTCTGATGCCAAAGTCGATCTAGCAGTGTCCACCAGTTTCGTGATGAAAAACTCCTTATACGGGTCTACAATCTCCCCATACACCATCCACATCATCATTTGTTTGAATAATACTCTACAAATACGGCCATAATCATCCACAATAAGAGCCAAAAATACCACCAAAGCGATCCTTCCTTGCAGCTCACGCACGTACCGATGACAAAAGTACAAGAGTTCTTGCATAGCCTTTTGCACTCTTGGAAATCCAGTGCGGGTATTACGATGCACAATATTCATCACTACTGCTCCTTTCATACTCCATCTCTCCTGATTCTCTTGCATCTGATCCAGTGTCTCTGTCAATTTCTTCACAAGTTCACAAACCTCTGGCAGAACTTCCATAAACTCCTCAAGCTCATAGATAAGGTTAGACATGGGAAATACAGCCCTATGCCGCAACGTCTTTGCCTCTAATTCTACAATCGCATCAGTATACCGATGCAATAATCGCTCAATTGCTTGTGCTAATGCATGTAGATACATACTAGGAAGACATGGCGCCTGTCGTACAAACTGATCTAAGCTTGCAAAGGCATACCCTAAACGCAATAGACGATTCAATAAACTACATTGTGCTTGTGATAAGAAGGACACTTCTTTTCGTATATAGAATCCATCACTACGACGTTCAATGACGTCACTAGGATGACCTAATAGCGCCAAGAAGAGTTCATGATGCATGGATAAGTGACGTTTTTTTTAATTGGTTGAAATTAATGACACACAAAATAAAGACGTTTCTAACATGATATCGTTTCTAAATAACATCCTTATTTAGAAATAAAGCTCTCCCCCTTCGATCTTTCACTCTATTTCAAGACACTGTGCTCTTTTATTGATCCAATAAGGAAGGAAGCACTATGTCCAGGTGTGTTGTTACATGAATACACTCTCTATGCTGTCTGTACTTACATCAGTCTTCTCTCTCTCTCTCTTATCTTGTACATTGCTATTTTTGTTTGTACGCTACGTCATTCATCTACTAGATACGACCGCGCAATCACCGTCTTTTCACCCGATGGCCATTTGTTTCAGGTGGAATACGCTATGGAAGCCGTAAAGAAGGCAAGTGTATACTATATATGTACATATGTGTGTATACGACTGTTAGTATACAAGACCAAATGTGTGTGTGTGTCTGTTGTTGTTGTTTTTCTAAGCAAGTTGTTGTATTTGATTGTTTATAGGGTGCTGTAGTTGTCGGCGTGCGTGGCAAGAACTCAGTCGTCTTGGCTGTTGAACGCAAGGAGACGGCCAAGCTACAGGATCCACGTACCGTGCGCAAGATCTGTAAAGTAGATGATCACATCTCAATTGCCTTTGCTGGACTCACAGCCGATGCTCGTGTACTCGTGAATAAAGCACGACTCGAGTGCCAGAGCTATCGCCTTACGGTGGAGGACGCACCATCCGTCGAGTACGTTGCACGTTATGTCGCGCGTGTCCAGCAAAAGTACACGCAACGTGGTGGCGTCCGACCGTTTGGTATTTCGATGCTGATTGCCGGCTGTGATGACGAAGGCGTGCCCCAACTGTATCAAACCGACCCGTCTGGTACCTTTTCGGCCTGGAAGGCCAACGCCACAGGCCGCAACTCGACCAATATTCGCGAATTTTTGGAAAAGAACTTTGTAGAGAATGCTACCGAGGAAGAGGCCGTGTCTTTGGCTATCAAGGCATTGCTCGAGGTTGTTGAATCAGGCAGCAAGAATATTGAGATCGTCGTCGTGAGAATGGGCGGCAAAGTGTCGGTACGTTGTCACATTTTCCAAGGGGCAAGCGACGCTTCCTCGACCATTTGTTTATCGTGTTGACTAACGCGATGCAAAACATGTTTATTTTCGTGTTGCACAGCCACTTGAAGATGAAAAGGTGAACGAACTCTGCGATAAGATTGAAGCTGAGAAGGAGGCCGCTCGCCAGGCAAGCGGCGAGAGCAAGTCATCTGCATAGATGGATTGAGTGGAGGAATGCAGCGTGTTCATGAAAACTAAAAGCGCTCTTATGGTGGCGGATCTGTCACAAATGTATCGCGGGTGTAGACAAGCAACATTAATCAACTAGTGAGCGCATGGTCTCGGTTATATGCTCAACTCCAAGAGAAGGCGTGTGCTTATTATTATCTGTGTTGCTTTTTGCAAGCAATTTCGACTTCGATCGTTTACACTTCTTGTGACCAAATCATGCATCCACTGGCCGCCATGCAACACCAGCATCAATCCAACTACAGCTAAGAAACAACATACAACCAATGGAATAAGCGAACGCAGATGGCGTCTGCGCGTAAGTGAACATTGGTTTTACTTCGTTACGCGCTCGTAGACGGCCCAGCGGCGGTTATGCTCCTGGCCCTTGCCAGGGCCCACGTTCATGTCCGTGCAACCCGCGTCAGCACAGCCACATGAGTGTGATTTCGAGTCCATGCACGGACGCATGCAACCATCATCGTTGCCGTCCCATTCAACTCCATTCATCGGAAGCTTGTTGAACGCAAAGGCGTGGCCTTCGCCAGCCACGCGCGCAACGGCAAAGTAGCGCTTACCCTTCTCCTTAGCGTGGTGAAGGACAAGGTTGAAGTTGGCCCCGCTAGCACCGCCGGCGTACACGCGGTCAGTACCCAACATGTTCTCACCCGTGACACAACCAAGGAAGGCCGTTTTCTCCTGAGAGATATCCTTCTCTACACTCGCAGCTGCGGATAAACGCGCAGCCTTGACAGCAGTCGTAGGATCTACGTTTGGCTGTTTCTTTACCTTGAAGATACGCACAATCCAGTGCTCAGACGTAAAAGCTTCTTCCATGTGCGTCAGCTTTATATTTTTGACACCCACCTCTGTGTTACGAACACGATCAAATCCTGGAGGGTGTTGGTAGTCCGCCATCACCTCACCAAAGCGGTAGTAGCAAAGCTTGTAGGCAAGGCAATTGTGCAGCACCTTCGAGCCGCCTGGACCAATGTCAAAGGTGCCCGAGGCTGAGTAAAAGTCGCGCTCCGAGGGCATGTCATTAGGATACACGCCAGAGCCGATACGCACAGGCCACAGGAACTTGTTAATGTCGTCTGAGCCGTAGCCCGTCGCACCGCCAAAGATAACCAAAACGTAGTCCACATCAAGACTTTGTAGAATCGGATACGCGTCCTCCTCGGTAGAGGCCAGAGCCCGGCCCACCGTAGCAATGTGTGTATTGTTCCATGTGTTGTTATCCACGATGACCGTGCGATTTGCCATAGCTGACATCTGATAACCGTAGTCCCACCATGACATGATCTTGGCATTAGCGTCTGTGTTCTGGCGAAGCCAAAAGTACGCCTCACGGTAGTCATCAAAAATAACGCGCTCGCCTGTCTGCGTACGGCCAGCCTCGATCACAATGCTCGGTGAAGAGTACGCCATCGAAGACACGGACGCAGCATGCCTTGAGTAGCTCAGCAATACAAGCAGCAGACCACTCACAACACCCAGAGCTAGGATCTTCGGCACAGGCTGCACGCCATTGCTCTGCACAACATACGTCGACGGACGAGCCAGAATACCCATGAACTTGCGCAGCGTCGATGAAATACCCACAGCACCCAGGATGCAAGCAATGGGCGCTAACGTGAGCATAAGGCGCACCATAACACCAGCAAAATACCACGCTACCGTGCCGTACAAAATGACAAAAATGCCGCCGTCAGTGAGGTTCTGGAAAAGGAAGTAGAGACCCACCGGTGCAAAAGGCACCAGAATGTGTAGGTCCATGAAGTAGGACGTCCACGCCGTAGGCTGGTGCTCACTCACTGAAGCAATAATCGGGATATACTTGGACGCGTAGGTAGGGTCCAGCAGAGTCAGACTGCGTCCAGTCCACTGAACCTTGCCCATAAGCTGCAAAACCACCAGAGCGAGCGCGAAAATGAATACGAGAAGGCTGGCACCCACTAGCACAAGACGTCGAAACGACGAGGCCGAGATGTAGTTACGCAACCAGTTGGCGAAACAATATACTTGCAACAGTACAAAGACACCATGCGAGCCTGCGCATTCAGCTTGTCTAATGACGTTAAAGCCCACAAACGGTACCTGCATAGCCATGATGCTCCCCAGTGTGTAGAACGTAGAGTAAGCAATGTAAATGCGAGGAGTATATCGACCTGCAAAGATCATCACGAGCACGTAGATAGGAATCATGTTGATAATGAAAACATAACCACCCCAGGCTGCCACCATGTAGAAATACGCAAGGGCGCATGCAGCCGACCAAAACATGGATCCCGTGTGGACGGATTTAATCCACAAGTAGAACACAAAGATCAGTGCAAAGATGGCAACACCTTCATTGTCATAGGATCCACCAACTGAACGAGAGATATAAGAAGGCACAATGCCTACAAAAGCAGCAGCCAAAAGCCCTGCACTGGAACGCTTGGTCACTTCCTTGGTCAACAAATAGCTAGCAATTGCAGTATTGGCTGCAAACAACGGTGCTAGAAAGACACACGTATTGCGTACATTAATGGATATATTGAGTAGATTCAGTACCCAATACAAAAGTGCAGCCGTATACATGAGACCAGGATAGATTGTGCCACCAATAATACGGCCCAGTGGATACCACGCACGATCATCAAACCAGTCCAGGAATTCCAAAAATCCTTCCGAGGCCAAGTATTTTGTCGTTCGAAAATTAAAATAGGGGTCAAATTCATGGATAACCTGTCAGAATACATATATCCATCAAATGTACTACAACTATGAGATTAAATTCTAACCTTGTTATTCAGTCTCAGAATACGTACAGATTCATAGCGAACAACAGCAAAGAGACGAATGGAAAAGGACATGAGACATATCATGGCCAAGATCGCGTACTTGGCTACTGGTGCTAATGCATTCTCATCGTCTTCTGGATCTTGTGGATTGTCTAGATCTACACCAAACACAAGACGCTTTTTTTTAGCATCCATTTGGTCCATTTGTTGGATTGAATCCTGTCCTAGGACGGATGATGATGTCGCATGCTGCTCGAATTCTTCAGATGAAGACAGAGGGATTTTTTTGGACTTGGATTTCGTCACCATTTGGAAATGAAAGAACCAGCTTGACACTTGGCTCGTGACTTTTCCCTTTTGTCGCTATCTATTTGTTTGTCTGAGCGCTCGACACGTTGCACGGTGCGTGACGTGTCAAGTATAGGATTTAGGACGTTGGTTTAGGATTGAGGGAGGGGGTAATTACGTACAAAAGTGGCTTTTTACCAGCAAAAAGGATCTATTTATGCGGAGTCGAACGAATAGGTAGAAAAGTAAAGCATTCTTTTAGGATGGAATAAAGACCTAAATGGAAGGGGGAATTACTAATTCATGTCGATATTTAATTCTGAAAGATCGAATCTGTAGCAGGAGCGATGCTGTATCAGCGTAATAACAGTTGATTTTAATCCGTTTTTTCAAACACTATTGCAATTAGCATGCTAATTATGGGTTTAAATCTTGCTAAATACGTTTTTATCAATGTATAAATGCTGAATAGGTCAACTTGCGATGTGTAGGAAAAGGTACGACCAAAGCTGATTTGTTGAAATGAGGTTTCATTGACTGTGCTGATTGGTGTAAAGTCACACCTATAGATGAGTGGTTCCCGAAGCAATGGTTGGTGTGCACGGTAATTTTGAGAAGCCGCCGTGAACGCCTTTATTTGCTACTGTCCAAAGCTATCCAAGAAGAAGGTACGTTATTCACGTCTCTCCCTATCTAGTCGGGATGAGACAGGATGACAGGCAGGTTAATGGGAAGATATGGCATTACAATTGCACCGCAATAGCAACCACTAAAAATGCAGGATGCAGCATAGCGCTGGAAATCCATTGCAATGAGGTCCGAGGCAATTGCTTAACCTTGAGCCCCTAAACGACCTGCTTGCCATCATCAAGTGCATAAAACAATGGATGCAAGGACTGATACTGTTGTTGTTATTGTGTGTCTCCTTGCAGTCTGCAACCATGGCGAACCTCACGTACTCTCACCCCCGCACCTATGGCAAAGACTCGCGTCATTGCCGCGTTTGCAAGACGACCCGTGGTCTGATTCGCAAGTATCATCTGAACATGTGCCGCCGTTGTTTCCGTGAGCGCGCCACGGACATTGGCTTTGTCAAGGTACATGATAACATACTGCTGTTGTTATTGTTGTCATGTAAATGAAAGACTGATCGAATCGCGTGCTGTGTGACTTGTACAGTACCGGTAAATTATTGGTCGGCAAACCGCTCGTTGGCCGACAATGCGATGCGCGTGTGATCAGTCGCGCCCGCTGAATACTGGCGCCTGCGACTGCGTGTGTATTGTTGGAAAGAGGTCGTTTAGATACGCTGACGGACACGTCATTTTTAGCTACTTCAGATGAGCTGAAGGAAGAGAAAATCGTTGCGTGCTTTTTTTTTTTGACGCTGTGATTTTTCTTGCCCCTCAGTAATTGAATGAAGCTGAAATTGCAACATGAATTTGTATCTAGGCAAAAGTATTGCAGTCTCGCTTCCGAGTCATTTCACTTTCTCTTTCATATGACAAGAACCTTCTGTAGCTTTATACATTCTCACTCTTTCACCTTGGTCAACAAACAGTCTCTTGATCATTTACACAATTGGACATAAGGTCGCTGTAATGTTTTAATTGCACCCTTTCCTCTGGGGTTAGAATACCGGTATTCCCTCCACCTGATCGATCTGCGACTCAAACAGAAAACCCCAACCCCACATCAACTATCCTATGAAATAGCATATGCCCTCACATTTCAAAAAACGAGACTCGTGGTACCAGTATGGCTACTTCACGCACCGCCATCATCATTCCTTCGAGCAGACGACGACTCCGTGACGCAATTACAAGCTCTTTGTATTCGTTAAGTAGTGTGTTTCTTATTCTTTTGTTTCTATGTCCACTACTTCCAGCAGAAGGGGACGTATCCACGACGTCACTAGCACGTCAAGAAGAATGGACCCATTCCAAGTTGTTACTTCAGGAGAGTCCTGTATTTTCTATGGACAATAATGACATGGCAGCGTCATTTGGAACTGGACGACGCTATCGTGATGTCCTGTCTATTACACGTAGTTTACCTGTCAAAACAGATATTGCACCAGGTGCTCCAGTAGATGACCAAGCCATTCAATTTATACCCAAACGAGTATTTCTTGGACAATTGGAGACGTGTATACATGAACGATATTATGTTGGAGTTGAGAATCGAGGACGTGTGTCTGTAACACTTGATCGTGCTGATTTTACAATGGAAGGATTTTCATTGGCAACTGATATTCGAGGAATTCGACTGGACCCGGGAGATCGATTTCATGTGCAAATTGTATTTCTACCACGTCAAGTGGAACGAGACGGTATGGACGCGTATTTGAGACTCTTGACATCATCGGGTCTTTTTTCATTACCTATTCGTATTGCAAAGGTAGTGGTCAATCCGTATGATGTGAGTATGATTCGTGGTTCAATTTTAGCTGGAGAAACGTTGGAACACTTGGTACGGTTGAAAAACCCGATGAATGCGACGATTCGAATTACAGAAATATACGCACGAGACAGTTTTGTTAATCTACACTTAGTCAATGATAGCGACCGGACGTTTGGTCTACGTTCACTACAAAAACGTGGAAAAAAGACAGCGTACATTGACAACAAAGTTGCTGGACAAGATGCAAAAACTCTTGAGAATTATAAAAGAGTTGATCGTGGTGAATGGGATGTGCCTGCTGAAACAACCAGTCCGCTGATAATAGTGGCAGTGAAATTGGACACACCCGGTGTACATTTATCATATGTTCATATTGTTGCCAATGATCGACGTTTACTGTCAGTACCTGTATGCATCACTGTTTTGAAACCTGGAATCCATATGGAGCCAGAGGAAGTAGATCTTGGGGTGTTGACTGATTTGCACCAAGGTCGTGAGCTGTTTTTTTCCTTGTATAATGCTGGTTTGATTCCGCTTGAAATTGTGGAGGTCAAAGTTTTGAAAAGTAAGCTGATTGTTGCAGCGCAACTGCGAGGATCAGCAGTTATTCCACCACAAACACGGGCACATCATGCACTGGCAGTGCAGCTTCGTGTCAATAGAGATATCAATGGTGGTAGCTGCGTTGCGGCGGTGCTGTTGAAGACTAATGCATCTAGCCCAGAATTAAGGCAGCAAAAACTGCGATTGTATGGCCAAGTTGTTAAGGGCCATTTAGCTTTTCAGCTAAACGAGACATTAGTGGGAGTTGTGGTGCCTCTCAAACGTGAGTTGATTGATCACGCTAGTGTCATAGAAGAAAAGGGGTCCGAGCGAATTGCGAACGTGCAAGAGCGATCGAGTGCTAATTTTGTGTCAATTATTAATGAGAACAATTCAATAGCCTTACTAGCTGGCACCAGTCAGGTAAGAACGATTCGTCTGTGGAATCGATTTGATTGCCCTGTGGAACTACAACGTGTATGGATGGATGACGTTATGCTCGAAAATGGCGATATCCAGGAAGTGATTGTACAAAACTTTGAGCAGGGCGTTGTTTCTATTGGGGCAAGCTTGCCGACAATATCATTTCAGATTACACTATCATTTGAAATCCAAGGCAAACTATCGAAGCCCCGGTCGTATTCATTAATGGTTGAGACGAATGCAACACTTCACCGAATTCCAATATACGTGTATTTTGGCTTCCTCACTCTGAATTCTACAAGAGGGCTCCAGAATTACTGCGTTTTCGGCAACAGCAACAATTTACAACGAGAAGAAGAGTCGATGCGGTCATGTTTACTGGTGCCAAAAGATAGCATTGTGGCAGCGGTAGATGGCGGAAGAGTTTTAGCAGACACCAGTGCTGTTCCTGTATGTCGGTCGCTGTTATTCGACTTTGATAAAGTTGCGTCACATGAGGCTCGTGTGGAAATGGTGGAAGCAGTCAACGAAAATCCAGTGCCACAGACGCTCTCAATAACAGAGGTTTGCAAGAATGCTTCTGTGGATGTATCAATTGCAGCCGAGATATCCGAAGCGAAACTGTTTTCATATTTTCCGTATAGAACTGGAGCAACAGGAGCTGGTGATAGATGGAACGACAGCTCTCATGTTATTTTTGCCGGGACGAGTTTTGTTCTCCAGCCTGGCTACCGTGTAGTTTTTCGTATAAAAGTTAAGGCGAAGGACGTATTCGGAGAAGTTACAGTTCCAGTCATGTCGATCAGGACGCAGTCAGAAGTTCTACACCTGTATGCGCGTTTCGTGAGTGTTCAAGGCATTATTGAACCGGTTACATCAACAGTTATATTACCGGCAACGTTTCCTGGTCGCATGGAACGTGTTCACCTACAGTATCGCAACACGTTTGACCATATAGTTACGGATTTGGTTGCTACTGTCAGCAATCCAAAACTTTACGTCGTGTCGATAACAGAAAGCATGATGCCCAGACAGGTCGAAAGTGTAATGGATCTGATTTTTTCCCCATGGGAAGGCATTGGTTGCGTCGGTGCATTGTTCCTCACGGAATGTTGGCTTTCATATTCAGATCCTACTGAAGAACAAAAATGCTATCTACTTTCAGACTACGGAGAGTTTGTGGATAAGCAGGACTTGGAAGCTCTGCGCCGCCGAGATAAGTATTGGGCTGAACGAGCAACAACCTCGACCTATTCGACCATGGAAGCCCAAGTGCGTTTACAAACTGATATTATGGAAGATGTTGCTGAAGTCACGGTCAAGGCTTTTCTTAAGCGTCCTATGGTGACTGCACCTGCTGAAATGACGTTAAGTCCTAATAACGGATCTCAGAAGATACTTGGACACATAGAATTTGCTCTGACGGAAGTTTTTGAGCTGAGTCATATCTTTGTGCACGTGCGGAATCCAAGTAACTTTTCAATTAGCATGGAGTTAACAGTTGCAGAAGCCGACCGCCACCTCTTTTACAGGTGTGAAGAAGAGTTTATGCACGAAGTCATGGATACCAAAAGTGACGTGAAATCCGGCGACCCCGACCACATTACCGAATTGTGCTTGGTAGAGTGGAAGACAGCGGTAGCAAACGGAGCTCAACAGCGCAGCCAGCAAGAGGTCGATCTGCCTTCGTTTTATTATGAGGAAAAGGTTATTGAGGTTTCTGCTGGAAAGGAAGCACAGCTTGGGCCTATTTTTTACTTGCCCTCGAAAGTTCAAGAAGTGAGCACAAGAGTCTTTGTGCGCAATGAACTCACTCACATTGAGCCTGTATCCTTGCTTGCACGAAGTGGCAAAGGAACATTAGACATATCGGTGGACGCTTCAACTGATTACAAATCTGTGCCGTCTTACTACACAGCTCGCGAGTTCGCTGCTGTGAATAAGGATGAAAAAGCTACACAGCAAAATGGGCCGGCCGAATTTGATGGGACGTTGAGTTTTGCTCTAACTACGCATGATGCACTAACAGATTTTACACAAGTCGCTGATCTTGTGCTTTCAAATACGGGTCCATTTGCATTGACTATTTTGAATGTGAGAGCGGAACAAGATGGCCATGATTTGTGGACGCAGTTAACATGGATATCAGGCTCATCACCGAAAAATGATTTTGTTGTAACATCAGGCGCCAGGGACGATTTTAAAGTAGTGCTTGCTCCTGGCGAAGCTACCACGGTTCGAGTGTCTTTCCACGCTAGTTGTTTTGCAGTTGATTTAACGAGATGGCTTAGCATCGATACGAGCGATACTGTGAGTCGTGTGCGGCTCGAAGGCACGATCGCCGCCGATGCTGCCTTCACATGCTGGCATTCTCGGATGTCGCCTTCCATGCGGTTTGCGTTCCTCGCATTGTGGTTGCTAGCAGTAGTGATTGCTATAATTGCCATATGTTACAGTATTTTCCTTCTGACTCGCGACGCGTGGACTTCCGAGGATGAAAAACAGTCTGTACAATTCGACGTTTATGTTGACAAGTCTAACACAAAGGTGATCAAAGTGTCAGCACGTGGTAACCATGAAGAATCGTCAGCGACCGCCTTGGGTAACGAGAGCAGTCCAATACCACAGCATACTCTTGCTTCTATCAATCGTAAGTTGGCAGATATGGAGCAAGCATCTTCTGCTCCAGCAGCTCGTGTGGTGTTGCCTGCAGTAGCAGAACTATTGGAACGTCGACGCAAGGAAATGCAAACTACTTTGCGCAATCAATCGACACAAAACGACCGGCTAGGCAAGAACGATGAAGTAAAAAAAAACAGCTTGAATGGAAAAACGACCACAAAAGCGAATGCAAGCAATAGCAAAACAGTCTCGCCAACATGCGACCGAATTTCAGCGTCTGACGCGGCGTCTACGCCGGTAATGGCAAAATCGCAGAGCGTTGAACATGAAGTTGTGAAGAAAGCAGGTAAAACGGATGGCGTGCTTCCAGTAAAGAACGCAACCCAGTCAGCAACCGCTTCAGGACGAGATTTCTTCAAATACAATAGCGAGAAAAGCGACCACTCTTCAAAGGAAAAGCTGCCAAAAGGTTTGCTCAACATGGCGTCATTCTCCCATAAAGCTACTGTTCAAACCGATGTCAGAGGGTCTAGCCGCATCGTAAAACCTATGAAGTTGTCGGTTAATGTCTCTGGCAGTCCGTACGATCGTAGCGTGAGGTCTGGACCCGTCACTACGTCGCCACCGAAGGAAAAGGAAACTCCGTTTGAAGCTTTCAGGTCTTTGTCTGCTCGATGGCGTGCTGAAAACGAGAAAGATAATTTGAAAAATGACTCCCCACCAGCGTTCTCGGGAAAGTTCTCGGGCTTACAAGAATGGGGGAACGACGCCTTGTCCTTCAAATCGTTAGTTCACGATTTCGTGAGTCCAAGGGCCCGTGAAAACCGATGCGATGAACCCGACAATTTCATTCGGACGGGAGCACGGGGCTATCTGGATGGGTTTTCGGCTCCATCGATTCCATTGCCGGTGAAAGCGCCACCAACAACACCCACTACAAAAGCTTCGCCGACAACTGCCAAAGCTCCACCAGGATTTTCGCCCGCTGATGCCAGACCGTTTGAGACACGAGCTGCGTTTGACCGCCTCCAAACCAGTGGCGAACCAGCCTCGTCTGTTTCAACTGCCAGTAGTGGTTTCGGTACCAGCTCACTCTTTGCAAACAGGTCGCCGTTGTTTGGTCCGCCTCTCCCTCCAAATGGTGACATCACACTTGGAAGTGCCGGCCGCATCGGCAGTGGACGCTCAAAATTGCTCCGCAGTTTGGACATTCAGCAAGATTCGACCAAATGATGATTTGAAATCAACAATGACTTCCAGCAGCTACAAACACCGCAGGAAATGTTTCAATCTGTAAGCCACGCGACCGCATTGTTTCCATCAAGTAGTAAAGCTTGGTAACTTTTTGTGGGTCCATCTGTTCGTATTGCTGCTGATTCGCGATATTGTAACATCGTCTACAGTTTGATTGGACTCGATCATGAAGGGACACGATTTTTCAGTTGTCTGTAGCTTTTTCTGATCACATCTCTCGAATTGAACATCGCCCTCAATGTATGATTGCACAGAACCTAGCTAGATAAATGCAATGCTAAATGCAATGCTACTAAATAGAGCATGCAACATTCGAACGTGCACATTCGTAGGTGCTTTCAGACGTCTGGTATTTTCGTGCTACCAACATACATCGGCGTGGAAAGTGAGTCGACGAGATTGTCAATTGCGCTGACTTTCTGCAGGCAATGTCTGAACATGTCGGTACGTGGTGATCTCTATAGATGAGAGAGCAGCATGCAAACACACAGCAAAAACACTGACGCACCACACAATTTGCACGTATGCAACACGAGACCTAAGTGGTCGGCAATTGTTCGTCGCCAAACGCTTTCGATCAAAAAAAATGATACCAGAGGCAACTACTTTGACAAGTTCATTAAAGGGTGTCAGTCATTTCACTTTGCCATGCTTTGTTTCAATAATAAGGCTGATCAAATAAGTAGATAGCGCTTTACATTTCAGAGTATGAAGAGGTCATTGTCCCTTCATCCTTCAAAACTAACCTAACATGACCTGATCCGATGATACATAGCCAAGCCATGGTCATGGGTGAACATGCGCTTGCACCTCGCATTTTCCCTGCATGTTCCGTGCATCTGCTTTTTGATACTACAAAAACTTATCTTATCCGATTACAGTCTTGGAAGAAATGTCGCAATTTTACAATATCGCTAGGGTCTTCATTTTGATTGCAGTTTACATGTAAGCAAAACACTGCATCCGTTATTTCAACAGTTGACTATTATTTCAAACGGACATGTTGACATGCTTACATTCAATCCAAGAACAACTGCTAACTAACTGACCCTGCGTCTCCCCATTCTGGTATACAAACGTACTTAGTCAACAATTGCGCGCGTTAAAACCAGCTGGTACGTATGATAAGGGCGTAGGGTTCGCAACTGTATGTCCTCTTGTTCAAAGACTCTGATCGGACACTCTATGAAGTAAGTTTACTTTTAAACTATAAAGTAACAATATAGAAAACCTTGACGGAACCACCATACAAATATATATACATATACTAAGCATAAACTGGATATATTCAGCTAGGTTTTTGTGTATGTAATGGAATAACAGGATGCCACGAGCCAAAGCTATTGAAACTAGTATACTTGACTCTCCCGTCTCTCTACCATGTTTTTTGTCCTAGATGAGATTTTAGTCTTTTGTTGGCCCGTTTAATGCCAATTCAAGTCTTGTCTAGTCTGTCCATCTGTCATTTGAATGTATTCAAGCGGTTTCCATTCCTGTTTTTACCTCCATCTTGACTGTCTTATAGGAGAAGAAGGAGTAAAACTACAGAGAGAGAGACAGCGAGAGTCATCTATAACAATAGGGTTGGCGCTATTGTAAAAGGCTGTCCAGCCCTTGATCCGTAATCCTTTATTCACTCATTCATGTGTCACAAGAGTAGGATGCTCAAGGTCGTGCTATTTGCTTCCATCTATTTAATGGCTCGAGCTTTTGTTCGTGGTAATGACGTGGACGATGTCCAAGTACAATTAATGTCGTTTAATGTTCGTACATCATTGGCTTCGACCGATGCTGGATCCCTATGCAGTAATTGGAACGGCATTCGCAAGGAGAATGTCCTTAATAATATTAAAACCGTGGCCGCTGATTTTGTTGGGACACAAGAGACATCGGATGCTCAGAAAGCTTTCTTAGATGCACAATTAGCAGGAATGTATGCCGTGATTGGAGAAAGCACAGGATCTCTGAATGGAAACGCGGCGGAATGGAACGCAATGTATTACCGATCCGATACGTGGACACCGCTTACGAACGGTATGTTCTGGCTTGGACCTGACCCAAATACCATGTCTGCTGGATGGGGAATGGCATACTATCGTACGTGTGTCTGGGGTCGTTTTCAGCATATTGTCACAAGAGCTACGATTTGTGTCTTAAACACGCACTATGAGACTCCAGGCAACGATGAAGCACAGACACATGGCTCAAACATTATACTTGATCGTATCAAAACCAACTGTGATGCCACTGATAATTTGATTGTCTTGATGGGAGACTTTAATGCGCTCAAGAGCTACTCGGCCATGCAAATCATGTTCAACAACGACATGGAAGATCCATCCGATGAAGGCACATTCTGCGGTGATATGTTGTCAGCAACTTGCTCTGTCAAGTATGACTTTACACTGTTTCGTACTCAGAACCAAGACGCTTGCTACCTCAAGTCAGAGATTTCGCGCATTAGCTATGACGGTTGCTACACGTCCGATCATGCAGGACTTATTGGCAGCTTTTGTTTCCAGGGTTCTTGCTGTTCAAATAGATCGTCGTCAAGCTCCGGTTTGTATGAATCATTCATTGAGGATGACAATAGCGCAAACCAAACTGATGTGATCGGTAAGGTGCAAGCACCTGATACTGAAACCAGCAAGGCAGCAACAAAACCCCCAAGTACCAACTCCTCTCCAGGCGCGATCCAGACGATTTCTACTTCTTCTTCAGAAGGCGGTGGTACCTTGGTCGCAGCTGCAAGTATTATGACGTTTCTTGCTCTTTGTATCCTCGTGGCTCTTGTGGTCATACATCGGAAGAAAAAGCTCGATGAGCAAGCTCGTTTGGAAAAGTTATACGAGCCCAATACAAGTGAATACTTTGGAACAGCACGGGCAGTGTCCAATGTGTCTGCATTGTCTCCTTTTCCAAAAGGGGATCAACCACGCGTGTCTAACTCGACTATTCCCGAACTAGCAGTAATATCTGGCAATACTCGTATCTCAACATCTTCTTCCGTCACGGCGTCTGACTCGGAGGTTGCACGACATGATGATTATATTCCCGAGCTCCCACGACCAAGCAGTGCCAGTGACATTTCCAGTCGACGATCATCCACTGCAGTCATGAATCCGACCAACTCGGAGTATTCGTCTGCTTTCAGTAACTCTGTTCTCGAGAAGAACGAGAGTGACGGCAACGAGTCCATCATAAGTTATGGCAACTCTTCCGTCTCAAGTTATGGCAACTTTTCCGTCTCAAGTTATGGCTATACTGGATCCTACGACACTTCATCCATCCTACTGAGCAAAGTCAATTTTAGCGAGATTTTTGCGCCGGGTTCGTGTGTCTCGGACGACAGTACAATTGCCAAGTCTCAAGCAGACTTTATCAAGCTCTAGGAACTGGAGAGTGCAAAGTTTTAATGTCCGTGCGTGTCCGCTTATTGTTTAACGATCGTGATATTCTCAAGATCATTGTTTTCGGCGCACAACTTACCGCCACAAGGAATTGGCGAGACAATATGAGCCATATATTATTATCATTGTGTTACTTTACGGTAGTATTGTACTTGTTCTTACTTTATCAGAGCCAACACACTTTGTATTGTTATTGTATATAGTACGACATTCCTCCAATTTTTTTCTAAACCGAATAATGACAATAACTTCTTGCAATAATACAATAAGAGGGATTGATACATTCGGCCATTATACTCACTGCTAAGAGCAATGTATGACCATCACCCTGTTCTTTCCTTGATCCTCATTCGCTTTTCCTTCAATTTCTTGTCCAAGACATCAAGATCTTGTTCCAATTGCTTCTTGTGCTCCAAAAGCCACTGCAAATGCGTCACCATCTCTTCTATCTTGTCCTTGCGCGTGTCTTTGATAGCCTGTTGCACGTGTTTAGCTTTTCTTTCTGACTTTTGAATACGGATAAATGCACGTTCGACCAACTTGGATGCTGCCTCTAGTTCCGACTCCATCTCGACGTTCGCACGTCCACTAAAGCAGTTTAAGCTCTTCATACAATATTATTGTCATCAATACACAAAAAGGAAGTGTGATATTATTTTATAGAGGTTTAGCCACTAAAAGTAGGAATTACGCACGTGCGCATGTTTCAAATGCATGAAAAATGATCTCCTGTATGATCAATTTTTGCTTCCTTTTTGTAAAATGGTATCGTTCAAATATGTGTTTTGTACCTATTGTTTTGCTCAAATTTTATGCAATTGCCCCAATAATGCGCTCCAACAAAAGCCGGTACCCATTTTGCAAGAGAAATTGTTGAAATGGTCCCGCCTCAATTGCCTTAAAGAGCTTCAGTTGCACTGGCACAATGACATCCGTCCGCGGATATTCCTCGTACTTGTCGTTGTTTAACGCGACACTTAGGCGACGATTAGTTTTCTGCTCTGTTTGATAAGATTGCCAAAGCTGATTCAACTCATCAACATGTACAATATTCAGCAGCTGGATTGCGCGAAAAATTGCCTTCAAATGATTCCATTCGTCTTGCACTGTCCGTCGATTGCCTGCCATTCCTGCACCACCTACAAGTCCATTCTCTCGAGCAATACAGCTTCGTCGAAAGAGCTCACACTCAATCCATGTGTCCAACAAATTTTGGTATTGCGTCGTGAAAACAAAATCGCGAAAAAGCTTCAGAGAATCTTCTCGTGAAAGCACACGTTCCAGTAGAGATGGCTCAGTCATTGTCGGTAACGGTTCCAGCTCACTTCTCATTACAGCCTGCAGTCATCATTATCATCAGACATTTACAGCTAAGAATCAAAAACTGCACATACTTACGTCTTCTGTGATCCAGATTTCGGCTTCATATAAACGGTGATTTTCAGAACATAGACCAATCTGGACGTGGAGTGCATGAATCCAAGCCACCATCTCATCTTTACTACCGGCACAAAGCTACACATCGTTCCACAGCAACCACACAATGTAACATTAGCATCTTATAGCAGCACTCAATTGTCAATGCAAAACTCGTGCTTACCTCATAATCTCGCCGAGGTGTCTTGAGCTGGAATGAGAATGGAACGCGCTGAATAAATCCAACATAACGTTTATTCACCAGATCAAAATCAACAGAAAGCAGAATGAAAAATGAATGTGACCACGTACCACTTCAGGCTTAGCCTTCGCAAGGATTGCACCTAGTAAACTAATTGATGTCACATCTTGTTGATTCACGTTCGACTTGCAGTAAAGCAGTTGGTCTCCCTTGATGATAAACCACCGCTTTCTCCACAGGTTTGGATTGCTAGAACTTGCTTTTTGAAGATAACCTGAGTATACACCCTGCAAGTAATAAATCAGCTCAAACCATACTTTTCTGCAATCATTACCATAAGCACATCACTCACCTTTCCTAATAATACCGGAAAATTAATCGACTGAGCGTCGGACCCATGACGCCTTGGTGGTGCAGGACTTTCACTAATATTCAAATTAGAACCTTGAACGTCCTGCTTATTAAAAACGCCCCAAAACGCATATTTAGTAAATCACATATAGTAAAATGCCTAACACTCAAGTCGTCACTTCCTACCTTCAGAACAAACTTCACTGGCGGTCTTGAGCGATGTCTCGGCTTAGTGCGCGTAGTGCCACCAATCGTATCATCTGCTTCAACTGTCTGCACAGGTCGTGTACGATTTAGTCTCTCCACCAGAGGCAAAATAAGCTCCTCGTCCCTCAACGTCCTCGCTGACAACGATCCCGAATTATCCGTCGGAAATACCACTATAATAGCGTAATTGTTGAAACTCTGCACTGGAAT
This sequence comes from Peronospora belbahrii, assembly GCA_920618645.1. NCBI lineage: Eukaryota > Oomycota > Peronosporomycetes > Peronosporales > Peronosporaceae > Peronospora > Peronospora belbahrii. The sequence goes on along the minus strand of CAKKTJ010000131.1, from coordinate 778,243 downwards.
CTTAATCTTCGCCGCCATAGACTTCCTCACCTCAAGCACCGTCGTGCTGCTCAGCAACTTGAACACTGTAGACGACGTAAAGCTCTTATTCTCGAAATATATCCTAGCAAAACCTGTGCGTTTTTCTCCTGAATCTGATTTAGCGGCTCTCATCATTGATGCAGCACTGGTCGAAGTAGCACCAACACTTCGCTTTCGCTCCTTACTTGCCTGTATCACACTTTGTGAACTATTATAGCGCCTCATCGGTACCGACGCCGATAAATTATCATTGCCACGCATTCGTGAGGCTAATACCAGCACATTTGACGCCGACTGAACTGTCTGTACTCGTGCAGCAAGATGCTCCTCTTCGTCAATCGATAATGGAGCAGCTGGCGTTTTCGTCTCATCTGCTAAATCTTGGTACCGTGTAATATCACCCAAATCCAAGTATGTACTGCTAGAGATTGATGCAGTTGTTGATCGATTCATGCGTTTATCAAACGGATCAACGTCTCTAGGACTGACGTCAAGAGAGACAAAATCACAAGCGACTTTCGGCTTTTCTTCCAATTCTAATCCAGATTCCATTTCAAATGAAGAAAGAAAAATGGTATTGTATGTATCGATCGTATTGTATCGATCACTTCTTACACACAGTCGTAACCTTCCTTGCCCACACTTCCTTCTTCTGCTGTCGACTACGGTCGTCGTCACGCTAAGTCGGCGAGAGAGAGATTGGAAGAAATAGAAGTGATAGGTTGACTATGATTGGTAGAAATACAATCGAGAAAAACAGACTAATTTTATAAAAAGCAGAAGCCGATAACAACGTTATTTTGCTATTTTTGGGATAAACAATTTCGTATTGATATATTTGATGACTGGTATACAAGTGTATACAAGTGTATGTATTAACAACAAGTAGAGTGGCATAATCTAATATATACAGACGCTCTCTACACAGCGATTGATCATACATTTATCCTAGTATACATGAACAAAGCCTATTTCATCCATTTAAGCAGACAAAGACTTTTAATTAATTATCTTGCAACAGAATCAGTCAGAGATGTTATTAATTATTAAGGCTTTGAACGCTCCAGATTGTTTGTCGCTTGTAACATACACTTTTTCCATTGCACTCTAGCATCACACTTGGAAACACTCGTTTACAAAAGAAAAATGTCATCCTTTGGCTGCTTGTAAATGGTTGTCCTCTTGCCAGGCACATCCAGTACTTCATTGATTTGTTCTGTGCATTCCTTGTAAGCATCACTTGCTGTCCACGCCTTGTAATCTTTGAGTGATTTCCACTGCAAGAGACAACAGTAAGAAACAGAACACCAAGAACCCCGTTGTTATCAGTAGTCACTAGCACTACACCACCTTCTAGTAATCAGCTCACCTCTGACAATATCACGTATTTGTGGTGGTCGTTTACGTCACTCAGTGACTCCAATGAAATCAGTCCAGGCTGCGCTCGCACTACCTTTTGCACCTATTGCAATAAACAAATACTTAGAACACCACAAGACTTACAATACCTCAACAAGAGAATCATACTTACATTTTCCATCAGGCGCACGACTGTAGGCTCAAAGCCGCGGCTCATAATGCGTTCGCTTAGTATACGCACAGGTTTCGTCAACATGGTGGACAGTTCTATTGTATTGCAAGTGTATGAATGAATAAGTGCGGTACAATATTCGTACAGGTTATTTGCTCCTATGAAATATCATACAGCATATAAAACGACGCTAAAGGTTGCATGCTTAGTATCTTCCACATGCGAAAAGTTGATGGTGCAAACTTATAATATAACCTAGACACTACAAAGTACGATTAAAACTGAAGATCCTTTGTTAAAAACCGGTAGCTGTTACAATACCAGTATTTTTTCGCCAGTACGCCAATAAGTTAAATGTCTCCATTGGAATATAGAAGACATGAAGGTTTTCCTATAAAATGCTTTTCATCTCATTTTGAACTGATTCAACGCTCAATGATTCTCCGTCAATGTCTCAGTAAATGTATTTGCTATCATGTTTGCTGCAGTGTAATACCATAGTGATGTTACTAGTGAGGACAAATGGATGTCGAGACGTACGACGGCAGTTCTGGACGTCTGTGATTCAACGGCGTTTTTGTGCTAGACACACTGAAAGATAGCTGACTGCAGATCAAAGATTGATATATAAAAGCCATGATGGAAGCCACTTGCAAGCACTCGTGTCTCTTCAACGGTTGTGGGCAAAGCAAAGTAAGTAGTCGCTGTATCAAGTCTGTGATTTTACAGAATGATAACGACCAATTTGTTACAAGCACGACCTAAACATTGATACATGATTTTGGATGAGTTTACTGCATAAGCAGTCGAGGTCGAGCTTTTCTGCATGTGATTATGAATAATATGAATACAGTCAAGTGGAAAAAGTACGACAAGTATAAGGGCTCTTAGATGTCATCTACAGTCAGTATGTCATATAGATGAAAGCGTGCGTGGGAAAAGGGAATCGCATGAAGCTTGTAATAGGACCAAGATAGTATATTCTGCCTGGACATTACTTTGCTACATGATCTGAAGTAATCAATAATTCAGTTTGTAGTTTGCCTTTCCACCCAGCGTATCGATACCATTCTGGTGCTTATTTCAGCTCAAATCGACTCGACTACTAGTTTTGCAAGTGAGTATGCCTATTTCTTAAAGACGTCGTCTAAAGCTTTTTCAAAAATCTCCAGTGCAAGCGCACACTCGTCCTCCGAAACAGTTAATGGAGGCATAAAACGCAATGTTTCGTAAACGCTCGTCGTCAACAGCATCATGCCGTGGTCAAGGCAGGCCGCTGAAATCTTATTCGCCGTGCTCTGCGGAGCCATTTCAGGATCGAATTCGACGCCAATCATCAAGCCCAGACCACGTACGTCCAGAATAGGGTACTTGCCCGATGCCTTCAGCTTATTTAGACCAGCCTGCAGCTGCGCACCACGAGTGCGCGTGTTTTCAAGTACATTCTCCTCGGCAATGACTTCCTGCGTCGCAATAGCAGCAGCACAAGCGACGGCATTACCCGCATAGGTGCCACCCATCGACCCTGGCGGCTGCATGTCCATCAACTCCCTGCGGCTTGCAATACCACTGAGCGGGTAGCCGTCGGCAATGCCTTTGGCAAAGGTCAAAATGTCTGGCTGGACGTCAAAGTGGCCGTCAATGGAGAAGTAGTTGCCTGTGCGTCCAAAACCAGATTGAATCTCATCGGCAATGAGCAAAATATCATTCTCCGAGGCAATTTCGCGCAGACCCTTCATAAAGCTCTTTGGCGGCACAACATAGCCTCCTTCACCTATCACCGGCTCAATGATAATCGCTGCCGTGTCACGTGGAGCCGACTGCTGCTTCAGTGCAAGACGTAGCTGTTCGAGACACCACTCGGCGTTCTTCTCGTCTTCGTGGATTGGGCCGTGCAGTGCGTACGGGTACGGCACGAATGTGACGCCTGGCATGAGCGGTCCAAAACCAGCGCTGTATACTGTTTTGCTCGATGTGAGGCTCATGGCACCAAACGTGCGACCATGGTAGCCACCCTGGAAAGCGATCACCCTGCTCTTTCCTGTTGCATGACGCGCCAGTTTGACGGCATTTTCTACAGCCTCCGAGCCACTGCAAGCGAAGAAAAGCGAGTCTAAGCTCGCAGGAACCACTGGCAGTAGTTTATCGACCAGGTCTAGCATAGGCTGGTGATAGCCGATATTCACCTGCGCGTGCACGAGCGTCGCAGCTTGTTTCTGTACAGCAGCAACCACCTTTGGATGCGAGTGACCCACACTGGTGACGGCAATGCCGCTTGTAAAGTCTAGTAGTTTACGATTATTGGACGTCCAGACCCACGAGCCCTTGGCCTTGGTCATGACCATGTTAGAGATACGTCCAATACCCTTGGCCAGATGCTGCTTTGTCATTGTTTTTATGATACTAAATGTAAGAGTGAATGTAATGGGTGTTCTAATAATAAGACTCCAAGCTAATAATAATGGTTGAAATGATTACGAATCAGGAGCATGGTGAACTGGTAAAATAACTTGAAGTAATTACAAAAAGCTTTTTACGTAAAAAAGACGACATGATAACCTGTCTAAATCGATGACCAAACCTGATTGCGATCAAGAAGTGATAATGTAAACGCATTTAAGGATGCGGCTCAACGTCGCTTGTTTGTCACTTGAAGCTCCACCCCTTTGGTGCAGGAGAGGAAGGCGCGTCATGGAATCGTAAACACTTTATCACTGACATTTTCGATGGACACCACAGCCGTACGTTCGGGATAGCACCGCATGCAGCTTCAAGTTGCACAATGGTATAATTGGCCAAAGCTGGTAAAAGATGTACGTGAATATGTAAGAAGATGTGGGACATGCACAATGGAAGACGAACACGCAAAGCTTATGTCAATATTAGTATTCAAGGAGTGTAAGGAAGCTGTCGTTTTTGGACGTGTGACTGGCCTGGCAGTGTCAAATGAATGTGACGCTATCATGACGGTAGTCGATTAGATGTCGAAGCACCCAAGGTATCCTGCTACGCGCTTGACCACCGATGTGCCAAAAGCCTTTAGCCTTTCTTGTGTCGTCGAGCGTCCATACGTAATGAAAGCAGTATAGGTGATACTCGATGAGGAGACGGGTGATAAGCTGCACATTGTGGAAGCGCTTGTAAAGAAGTGTACGCTCAACAGACAGTCTGAATGACTCGTCAAGTTGCACGAACTTCCCAAGCACGAATGTTATCGGCAAAAGAAGAGGAATAACATCAGCGCATTGGTGAGACCTTATCCAGGACTTTCAAACCCGCCAACGTTTATAATTCTCTTGGAGAGCGAGATGTTTGTGCGATGTGCCGTGCTCACGAAGGGTATTAAGTGTTGCACGACATTTTGTTTGCATCAACAAATGTCGTCATATACATATTGTACGATAGGCCTTACACCGTTATGTGCGTAAGCCTCAATCAATACTATAGCACCTCGGCGCAATGCTTGACTAATGGCTACACTTTGCTTTTAATACTACAATGGCTACATATTCAACCCACCAACTTGTCACATTGAATTTTATCCAATCAGATCCCTCAACGCTCCAATTCCTCATGACATTGTCATTTCGACTGTCTTCCCATGCAGTTGCACGCTCATGTGGCTTCAGGGTCGTTATCCCTCTCCCCCCTTCCCTCTCCAGCATCTTCCACTTCATCTACTTCATCTATTAATGATCTTCTTGCTCAGGAAGATCCAGAATTGATGCTACCATTGTCTCAAATGACGTCCCATCGTCTCATCTTTGGCCGTAATGTCATTCAAGTACCTCTGAAACATCCTATGACGAATGATTTCGTCATCTTGGTATTGTCTCAGCTTGAGTTTGATACAATGGCAGTGCATGTGCCACAGTATGAGTCGTTGTCGCCTGAAGAGCTTCAGGAACGGATTACGCAGGTTTTGAAAGAACTAGAGATCAAGAAACGTCCAACGTGCTTGGACGATTGCAGCTCCAGTACATTCAATGCACACTATGCAACGGACGATGTAGCTCTTGACTCTCTCTCTGCTTTCCAGAGTCGACTTATGGAGCTTGAATACGAGCGGAAGAGATTGCACACGAAGCTTAAAGGATCTAAAGCTTTGCAGATTCGTCTGACAGAGGAGAATGCTGCTTTAAGAGTACAGGTTGAGCAGCAGGCGATTCATATGGAGGAAGTAGTGCAGGAGAATGAGTTGTTGAGAGACCAGGCTTTACATTTTGGTGGAAATGTAGCAAAGTGGAAACGTGTGGCAGTCACAACGCTGCGTAAGCTGACAGCGTTAAAACAAGAGCTGCAAGTGGTGAGACAACAGGTGAAGAGTGGTCACGACGAAATGGCGTTGATGGTAGAAAGTGCGATGACGATAGTAGTGGAAGATGTCAATAGGCGAGAACAGGTGCTGCAGCAGAGTTTTTTGGCAGAGAAGAGGGAAAAGGAAGCGATAGCTGAAAAGTATTACGATTTGTCTGGAAGGATTCGAGTGTTTTGTCGTTTACGACCACGGAAAGAGAGTAGAGAGGAGACAAAGTGTCCGGCATTACTGATGCCACGCCCGAATAATTTATTGGTATCACACTCTGGGAAGGAGTTTGCCTTTGATAAGGTCTTTGGGCCACAAAGTACACAGTCAGAAGTGTACGCGCAGATTGAACCACTGATTGTGTCATTCACAGATGGATATAATGCGTGCATTATGGCGTACGGGCAGACTGGAACAGGTAAGACCCACACGATGGTTGGTAATGGACAAGGCTTACTGGAACACAGCGCTAGTGGGCTCACGCTGCATGCCAATGCTGGCGTGATTCCACGTGCTCTCCAGCATGTGTTTGCCATGGTAAAGAAGCGGCAAATGACGTATGTAGATTCACTTCGAGTGAGCATGGTAGAGATCTACAACGATCAGATTTTAGATTTGCTGCATGAGAATAATACCAAAGGTGGCAAGAATACGGTAGCAAGGAATGAGACGGAGTTTACATCACGTGACGTGAGTGACTACGGACATGTGGATGCAGTGATGCGTGATGGAAATGCGAATCGAAATACTGCAGCTACGAAGATGAACTTGGAAAGTAGTAGATCCCATGCACTGGTGTTCTTGCACCTTAATAGCCAACACCGTGAGACTAGGGAAGTGCGCAGGAGTACGTTGTGCTTGGTGGATTTAGCTGGATCAGAACGAATATCGCGTAGTCAAGTGAAAGGGAATCGCTTGCGCGAAACGCAACACATTAACAAGTCTCTCGCAGCACTTGGAGATGTGGTCTACGGGCTACAGCACAAGGCTAAGCATATACCGTATCGCAACTCGAAGCTCACTTATTTGCTACGTGACATGATATCAGGACAAGCCAAGACATTGCTGATGCTACAACTAAGCCCTGACACGGCTGATGTTGAGGAGACGACTTGCTCTTTGCAGTTTGGCGCTCGTGTTAGCCAGGTGCGGATGGGTGCTGTGCGTCCTAGTGTTGAAAGCGGCGCAGTTCTGAAACTACAGGAAGAGAATCGTTCATTTCGATCCAAGACGGTAGCATTAGAGACTCAGCTGATTGACTTGCAGCAACAATGCCTGCAGCAAGGAGAAGAAATACACAAAGCGCAGAGTAGCAAAGAAGCATTAGAACGGCAAGTACGGCTGCTTGTTGGGTGCCAGCGTGGAGGTAAGGTAGCTGATGATCTGGACTTATGTGAAACTTCACCATCAGATCATTCTCCGTTTCCGACCTCACGACCAACAAGCCCTACTTGTTCCGCAAAATCAAGTCAAAATGTTTTGCCCACAGCTTCGGCGCCATCAGCACGATCCACACGTTTGGCTCGATGCTTTCAATCATCAGCAGCGCCGTCTCGGCAACCGTACCCTCGACAATCTTGTCAAGTGTCGTCTTCACCACGACTTACAGGAACAACTTGTGCCCCAAACTCAGCTGTGTCGTCTTCAACCGTCTCTCAGCATCAATGCCTCGAATTGACGATGGGCCATGAGGAACGACGTATGTCGCTATCAGCCGCTTCCCAAGATAGAGTTGTGGACTCTGATATACGCCGCAAGTCGCTTTCTACGGCAAGTGCTAGCACAATTGTCGACTATGACAGCCGGCGTAAATCATTGTCAGCACTTCAGACTCGCTCGATGCTAAAATTGGCAACACCTCGATCACTGCGAGCGAAAAGAGCTTCACCATCAGAGGGTCGAGTACCTTTACATCCTTCTTCCAGAACGCGGCCAGCAGACTCAATGGCATCTTCAGCTTCTCAGAATACTGTAGCCGGTCGTGTATCGAGGGCGCAGTCTGCGCAAGCGGTGGGATCATCAAGACCTCACACATTTCTTTCTTCTTCAGCTTCGCCGAGTAAGCTTACACGAACTCTGCATCGTGCAACTTCGCCTTCATTGAGGACTTCATCAAGAAAGTTATCAAGAACACCAGCCAGAGCCTCTGCAGCAATACCAAAGACAGGTGGCGATACGCGTCGCTCCTCTTTGACTCGTAGCTCGCCATCGTTGTCTTCAGATGCCTCAACAAGAAGATCAATGGCCAGCTTTCACTCAAGCTCGGGATGGAAATAAGGACACATGAGATGAACTCAGTTTTTAGTATGAATGCCACCCTACCCTTCCTGAACCAAGGAGATACGAATTGCGTAATGCATCCATGTTCGAGGCCGGTAACGTAATGTGGAACGCTTTGTTCCTACTTTTACCCAATACTCGCCACTACTGCGTTGTGTATGTGGTCTCCGTGGAGAATCAGTTAAGACCATTTTGAGACCTTGTCACAGCTGCAAGTTGGTGGCAACGATTCTAGCTGCGTTGTATCCGGGCACAGCTATGGAGAGCGTACGAGATGTCCAATGTGCAAATTGCACGAAACTCATTGCCTGCAGCTCACCACATTTTTGTGACTACCGTAACAGACGGAGCGACGTCAAGATGCGAGACTTCAGCACGTCGAATGCCGACGTTCACTATTGAGTATAAGGTTTTCTCCGGCATCCCCTTGCTTATGCTTGTGTCATGCACGGCATTTTCTGCCATTAAAGTTGATGTTATCAATGCTATCTTCATTTCTACATGTGACAAGAATGAGACGGGCAAGACTGGACTGAGCACTGCAAAAAAGGATCAATACGTCGCTAGACTGCTACTACTTGAAGTTCACAACAAAGCCCACAAGAACCAAAAATGCTCGACAAGCTCTTGTCCTGTTTCAGGTCTTCGAGATTAGTGCAGTAAAGCGCCAAGCATGCTACTAGCGTAATGGATCAAGAACTCACACTGACACATCAGCATCGATAACAATAACAGCAGAGCTTGCGCGTTCACAAACAAAAGCTCAACACATAGTACCTTTCATTTTGAAATGCAAAGGTACTTACTTAGTCAATGGTCTTTACTCGTGGTCCAGCAACGTTCCAACACTTTACGATCAATTCGATGCCATCGGTCCTCAGATGGCCCACTCGCTACCTTCGTTTGCGTCATCCTCCGGCGTAATGAAAGGTGCGTGAATGGATTTGATCATAACCTCACCACAGAAAATACACTCGGATGCAATGATCTCGTCTAGCTTTTGCTGCACCATCTCACGCTCCTGAGCAATGGACTGCTCTTTTGCTTCCTTTTTCGCCTTTGCCGTCGCTGCAGCACTAACTCCCTCGTTACCAGGTGTCATCACTTCCTTCTCGCTCGAAGACAAGTTCAGGAACAGAAAAGCTGAAAGCGGTCGCTGGAAAAATTTCGTGGTTGCGGGCATTTCCGTGGAAAGCTCATTCAGTTTCTGGATAAGCTGCTTGACAGTTTGTCGCTGAAAACTGTTGAGATGTTTTTGCATCTCCTGACGTAGTGCACCAGCGTGGAAAGCGTGCGAGCACGGAAAGAGGTAGAATTCCTTACCCAAAATATTTTGGCCCGTAAGCTCACAGCGCTGGTTGCCAGAAACGACAGCACAACGTTTGCGCAGCTTCTGCATGTCAGCACGGATCAGCTCGGCCGACTGTGTATAGTCCTGCATCTCTTCCTTCAGCTGTTCAATACGGTCATTGTAGACCTCAAGCGATTCGCAAATCTCCTTCTTAAAGTCGTTAATCAGGACAAAGTCAGGGAAGAAAGGAAGGATGTCCTCAATCTTCAATAGATCACTCTCCTTTAGGATATTCATGGCATCCTTGATCTCACCACCTGCATCAATCGTATGCTTGGCAATCAGCGTCCACAACTTTTTGCGAGTCTCATCATCCTCAGGCATGCCTGCCATTTCTTTAGCAATCTTGACATCTACTTGGAGTGCCTTCTCCACGGCGTCCTGATATAGCCCCATCGCCGAGTAGATGTAAATACAGGCGCGATTCTTCTCATTCTGTGTGCAAAGCCGTAGCGCAAATGCAATGTCAAACAGGTGCCTACCATTGTGTTTCTTGCGCAAAAAGCTGATGAGTAAACGCTCATCAGGGTGCTTGGCCAACAGAAACAACATGTAATTATGGATTGTTGGATCGCGATTACCTTGCTTGATAGCAAATTTCAAAAACCGAATGGCCATATCCAATACCGAACGGCTTTTCGTCGTATTACTAGCCACGTCTCCACTCGCACCACTCTTCTGGTGCACATGACGTACAATCGACGGAATGAGACGGGTTGGGTTCAATGTGGCAGCCTCTAGCCATGCTTCGTACACCTGCTTCGGCTTGTGGATGATCAGTTCAGGAGAATACTTGTACCAGAGCTCTTCCACCTTGGATGTTTCCACACTGCGAAGCAACTCAATTGCAGCTCCATACTCACCACGATCCACATGGTAAGTAATAACTTTTTCGTAATCTTCAATAAGAGTTGCGTAAAACACAAGCTCATCAGGTCGACCATGACTAGAGATCAGATTGAACGTCGTGGCTGGGTCAAGATGACTCTTTTGATCTTGCAGAAACTGCTTAAACTCGAACAACAAATTAGCGTGCGCATCGACATCCTGGGCACTGCCCTTCAGCACATTAAACTTATCCAAAAACAGTTCAACAATCCACGAGCAAAGCACAGTCTTTTGTGTCTTCTCCTCACTTCCCAAACTTTTCAGCTTCTGTAACAAAAAAAGAAGCAGCGAGTCGCGAGTCTCCTTTTCAAGAAACTTCAGCGCTACTTCTTCGAACGAACGCGTCGTCTTGGCGTAGATAACTGCGGCACGATCAAACTCTCCCTTATCAAAAAGTTTGTCTGCCTGTGCTGTCAGCACGCGCTGACGTTCCCATCCGTTGCGACAAACACCCAACGCCTGTTCAAAATCGCGATCGTCACCGTTGCCTGCCACAGCCTTGCTAAGAAACAGCTTCCACACATTACGGTCCTCGTCTGCAATGACCACCTCTAGAATACGACGGTTCGAGTAAACCCACACGGTACCAAATGTGTCATCCACAGTGATGCCGCGCACATTCCCGACTCGCGAGTCAAACGATTCCTCCATTACAACTACGCCATTTAGCTTCGACACTACCTGAACATGACGTGCGAACAAGAGAATTACGTGGTACTGTGTCACTGCCATTGAAATTGGTGGTGTCCATGATCCGCGAGTGCCTGAAGACTTTATAGGTTTATTCGGGTATGCCAGTAGCCCCGTGCCTGTCGTCACATTCTCCACCGTACTCGACAGACCAAAGACAAACTCTCCATGATAGACCCCTTCACCTGTAAGTACACCAAATCCCTTTGCACGTTCACGCTCTTGTTTCGCATAGAATCGTAGATCCGCCGTGTAAACGTCTCCCGGTAATTCCTGAAACCGCAATTTATCTGGACTACTGTACTCTGTAAACATGGCTTCCAGTCCACCTGGTCCTCCGCCAATAAACTGAAACATTCGCGTCGGTCTTTTTCCCGACGCTGACGTCGTAAGCATGACAAAATATCTCACCTCGCCCGATGGTACTTTCCAGTGTTCAAACGCAATACCAGCAATAGGTCCTTGGTTGGCAATCTGATAGACTTTCTTAAACAACTTTTCTTTTCCTGCTTCAAATTCAGCTTCATAGACTGCTCCTGAATCCGTTCCAATTAGCACAGACTCGGAAGTTTCCGGTGAACTCGATTGACGATCCCATGCAATACTTGTAAATTGTAAACCCTGAGCTTTCATGATCTTTCGTGGACGAGTTGATCCAGTATGTAAATAAAAATTGAATCCATTTTCCATCGAAATGAGCACATGAGCTCCTGTGGGATCAATTGCGACATCTGCCATGGCAACACGTGGTTCAATCATAATTTCTTCCACGGATCCATTATTACTGCTACTATCAGTAGCTTCCGTTGTACAACGAAGTAACATTCCTTCCTGAGATCCCATGACGACAACACCATTTCCAATACTCATACAATTTAATGTAAATCCTTTCCGACGTGAGACTTTTAATCCATGTTCTCGTAGCTCAAACATTGGCCTTTGATCTTGATCATTATCTCCTCCTCGATCTCCATCTTGATCTTTATCTCGATTCAAAGGATTATCTTGATTTATTGTCTCAAAATCAAAATCATCATTACTACTGCGGTCACCACTATATGGATCAGTATGATGAGAGAGATTCACGCTATCATAGATATTAGTAGCATGAGTATGACTATTACTGCTTGATGGATGAGTGGTACGTGTATCTGGAAGACCTTCCTCTTCCCTCTTCCAGTCTGCAAAAAGATCCGCCGACATGTCGACGGCAGTGGATTTTATCTTTTTTTTGTTCTCGACTGCAGTGGATTTTCTCTTTTGGTTTGGTTTTCTCTGGATTTTATCCAAACGGATTAGTTGAGAATGAGTGAGAAAGATACTGGACCGGAAAAGTTTGTGACTGGTAGTCACACCGTGATCAATGCCTTACTCTTACGTGGAGATATCGTACCTCGGGAGATACAACTTGTACAAGATCTTGTTGAATGTCTTGATCATAATGCACAAAAGATTGCCGCAGCATTAGCAGCCAACCGTCGACGCGGTGCGAGTATGACAGGCGAAGATACGACTGCACAACTTTTAAAGGAACAAAAACACTTGATCTATCGAGTAGGTTTGCCCGTTCTATCGATCTATTTATCTACGTATTGATTGATCTATTGTTGCTGTGATAGATTGCTGAGCTGTATGAGCAATTGAGTAATGAGCCAATGTCACTTGCTCAGACAACAGAAGGAACAACTCACGCAGCATAAACCAATCAAACTAGAACTAGAAACAAACAAGTCCTTGACGTGATTTTCGTCCCTAGCTTTCCATAATACTTTGGTGTTATGAGTTGTTGCTGGACATACCAGCAACGATCGACTTTACTTAGCATGGTACGAATGATACCATTGAACCGGTCTTTGTCGATTCAGTCACCTTCCTATGAGTGAGTTGATATAGTCCTAACTATCTGTCTAATACATGTCCTAAGTCCCTTTTGCAATGAGCAAAGACAATACGTTGCTGCTAATGATCGCGTCAATCCCCTTGGCTCAACCGTTTCTAGTTAGAGTATAAACATGTTGGTGCTACGAGTACGTTGTCTTGACGATGGTCGTGAGCTACTATTCGAACGTCATGGAACGAACGGATACAGTATCCAAGTAGCTGAGCTCAAGAAGCTCGTACTACAGCACCGACAACAGGTGTGGTTGAACAACAAGGGCGTCAAGACTCGCAGGAACTCGCAGTTTAGCCTTGAAGATTGTTTCATCCTCCATCGTGGCGAGATTCGAGCCGATTCGGACGTTATTGACCTGAACGCATGGACTCCATCTGACTTCTTTGTGTTTGCATCCGATGCAACGTCGTCTACTATCAATGCGATGGCGACAGCTTGCGTGACGCAAGCATCTTCAATTGGTCCGCGACGAAGTTTAGTGCTTGATGAGAATCTAAGGCGACTACAACAAGTGGTGGCTATGGATTCACTGGAAGCAGTAGTGCACCTGAAGGAGCACTTTTCGTCCGACTCACTCCATCAACTTCATCAAGACCCCGTGACGACGCTACAGCTACTTGCGCTTCCGACTCCAGCTGCGTCTATGGCGGTCGTCGAGACAAAGACGTACAGTGAACGCGATACTGATACGGAGCTCGAGAAGCGAGTGGAAACCGAAGCATTTAACAATAGCTCAAGAGACGCAGTTAATCGGGTAGGGCGATCTTGCAAGCTGACTTGATTCTGTACCTGCTTGCTAACTTTATCCTCATGTGCTCGATTCCTTGTGTGGTAGCTTGTCGCGATGGGATTTGCTCGTGACCTTGTGGAGGTGCTCTATGAATCTTGCGGTGGCGATGAGCAACTCACAGCTAATGCGCTACTGGAAACGTCTGAGTCGTGAGTTTTCGGTCCTTCAGATGGACATTGTGTCAAGAACTAACATGGCGCTTTGACAGCTAACATCTCTTGTTAACAAAGCTTATCATAGCCTAATGAGATCGTCTACGAGGTCCACGACACTACTACGTGAACCATGGGCTGACATCTTATCATGGTGACCAATGTTTCATCATCTGTATATCTTGAACGATACAATGTCTGTATGATCGCTTCTCGATATCACTTCGTTGACAGTAGACGGTATATGGAAGTACTGCTTGTGCTACTGAACGTTTCAAGTCGAACGTATTGCCAGTTCATGACCAACAACGCAGCCTTTGTCTCGTTCTGTAGCTCTCTTGCATCCGTCGATTTCTCTCCAGATTGATCGATGCCACTTGTAGCAACAGTTGTAGGTATTGTGTTTTCCAACGCAAGGCATTCGCTATTGCTTCACGGAGACGTGAGTGTGCAATTTACAGCTTTGCTATTAGGTTTTGTCGCTTGCTTGGTCGAGCACGACAGCTCTTTGTCCAGAAACATTGTTGCCCTTGTGCTTGATCATACAGTCGATATACCTTGATCATGTTTGTATATTGTTGCCCACCAATTCCTGCCGGCATACACACACACGCGATGAACGTCACAAGTGCATCCATAAATATCTGATACTCACTCTTTTCTGTTTCGTGGCTGTGTACGGCGTCAACGTGGCATACTGATAATTATATTCTTCCACTCACGAGTCAAATGAATGAGCGTCGGATACCGCGCGTTAAAGCCATCAGGCAGTCGCGTATGTAGCTGGAAGTAACGTGGCCAGTAGTCACGACGTGTCATCAAACTCGGTGACAACTACAATTGAAGCCGCTGATATCCAATCGAGAAACAAGTAAATAACTCACACATACCGCCAGCATTCAATCAAAGCTCAATCAAATTTTTGCCAATGGGACCTATTGCGCATCGAACGAGTGGAAGACCATTCATCTAGCAAGCATATTTGGTCATGTACTAAACCGCTATTTTAGCTTAGCTTGTACATAACGACGTGGCTTACTTCCAAAGCTTGTTAATCGACATGTTCTGCTCCGAGTCTTTCTTCATTACCTTGGACACAGCCATCTCAAAGTCTTCCTGAGTAACATGGATCCGTCGTTCACGTAATGCAAACATACCGGCTTCCGTGCACACAGCTTTACACTCGGCACCCGAAGCGGTCGGCATCTTCTCAGCAACGACCTTCAGGTTGATGCCACGCAGGAGGTTCATCTTTCGCGAGTGGATGCGCATGATATCAATGCGCGACTACACATACCATGCCACAAATTAGTTTCTATCGACCGACTACTCACTAGCACAACATAATACGCACCCCTTCCGTCGGGTTCGGAAATTCAATTTTTCTGTCGATACGGCCGGGACGCAACAGTGCCGCGTCGAGAATATCAATACGGTTTGTAGCCATAATGACTTTGATGTTCTGAGCCGGCTCAAAACCATCCAGCTGGTTCAGCAATTCGAGCATCGTCCGTTGCACTTCGGAGTCACCGCCACCACCTTCCATACGCGAGCTACCAATGGAGTCAATTTCGTCCATGAAAATGATTGACGGCGACGCTTCTCGAGCCATGACGAAAAGCTCACGGACCATTCGTGAACCTTCACCGATATATTTTTGCACTAGCTCAGCACCCGACACACGGATGAATGTGCAGTCCGTGTGGTGTGCCACTGCACGAGCGAGCAACGTCTTGCCTGTACCAGGTGGTCCATAGAGCAGTACTCCCTTGGGTTGAGCCACACCTAGAGCATCAAAAAGCTCTGGATGCTTAATCGGTAGCTCAATCACCTCCTTGATTTCACGAATCTGCTTATCCAAGCCACCAATCATATCGTACGTCGAGTCTGGCACCTTTTCGACCTTCATCAAACTCACGAGTGGATCCACCTAGATTACAATGCCAAAACCCTCATCAAAGTGACTCTCATTGTTCATAGATCCTCAAATATATCCCACAGACGTACGTACCTTTGTCGGTAGAATCTTGTGTAGCACATAACTGTCATTTCGAAGTGCGACTCGCGTATTTGGTGTGCATTTTGCAATCTCAATGGTCTTATCTACATCCACCACATATTTTCCCTCTGGATTCACCTTGACTAGTACTTTTGACTTGCCCATTTGCTTCACAACTTCACCCACATACGATCCAGGCTCTTGCAATAACTGCAATTCTTCACGTAATAAACGTACTATATACATACAATATACATGACATGAATTAACTCCAATAATAATCATAATAACAACAACAAGAGACAAGAGAGAGAGAGACCTTTTGAATTCAGTTCATTGCGTTGTGCTTGTAGACGTCGAAGATTCTGCGTTTCATCACGTACTGTGAGCTCTAAATGCTCAATTTTTTGTTCATAGTAACTCGTTAATCCTGCACTGTCATCTGCGGCTATCATGGCAATATCCACCATTATATTTAGAGAGAGAGAGAGATGTAGTGATAGAAATCCCTTGAGCTTCTTCTTCGTGTTAACTTTTGTATGAGAGAGCGATCTCCCGTATTTCGTACTTAAATGGATTCACTCGCAAGATTTTGTATTCTTGTGAAACGCAATGGGTTGTTGATTATCACATTGAACAGGATATGAAAACCACTCCTATGGTCATATTTCAAAGTTGAAAGTTGAAATTGTGACGTTATTCAAGAATGGTCGCAACGCCGAAATTTCACGTTCGACAAGACCAGGCGTGGATTTTCGTGCATGTACATGTGCCCTTTGTACGCGTATTAGAGACGGAATTTCATGTAGATGGTATGGACTTTTCCTTCTTTTGTAAACCGTATTTACTCAAGTTACACTTTCCACATGAAGTACTGGATAATGACTTGACAAAAGCTGTCTATGATCCGAATAAGGTGGTATTCTACTTACGATATCAATTCGTGTATGTTTGTTTGTTTGGCTGGCTGGCTGGCTTCGATTCTCTTCTCTAATGATATTTTATTGTGTGTGGCATATAGGACAATGGCATGATTGTCGTACATTTACCCAAGAAGGAGCCAGGCCAAGTCTTTCCTGACCTTGATATGCTTACAAAATTGCTACAGCCACGAGAATATCCATTGGATCGTTTAGGATTGAGTAAAGCACCACTTATTGAAGTATTGACACCACCAAGTGAAGAATCAAGTGGTTGTATCCAGGACAAGTCGGAAGAGCTTTATTGTTGCAATGACAAAGATGTCGTGCCTTTGACAGATCACGTGCAGACCGATTCGTCGCTTCTTGGGCTTGAGGTTACGGAATCTGCGCCGAAATTTGGTTCAATGAAGTTTGATACTGAAAAGAAGAAGGCGTCTGAATTCATGGGTGTACGCGTGACTGATCTCACGCCTTCGTATGGATTCAACAACGCGTACAGCGACTTTTTCCGCGTGTGGCACGGCGAAGTAAGCGAAATTGTGTCTTTACCTGATCCGGAGCACATTCAGCCAGAACAGCGACGCATCCTTCGTGAGGCTGCTGAAGAGCAACAGTTTGATATCGAACGCTACTTGATGGATTTTGCTAATCAAGGTGATGACATGTACTTTAAGCTAGCCATGGATTATGTGCCTTTTTGGAGAAAGTATCCAGTCTTTTTACCGGCGGCAAAGGCCCCAAAAGATAAAATCGAAATCAGGGTGCCGGAACCTTCAAGTGTTGGGGTGGATACAGATGTCAGCCGCGTTGAAGAATGTATCGACCGCTTGTCCCTTGACGCCACTTCACCTCCGGTGCATGCTGCATCGTCAGTAACATTGACGGATGCAGAGCAGGAATTGCTGCTGCGGCTTCCTCGAAAGGAATTCTTGCTTCCAGAAGGCAGTTTAGATGAAGCATTAGTGGTTGGTGGTTTGGTCGACATTCTCATCGGTTTTGTCTATGACCAACTCACTACTCAGGGCGACAGTGGTGTTGAATCGACTTGGACGGTAAGTATCGTGAGTCCGACATTGTCGTGGCTGGATTCAAATGCTGATTTGCGCGCTGTTGTGCGCTCAAGCGTACGGCGCATGATCACCTTTCCGTTTCTACGGCAGTATGACCTGGCCCTGCGCTCAGTTCGCGAGGCCAGTGAACTGCTGAAGCGTGGCAAGCGCGTTGTACTACGAGCATTGCTAACGCTCCATCGGATCGTTGAACTCGCTGAGACCCAGTATTTACTTAATTCGCTTTATGTGAAAGACTACTGCGTGTGGATTCAGTCTGTCACCGATGAGCGTCTTCGGTACATAAGCGTAGAATTGGATGGTCATATTGCTGCCTTCAGAAAGAGCGAAACAGGTTGGGCATTGGAAGAGCTAGAACGCAGTCTCGTTGAAGCCGACGACAACAATGATGCTGAATCATCATCTTCCTCCGATTCAGACTTGGATTCTTCCGAGGCGACATCTTCGTGTGAGGAAGGGTTTACGTGTCATGGTGACAATGACAGCAATGACGAAGAGGAGGTTGGTGCAAGATTAGGTGAAGACAGGGAGATCTCACACAAGACATAGCATTTCATCATCAATGCACCATGATCATATCGTGCCCTGTCGGGATCACCTGGGATACTTACTGCGCTGAACTTGGGAAGGTGCTTTTTTTAAATCAATGCACTTTTGCGTGATGAGCTGGTCGCATGTTTTGACCACGTGTGGACACGTTGTAAGGTTGCGAGGTTGAAAACAATCTTGGTCGGCGATGAGGTGAAGCGTAAGGGCAGCTAGCTTGTCAGCACTAGACCTGTTCGATCTCTCAGACAGCTGTTAGAACTCTTATTCGTGTGGCTAGCTCCGCAAACATGATGCTTCGACAGTAGTCAAACAGATAGAGCTGAACGAATATCAACGAAAAGCATGGCATCGATCGAAAGTCACTTCGTCAACTATAATACTTACTGTGATCACAAGTTGGTTCCAAATAGGACGCTTATTGTGTGTTCAAAGCGTCCAGATTAGAACGAAAGCGTCTGCCATACGATGATGATTTCTAGCTCATCATCAGCTTACGACATTGAAGTCTCGCCTTCAAGGCAGCAGTGGGGTTTTCAAGTGTGCGGGGTGGTACTCATGCTGTCATATACCCTCTATAGAAAACGTTGCAAGTCACCAATGCAATTTGTATCAAAGACCAGCTCTAGTTTTGCAGCACAAAGCGACGACGTGAGCGCAGAAGGCAAATTGAAAGCAGGAGACTGATAAACGTTGTTTGAACTGTCTATTGTCACCAAACAGAGCATTGGCATCTGACAAGCAGTTGTTGCAACGCTGTGAGAAGAGACAAAGCTGGAATAACAGTAACAACAGCAGGCTCGTGTGACCTTGTATTGACAGTCAATGAATTTAGCGACCAGTTCTTGAGATGGCTGGCATTGCTGCAACTGCAGATACGGACTCGATAGAGCCTTTATGAGATGGAAACCACATACGGTTGAAATGGCCATCACTTTTTTCTTTGCCCTGCCACCAATGACAAAAGACGTTGAATGCTTTCGACATGTTAGCTCGTGTTCTGGTTCAACTAGACGCATGACGTGGCCTCTATTTTCAATCATTTTACAAATCCATGTTCAAACCTCACCTTCAATGCGCTTGTTTCCTTCGACAGACATTCCCTATGCTAACGCAACTCCTATTGTCATCGTCCGTCCCTTCTAAGATCCAACAGCGTTCCATGCTGTTAAAGTCCAAGAACTTTACAACTAACTCCATCGAAACTTGGGTACCGTAACACGCGTACCAGTCGCTAAGCGAGCCATGACTGTGTCACTTTCACGCGCTGCAAGCGCTTCAGCATACTTCTGACTACCTCCACGGTGACACGGCGCACATAATTGCCCGATGCCCCCGAATCGATCAAAATGATCCATGGCTTATCATAGCCCTTAATCAGCATCAACGAGATTCAAGTTGCTTGGCATGTATTCAAACCAGCTTGGAACGAACATGTCTTTATAGACAGTTCTACTGGGGATCTGCAGCCGCTTAAGATAGACGGAAGAAAGATTGTAGGAACAATAGAACAAGGCACCTTTGCATCTTCTAGCCCAAGATTAAAAGGTTACAAATCATCGTCTACATGTAATGATCAGCTACGATTTGCTTGAACGATCATGCACATCGGACAGAATGATTCAAACGACTCTAGCCACATTTTACATGGCTTTTCAATAGGCACGACAGAAGAGTCTGCATTGCGTAGCAGGGACATGCATTGGCCGATCGTGCAGTTTAGTTTTCTAGTCTCGTCACTCTGCATTGTCCTGCTAACATCACTCTTGTGCTCATTCTTCAACGATGCACGTTAAATTGATAGCCCAATGTTTCTACGCAACGCTACGAACTGTTTTCGTGCTCCTCGCATTCTCGGTTACGAGCATGACTACTGGAGAGTCACCTGGGGGTGCAATAGGGAACTCGGATGCTTCGACTACGCTGGATATGGCTCACACAAGTGGCTTGTCCAAGCGTAAATTAAGGTCGGATGTGTCCATAAGTGCGCTTCTTAAAATGGTCGATCCTGAAGAATTTTCTGGATTAAAGTCCAAACTGACAAACCTGGAATTCAATTCCAACGTAGATGCATTTTTCTCAAGGGCTAATTACATAGTTCGCATTGCAGCATGGAAGGCGAAATTGGCAACGCCGAGAAATTTGTATTCGTTGTATGGTCTTCGTCATCTAGACGACACGGAGCTTTTACAGAGCAAGGATTTCTACAGTTGGGTTTTGGCGGTCCGAAACCGCTACAAAGATAATGCGGATCCCACCAATATCGTCAATCCGCGGAAAGCGGATATCAAAATCGTCGAAGCGCTGGAAGTGGAGCGTGGCGACAAAACGATTGCAACGCTGCTTGAAATCGGGCAAAACGGTCATGTGTCGGAAAGAAATACAATCAAGGAGTTGCAAAATGCTCAGTTTCAGCTGTGGTTCAACAGAGGGTGGACGAGAGATACTGTCATCATCAACTTCTCAAAAAATACAAAGCAATATGACAAAGACATCTTTGGCATTGCAAACAACTTTGACAAATATCGCAAAGATCGAGTACATCCATAGAACCATTTCAATTTGACGAGTCTCTGGTCGAGGGTAGTACGACAGAAGAAGATTATATTGCTAAGTGAGAGTTCGTGCCGAGCTTATGGCTATTAATTTTCATACACTATTTACTTTGAATGGTTGATTCGTTCTCAAGACTAACAAAGAACCTCAGCCAACCAATAATGGAAGTTGCGCAGGAAACGGTATTGCGTTCTCGTCGACACTCGGATCTAGATGAGGAGCGAGATATTTACGGTACGACAACTGAGACTAGAAGTAATTATGAGAATCGTAAGTGGAGTATGGAGGAGACCGTCGAAGTGGATAATGAAAATGAAGATCAATGGATTAGTAGTCCACATACGCTCACAGTCGGCTTTTTGCTCATGGTGTGGATTGTTTACGCTTCATTCCATGAACCCATAGCACAAATGGAAGATATGAACGAACAGTATGCAGCTGATATCACACGTGGTATTGAATATGCTTGTGTCTTTTTCCTCACGTACTGCAGTCTACAATTACCTGATGGTCACTTTGTCCGTCCACATCCAATTGTTTGGCGGCTTTTAACGGGACTCTTTATTTTGTATGAAATGCTGTTGATTGTGCTACTTTTTCTAAGGACAAACGATGCTCGAGAGTTTATGAAAGTCTTTGATTCAAATCTTGGTGTCCAACTGCCTGAGACTTCGTACGCAACAGACTGTCGGGTGTACACGCCTGAGAACCCGGACTCGTACTTTGCTAACATTAAAGCAACCTTATTTGATCGGTTTGTGATCATGCACTTTTTCGGTTGGATTGTCGGGTCTCTCATGGTACGCAGCAAGATGATTTCATGGATCCTGAGTATCATGTTTGAACTCTACGAAATAACGTTTAGTCACTGGCTGGCAAATTTTAACGAGTGCTGGTGGGATCATGTGTTCTTTGATATCCTTACGTGCAATGCGGCTGGAATTTACCTGGGAATGAAGATCTGTCGCTACTTTGAGATGCGCCGATTTAACTGGGTAGGTATTCGAAAAATTCCAAACTTGACGGGCAAGGCGAAGCGAGCGTTGGCGCAGTTTACACCTGCTTATTGGATGGCATACGATTGGAAGATTTTTCGATCGGCCGAGCGCTTCTGGAGAGTGATGTCAATGGTCACGATCCTGTCGATCATGATGCTCAACTCATTCTTTCTGAAGACGGTGCTGTGGGTGCCTGCAAGTAGCAACATTAACATTTATCGCCTTGCGATCTGGTACTCGGCGGGAAGCTACGCGGTGGCGGAATACTACATATTTTGCTCGTTTACGATGAACTACGATGGTAAGAAGATGCCGGTGAAGAAGTTGGGCCCTCGTGCTTGGCTGGGCATCGCTGTCGTGCTCACTGAGGTGCTTGTTATTTACAAGCATGGCCAGGGTATGTTTACCGAGCCTTTCCCGCTTTACATCAAGCTCATCTGGGCAGCAATCTTTGCGGTACTCGTGGTTGGTTCCACGATCTATTTCAAGTTTTTCAGTGAGCCGCTTGAGGAGGAAAGGAAGACGCAGTAGCGCACAAGGAAGCTCATCGCAACACCAGGCGCGGTGCTTGCGCTGATTACGGCGATGATATTGAGCTCCGACGCTCTGCACCTCAATAGCATGGTAAACGAATAGGAACAGGAAAACAACCATGCGTTCATTATGATATGAGTATAACAACTAGCAAATGCTTTTGCCACGGAAAAACTCTCACCGGCTCAATTAGCTCGAGGACGTGCCCTGCCGCATTCTATCAGAAAAGCCGCGAAGCACCCAACTGCACATCCGTCTCTCTTTCCGTCCTGTCAAACTATTAATGGTGGAAAAGACGAAGGTTGGAGAAAGCCATCGTGATGCCAAACTCCTCGCAGGCTGCCTTTACGTCACCATCGCGGGTGCTGCCACCCGGCTGCGTGATGAACTTTACGCCCAGTTTCGTCGCGTGGTCAATCGAGTCACGAAAGGGGAAAAATGCATCAGACGCGAGGCTTACATCCGTCAGAATTTTAAGGAACTCCTCCTTCTCTGCAGCCATCAGTGGTTCCGGAACAGTCTCAAAAAGCGCATTAAATGTCTTGAGCTCAGCAGGCGCCATGTCACCTTCGATATAGCGCACTCGCGCGTTCACACGCTCCTGACGCTTCACGCTGCTTTTAAAAGCAAGGCCCTGCACCTTTGGGTGCTGGCGAAGGTGCCAAATGGCGACCTTGCGGCCAGCAAGCTTTACGCAATCCACGCGCGACTGCTGACCGGCGCCGACACCAATCATCTGACCGTCTTTAGCGTAGCCAACCGAGTTGGACTGCGTGTATTTGAGGGTGATAGCGGCAAGAGCAAGGTCACGCTTCTTGGCGTCAGTCAGTGGACCAGCACCAAACGTCTGCACATCCGCCAAATGCTTCTCTGTCGAAATGATAACATCATTGCGCTTCTGGGCAAACGTGATACCAGCGACCTCCCGGTACTCAACGTCCGGAAGAACATAGTTAGGGTCAGCCTCAAGAACGATAAATTTGCCACTCTTCTTAGCCTTAAGAATCTCGAAAGCCGCGGGCTCGTAGCCAGGCGCAATAATACCATCGCTCACCTCGCGCTTGAGAATCTTAGCAGTGGCTTCGTCAACCACATCACTAACAGCGACGAAATCCCCGAACGACGACAGAGGGTCGGCGTTACGGGCACGGAGATAGGCGAGCGATAGAGGGGTTAGCGTCACGTTGCCCACCTCGTATGCAGCGTGGAGGCCTTCCTCAAGGTCCACAGCCACAGCCGCGCCGGCAGGGCTTACATGCTTGAACGATGCAGCAGCAGGCAAGTTTAGTGACAAACGCAGCTCACGGACAAGCTGGTAAGCGTTGGCAGCATCTAGCAAGTTGATATAACCGGGAGTACCGTTAAGCACCGTAAACGGCAAGTTGCTGCCTACACGGCTAAGAATAGCAGCTGGGATCTGGTGCGGGTTGCAGCCGTACTTGAGAGCAAACTCATTCTTGTACACACGAGTAACGGTTGGAGCAGCGCTGCCAAGCTGGCCATTGAGCCACGACGAGATAGCTGAGTCGTAGGACGCCGCCAGAGAGAAGGCAGCAGCAGCAAAACTGCGACGGAAGTCAATGGACGTACTAAATGTGTCTTTATTCGTCTCTAGCTCCTGAATCAGTGCAGGGTACTGCGTAGGACTTGAACAAATGACCACAGCCTTGTGATTCTTTGCCGATGAACGTAGCATCGATGGACCACCAATATCAATGTTTTCAATGCATGTATCAAAATCTCCACCATTGGCTACTGCTGCTTCAAACGCGTATAGATTAAGTACTACGAGATCAATCTTGTGAATGTCATTAGCAGCCATCTCGGCCTCATGTTGTGCATTACCACGCACACCTAATAGACCACCATGAATCTTAGGATGCAATGTCTTTACACGACCGTCCATGATTTCAGGTGATCCCGTATACGTTGATACGTCAATTACAGGTAATTTAGCATCACGCAATGCTTTCGCAGTGCCACCCGTAGAGAGTAATTCGACACCATGTTGCGATAAGTATGTAGCCAATTCTATAATACTTGTCTTGTCTGATACAGAAAGTAAAGCACGTTTTATTGGCATGAGTGATGCTTGAGAACCCGTTGATACGGCATGCAAGATGTGACTCATGATAATGATGATGAGGTGGGTTTGAAGATGTTTGATTACCAAGTGATTCAGAATACCTCGGTAGCCACTCAATTAATTGGCTACAGCTATCGTGGCCATTGGATTGGATGAAATATTATGCAATTATGACGTTCACAGTAACAGCAACAACAAATTCCAGTTACGTTGAAACATTTGCAAGACGTACTACAAAAATCATAATACAACGAGCTTCATGGACACTACGACATTGTTCACTACACTCTCACCGCAGCTACAGGCACTTGTGGAAGCTTCATTAGGAACAAAATTACCTACAACGTGTACAAAACATCCAATTCATGTAGAGCCTACTATACAGGAAGATGGCAACTCTTTATCATGCACTACCGAGGTGAAGAAGATGCAGGAGATAGAAAATGTTTCCAACTTGGATCCATCAGACCTCTTTGGTTTGTTATTTGTCTCTATGTCTGTCTACATGCTTTGTTGTTGTAATGTGCAGATACTGATTTGTTTTTGCAACGGTTATTGTAGCGTTAAAACATCCCGAATCGCCTGGATTTATCGTGAAAAAGGAATTTCTTGGACGACAGCACGCTTTGGCAGTAAGTGATGCACTTAAGGACCTTGCACCGAATCAAACGTTCTATGAGGCAAAGGTTGGCATTGGAGATAATGCACGCAATGACCAAACAGTCCGTGGAGACAAGATTCTTTGGATTCAAACGCCAAGTGACTTGGATCTATCAAATGGCGACAAAAGGACTAGCCATGCTATTCTGTACTTACGAAGACAGGTGGAGTCTCTGGTGTATGGACTCAAGAAGGTTTCGCCTGACATGGGTCTGCAAAATATCGTGTCCATGCAATTAGCGATATTTGTACGTGGAAGACTCATGAAATGGTGGAAGCCATCGGTGCTGACGTGAGCTTTTTGCTTATTTTGTTAGTCAGGCAATGGTTCTCGGTTTGTCAAACATTGTGACACAAACTTGAACGCGCTAAGAGAAGAAGACGGTGTGAAATCTAAAAATGGACTTGTTCGTTTGATCACGTGTGTGTACTACTTGAATGATCAGTGGGAACCTGAGCATGGTGGTCATCTCCGCGTCCATTTGAAAGAGTCCAAAGTATTGCCATCTTGTCGATGGGATATCCCACCGAAGCTTGATACGTTAGTAGTGTTCCGGAGCCTTGATGTTGAACACGAGGTGTTGCCGACGTATCGCGAGCGCAAGGCTTTGACAATATGGTATTACGGAAAACCACCCCTAGGTTTGCCTTGTCAAGTAAAAAGCTCAAAAGCTGACGGGAGATCCGTGCCACAGCCACCTTTTTTGGCCACAGATAATCGACCTGACCATGCAAAGCATGCTTCCATTTTTGTCGCGATCCCAAGCTATCGTGACTCGGAATGTAGACACACTGTCGACAACTTACTTGCACAAGCAACATTTTCAGACCGAGTGTTTGTTGGTATTTGCTTACAAACAGACAGCAGCGATAATGCTCAGTCGTATCTGCAGAGCAAATACTCTCCGAGCAAGATCCGTGTGCACTGGATGGATTATCGAGAGGCTGCGGGTCCATGTGTGGCTCGGGCTCAAGCGCAGAAGCTATGGCAGGGTGAAGAATTCTACCTCCAGATCGACAGTCACATGCGTTTTCGTCCTGGGTGGGATTGCTTTCTGATCAATGAGCTAGAGAAGTGTTTTATGGCAAAGCCTATTCTGACGACGTATCCACTTGGCTACACGTTGCCTAATGAGGTAAGTTAGGGCATTTTTTACAGTTGTTTGCTCGGTGTCTGACCGTATTTCATTTTTTGCGCTTGCGACATCGATGCAGATTTCGACAGATTCTCGTCCCACACTGTTGTGCGCTTCCTCGTTTGACAAGCTTGGTATGCTGCGCCAAACCAGCAAGCTTCTTGCGAAAGCGTTAACAGAGTAGGTGGATAAGTCTAATGGTTGCGATGCTTTCGGCTACATGTCGTAGGATAGCTTTGTCGTATGTAAGCTTATATCTTGTGCTTTGATTCGTTTCTCGTACGTAGACCACTGCCATCGCTCTTTTGGGCCGCTGGTTTTGCCTTTTCGTCGTCTAAGGTGATTGCAGAAGTACCTTATGACGATGAATTACGGTTTTTATTCTTCGGAGAAGAATCTTCCATGGCTGCGCGACTCTGGACATCAGGGTGGAATTTTTTTGCTCCATCAGAAACAGTGGCTTATCATCTTTGGACACGATCGTATCGTCCTGTTTTTCAAGAGTTGGAAACGGAGGAAACCCAACGGTGCCGGAATGCATCAATTCAGTGCGTTAAACGTTTGCTGCGTTTCAACAAGAATAGCGAGAACGAAGAGGGTCAGAGCAAGCATACATTGGGGTCCGAGCGAAGCTTTGATAGTTACCAGAAGCACATTGGTGTAGATTTTGCCACTGGAAACATTGAGTGGTGGGCCGAATGGGGAAATATTGACCCGATCCGATTTGAACTCAAGACTAAGACTGAGAAGCTGCTAACTCCTGTGTAACTGTCAAACGCGGAAACAACAAAGCTGAAAAGTATCTTTGATACTGTCTTCCTTCTGGTATATATGGCCTGAAATTTGTAGCGATCATCTTAGTGGCCGACCTCCATCAACCGCTTGCCCAATGTAATGTAGTAGTCAACCATGGTTCTAAGATCTTCAAGAAGAATTGACTCGCGTGAGCAATGTGCGTTTGTAATGCTACCAGCACCAACTAGATAGGCTTTGCCGTCGAAATTGAAGTAAGGTATGAAGCACGCGATACAAGTTTCATAGCCCTCCACAGTGGTTAAATGCACCGGAGCGTTGTCCGTGTAGAGTTTCATGTTTACACGTCCAGCCACGATCTCCTGCAATTTATCGATACAACAGTTAGCAGACTAATGATAACCGGCGTGCTGACAATACCAAGCTCTTACCTCAACACGCTTGTAGACGACATCTGGATCAGTCACCAATAAACATAAGTATTGCCGACGACTGCTCAGCCAAAGCGTTGGCTGCTTGTCCTCCACTAACTAAACCAATGTTAAGGTCTGTGCTACCGTATGCTTCGGTTGTAGGCCAGTTTTCCTTCTTCAGGGCGTAAAGGACATCGATCATCGGGTCAATTGCTGAGTCGCCCAAGTGTGGGTATCCTAATTATCAAAATTCATGCGCAAGAAGTGTCAGTGACGGTCAATGTCAGGTCCTTTAATCAGTATCTTACCGCTGTGTGCTGCAACACCTTCCTGTGTAAGTTGAATTTTGAGAGCACCCTTTTGCAATTTTGCCATCTGTAGAGCAGTAGGCTCGCCTACAATCATGTAAGCCGGGTTCACATTCAACTCGTTCGCTTTCTTCATGCCGGTGTGGTCTGTTTCTTCGGATACGACAAAGAGAAGCTGAACATCATCACTAAAACCAGCATCAACGAGTTTCTGCGCTGCAATCATCTGGCCGGCAATCAGACTCTTCGCGTCGCAAGCACCACGGCCGTACAGTGTCGTGCTGTCAATCCGAGGAAGAAAGTAAGGTGGAACGGTATCCATATGAGAGTTAAATAGGAGACGTGGGGTCTTGCTGTCACTACGAGTAGCATACATGTTGTATCTAAACACATACACAAGCAACTTGATTAAATCAAACACATTTGCTTGGGATAGAAGTAAACATACCTGTCCGCTTTCACCACAGAATCAGACTGTGGTGGAACCTTTGCATGTGCACGCGCCAACCCTGAGCGGTAAGCCAGCCGGCAATTACCTGACCCACAGTTGCCTCCTCGCCGGAAGTAGAAACAATGCTATTCAGTCAAGTTCCACAATGTTATCACTACTCGCGTCTGCCAATGCAGCAGCATTGTTGATCTGGGTCTGATATTCATCAGAGATAGCGAAGTCATTACACGTAGTCGACTTTACTTTCTCAACCTTCCTCGAGATCATCTCACGCCACTTTCCGTTCACCGATGTCGCCGTCACCACACTGGAGCCATTTGCTCCAAAAATAAACGCACCCATAAGAGACGACGCGGTTGAGAATTTGAGCTGCTCCTCCTCAATGTCGACCAATGCAAAGTCAGCAGCGTATCCCTCCCTGATTTCGCCCTATATCAATTGAAATGGAAGCATCAGCAATGGGACAACATTGATAGGCAAAGCGCGTTTCAGACGAATCAATTGGAGTGACTTACGACTTTTAGATCAAGCGATCTAGCACCATTCTTGGTACTGTAGCTGAAAAGTAACTTGGCTAGATCCGTCTCCGGCGTAGTGTCAATGCAAACACCTCTCCTGCTTTCATGCAGGCGGTGTGCGTATTCCAACCAACGCATCTCTTCGCACATATCAATTCGGGCGTTGCAGTCCGTACCGAGGCACACACGGTTACCACAGCTTGCAATTAATGGAAAGCCATCTTCTAAGTTGCCTTACAAAATAAATGAAGACCGTATGGAAATATGTTAGTGCAGATTTACCTCAGAAAAAAATAGCAATCTAACAAATTCAAACAATCGCACCTCCGTCAGTGGACAGATGCACACGTTGCCCTTCTTGTTTACAAACTGCTTTAGTTCATCCGCCGCTGTCCACGTACAGTGTACAGCCGTAAACTTTTAATCAATCTTCAGATTTTTTAAAAGAAGACCCATTGGTGTCTCTCCATTGTGCGCAGCTTTGCAGTCATCCACCTCCTTCGCTGTTCCTCAAGATGGATGTGAAAAACCAAACCACGACGCACGGATTCCTCGTGCAGTTTGACAACATCAGGTATCTCCACAGCGCGCATCGAGTGAGCTACAACACCCAGAGATTGCGTAGAAATATCAGCTCGTCGTCCATCTGGTTCCAGTAGACTTTATGCGAGTCTACCTTAAAGCGCTTTGCGGCTCCAACATGGATTCTAGTTGGAAACCACCGTGCTCGTAGTACGCGTTTAGCAATACAATGCGAATACCCACTGCTTTAGCTGCACGTAGCACCGTCTCGTCGTACGCAAACTCGTGACGATTCTTTCCTTCATCAGGTCACCCATGATGGAAATAATGAAATTCACCAACACTTGTAATGCCTGCGTCACGCATCTCATAAAAGCACTGATATGTCAAATTATAAATGCGCTCGTTGCTCATGCCAGCCACGAGCTTGTACATCTCCTCACGCCAGGTCCAGAAGCTGCTCTGTGTCGTGTCCTTTGGATGCGTTTCACCAAGACCACGCAGACCACGTTGAAACGCGTGCGAGTGCGCGTTTACCATTCCAAGCAGTAGGGCGTGACCCGGGAGCTTGTACACCGCTGCGTCAACGTCCACGGCGTCGGTGCAACGTCTAACAGATTGGATCAGGCCATCGACACCTACGGAAACTTGCACGTTGCGCTCGAATGCGTCACCAGTCCATGTAAGCTCAGGCGCTAGCACGTAAGCAGCTGAAAGGTCGGAAGTTGCATGTTGAATATAGAGTGATGGTGTGTGCACCGAGTGCGGAATACAGAATGATGGTGTGTGCATTGAGTGCGGAATGCAAACTGATCTGCGTGCGATACTAAAACAGTAAATAAAGATGATAGGCGATAGTAAAATGGATATAAATGAACTGTAACATGCAATTGGTCGAGCTTTTGGATTGGTGAAAAGAGCATCGAAATTCACTGATTTGCTAATCTCACTTCAACATTCTCTTAGATGGGTACAGCCTCAACGATTTGATTACAGACTGACACCATGAGCTCTTATCGCCTGCGTATTGCCAATGCACGGCAGATTGTGCAGGTTTGTGCACATGGTGAGCGCTTTAAAGCCGGTGCATCTCAAAAAGATCTAGTAATGCTTGAGAATGCGTCGCTGGTTGTGGATCAGGCTGGCAAGATCGTGGCCATCGGCCCTGCTGCTGAAGTGGACAAGTGGCTTAGTGCACAGCCACAGCCGTGAGCATTGAGAAAGACTTGGAAGGTCGTGACATGGTGGTACTTCCTGGCTTTGTCGATGCACACACACATCCGGTCTGGAGTGGCAATCGCGTTAACGAGTTTGCAATGAAATTGGCTAGTGCCACGTACATGGAGGTACACAAAAGCGGCGGCGGGATTAATAAAACTGTGCGACATACTAACAAGAGCTCCGGAGCTGAGCTGATGGACTAGTTTTGTTTACGATTGGATCGCATGCTGCGTTGCGGTGCCACGTTGATTGAGGCCAAGAGTGGCTACGGACTTGAGACCGACACGGAGCTTAAGATGCTGCGTGTGCTGCATGCTGCATCGACAGGCGATAACGCGCACCCTGTGGAAATTGTTTCCAGCTACCTTGGTGGCCACTCGGTTCCTGATGGCATGATAGTTGCTGAAGTTACGAAGGATATCGTGAGCAGACAGATCCCGACGGTTTTGCAGGCCAAGAAAGATGGCACGATATCGCCCGAGTTTATTGACGTATTTTGTGAAAAAGGTGTTTTCGAGCACGATGATACCCACCGCATTTTAGGTGCTGGCAAGCAAGCTGGACTAGAAATCAACTTTCACGGAGACGAGATGCATCCCATGCAATCCGGTGCCATTGCCGCCGCTCTGGGTACACGTGCCAACTCCCACACTGCGAAATGTTGACTGCTCAAGACCTCCAAGCTATGGCTGCAAACAAACCGGAACCTGTGTTTGCCGTGCTCCTTCCTACGACCAAAAATGTCTTGAACCTGTCTAATCCACCGACCCATGAAATGATTGCTACTGGAGTTTCCATTGCCTAGGTAGAGATTACAACCCGAACGCGCACTGTCTTTCGATGGCTTTGACAATGAACATGGCCTGCGTTCTGTTTGGCATGACCATGACGGAAGCACTTGTGGGTGCCACTATTAATGCAGCGGCTTCCATTAACCGCTCAGATACTCACGGCAGCCTGGAAGTTGGCAAGCAAGGTGACTTGGTAGTAATGCGTGCGACTCAGTGGGAGCAGATCATTTACGAAATGGGTGACCCTCCTATTCAGCACGTAGTGATAAAAGGAACTGTTTACATTGTCAAGTAGTACTACTAACCTAGACGTGAAAACGACGCCATACGTGCCCATTTAGCGACAAGATGAGTCAAATACTTTTGCCTCTTCTATCGATACGAATCCACCTTACTTGGCTGGCTAATCAGGCATGTTTTGTCAAGCTACAGTGTCCAAGCAGTGACTCGCCATACGAACGCTGTGCTGCCTACTGCGTGGGTGGCTGATACGTGTTTTGTTCGTTCCACTCGTCCATCTTCTTCTCAATGAACGCAATGACTTTTGGGTCTGGCACAATAAATAAGTGCAAATCATCTAGGTCTTCAATCACAAACCTTTGCTACAAACCCAAATGCAAGCAAGCAAAGAGCATCATAGTGTTAGCAAGTATAAAGAAGTATACCGGGTACTTTACGAAATCAAGCCATTATGAACCTGTACTGCCGTCTCATTAAGATGAAGTAGATATTGCTTTGTAGCTGGATCGCTGTGAATACAAGAGAAACGTATGGTCAGAGAATACAATCATGAAGAGAAGCAGACTAGTGTGTCATGGGTAAAGTCGTCCACACAGAAAGATCCAAGCCACGAACCATTTGACCAGAACGCCCTTGTTTGCGGTCGGCATTTATGTAAAAGACGCTTTACAAAAGTGGAACACACGAGAAGATACCAATCATTTCACGACAGTAAACAATAACATAAGCTTCCTGTCACACCTTTGGTATCTCACTTCCTTTCTTCACCATCACGACGAAAATCAATCCGTACTGATCACAGTGGAAACTGCAACGTTCATATTGCTTACTTTTGAGTCAGTAGCAAATTGTAGACGAAAGAATTGTGAGACAAATCAAGTGTTAATTTGTTACCTCTATTCTTCTATCCACCATTATGAGCCTTTTACTCGGTCAACAATTATGCGCCAACGAGGCCAATTCTGAAAGCTAATGATGTCTCTTGTTCAATGGCATTCGGTGTAATGAAGTTGTACTCGTCATAGAAGAGCAAGCACTTTCCTACACAAAACCCGATAACCTGTAAGCGGTACTAATGGCGTTCTGAGCTACATCTCAACTTCATACATTGCTTGCCACGTTGCCAATGAAACAACAATCGAAACTTGTGTTGCATAAAGTGCAACGTTGGTGATGATGGTTGAAGCACTAGTCAGTCTGCTGCAGCATTTCGGCCTCCATTCGTCATTTATATTGACGAATCGTTTGCGGATGGACAAAGATCACGAATCTTGCATTCGTTGCATTTGGGATTGCGAGGACGACAAATTGTTTGTCCGAAACCAACTAGTAAAATATTGATGGGACCCCAGTGTTCTCTTGGTAGCCAGTCCTCCAGCTCCTGTTTTCAAACCAAATGCTGTTAGCTAAGTGACTACTTTATGAGTCAGTATTGTTCGTACCGCTCGGGTTTTCTCCGGATCCTGCGACCTGGGGTTATTCTTGTTCCATGTCTTCACCCATTTCAGCCGATTCGAAATTCGATGCACGTGCGTATCGACGCATATTCCCACATTACTACACAGTACCATCATCATCATTATATGGTAAAGAATCGCAAAGGCCAGAGAAAAACGTACTTGTGCCACGCGCTGTCCATCACTAATGTAGCCATCTTAGGTCCGACACCAGGCAAAGCGATAAGGCCCTCGTACGTGTCTGGAATGTCAACAACAACGTTGCCCTCGACTTCAGCCTGCTTCTTCAAGATAACAGCAGTTTGCTTGATGTATTTGGCCTTGTAGTTGAAAAAACCAACGGGTCGGATCAATCGTGCAAGCTCCTGCTGGTCGATCGCAAGCATCGATTCTACAGTCAAACCTGCAATAGAGACAATCAGCTTTTGCACTCAATACAAACAACATCCAAGCCCAAGACAGCGTGCTACACACCGTGCTTGATAAGACGACCCATTGCTGCCGCATTCACAGGGTCTTTGGTCTGACTGCTCATCATCGCTGATATCAACACATGAAAACGACGTTCATGAGGCAAAAAGCTTTCGTTAAAAAACGCCTGCAAGCCAATATACATGTTAGAAAATACAGACGTTCTCAACTAGATATCTATCTACCTTAGCCAAAGTCGCACCTCACCGTACTTGTCCACCTCGGCATCTTTCTTGACCCGCATTTCCTGTATGCCCAGCAAAATCTCCTTCCAGCCATCAGGTTCTTTACAACAAATCCGCTCCTTCTTGGTATAACCTCGTTTAGCTTTCTTGTTCAAAAGTGGTGCATCCTTATCCTCATTCAGTTCCACCATCTCGCGCTTAACGCGACCACTCTCCTTTTCAGTCTTGCTGCGACTACGTGACGATTGTCCAAGTGCAAACGGCATGCACTCTGTTTCAATCTTTATGACCACGGCCTTCTTCTCAAGGCTAGTATTGCCATCAACAGACTTACTGCTACGCAACCGCATTCTCACCATTTCTTACAAACAGTGTTGGTGAATACAAAAGTGACACCCGCTTGGCTGCGAAGTAAGAAGATGGGCATCGTTTCTTACCACCGATGCAAACTCAGTTGAAAATTCCAGTGTGCTAATTAAAGAACTCAAGTTTGATGCAATTATCCGTTGGATGTGAACATAATGCCGTTGTCTCAACATGTGAGCAGCAGCAACTTGTTGCCATCACAGAAGTGAGTTCTACTACTTCTTATTCATTTCAAGTAGTCATATAATTATTGCGTACTACATGTGTCATCGCTTGTGTCCATTTGGCTTGCGGCACTTAGTACCAGTAGTGTTTATTGTCCACCCGTGTATATGGTTTATGTAAGCGAGGTGAATCGGGTCAAGCCATTGCTATTGTAGACCGGCATCTAGAACTTTGTGAGCCCTTGCAGTTGATACTTTGAAGTTCAATACTAGATTCTTCACACCGGACTTCAAAGTACCAATTGCAAGAGCTCATCAAGTATATGCATGTAAAGGATGTTGAGCAACTACAACAGGTAATCGATTACACCGAGTATACAATGAATGCAGTGCCTCCCTATCGTGCTTTTGCCTATCTCAAGGATGTGAGTCGACATCAGGGATACGTAGAATAGCTAGCTAATCAATCACCAGGATCAAGCAGCGAGCTATAGGCCAGGCCAGTTTGGCAGGTGCTTTGCCAGGCTTTCTTCTTCCGTAACGCGTTCGGTTTTAAATAATTCGATAAACTAGAAACAGAGATCAGCAAGCACGTTAATACCTTTTCAAAGCAAGATACGCACGCACATGATCAAGCAGCAGCATGCAATACCTGTTGATCCATCATTCGAGGTTTTGGAGCCGAGAAACGGATGTATTCATCAAAAATTGAGCTAAAAGCCCAGCGCTGCACCTTACGCAGTGAGCCGACGAGGCAACCAGTGCGATGCTACACTCAACACATAACAAAAAATGACATTCACCATGAGCTACGAAACATGATACAAAGGACAAAAAGAACCCAAGAGCTTACTTTTCCCTTGTTGCAATGAATGAGCATAGGGTGGTTGCGCCTGTCTAGCACAGCTTTTAATGCTGCTACAATACCATCTTCAGGTATGTCTACAAAAGGCTCCTGTGATGCATCTAGTATAAATGTATCGCCCAATGTTGAGATTTTAAAACACTTGGACTAACCTTATTGCCCGGGACGCCAAACTGCAGGAGCTTGATACCGTGCATTCGATTATACTCTGTATTAGCAAGTGGATAGTCCTCTAGTACTAGAGTAAGTATGGACTTGAGCTGCAGCGACTTTTTCAGGAAAGCAAAGTTTTTTTTCTTTGGAAATCCACCTTTGAAACAGTCCATGTATTATAAATTTCACTATCGAATAGATACATGTCTAGAATATTTCAGGGCACGGACGTACTTCTGTAAAGCCCTTTTTCAATCATGGAAAAGTTCTCAGGTGGAATAAGCTCTTCATAATCAGCATCTTCTTCTTCTACTGCTTGAACACGTGCGGGATCGCTTGCAAGCACTATGGATGATGATGATGATGATGACGACAATAACGAGAGCGTTGTCATTTAGTTTACCAAAAATGACACAAATGGGTTCAAAATAAAACACAATGGAGCGATAGCTTACTGTTATTTGGACCAATCTCATGTCACATTGTTTTGACCTACTTTTAGTGCACTAACTGGTTCGTATTCTCTCTCTACAAGAACAAACCAACAAGATGAAAAAAAAGAATATGGCAAACACTATTGACAATAATGCCGTCGATCCACTCTTCACTTGTTCCCAACCCAGTAGAAAGCGGAAAAAGTTAGTACGTACTGCCTTAACGCTTCGTGAAAAAGCCATTGTCAAGAGCTTTTGTGAAGAAAAAGTAAATAATTGCAAAGATAATGGCGAGTTAGTGCCATCTCAAGAGGTTCTTCGACAGGAAGTGGCGACTCAATTTGGCTGGTCATGTGGACGCTCGACATTATCGAAAATTATATCCATGGATTGGAAGATCTTACGAGGAAGCTATGAAGGTGGTAATACACCAAGGAATCCTGATATGAAGCGACATC
This sequence comes from Peronospora belbahrii, assembly GCA_920618645.1. Lineage (NCBI taxonomy): Eukaryota > Oomycota > Peronosporomycetes > Peronosporales > Peronosporaceae > Peronospora > Peronospora belbahrii. The sequence continues at coordinate 742,062 of CAKKTJ010000131.1, read as the reverse complement.
GTCGTCCGCTCTTTCCTGCTTTCGAGGCTGATCTCGTTCAGTTTATTATCACTCATTTGGAAGCAGAAAGGAGAGATGAGAGCGTTCTGCAAGCTACACAAGATGTACAGTCAAGAAACAAAAACAGCGGTGCTATTGCACTGCTAACAGCCAGAAACAAGGGAATGTGTGATGCGGAGGGTACTGCAGGTGGATATCAAGGACGACCCCTTACAGAGGCATTGATTCTTGAAGAAGCGCAACGATTGAAGAAAGTGCACGGTGTTTCTGATGATATGCTTGTACTTTCGGTTGGATGGCTAGCGCGATTCAAGCATCGACATTGTATTCGCCTGCGGAAACCTGCCGGGATGTCCAATTGTTTGTTACCGCTGCATTATCAACCTGGATTTGTTGTGGAGGAAAATGCTGAGTTGACAGATTCTTGTAGCTCCAGTCTTATCGTTTCTAGTTTATCGAACACGCATGATGCAAGCAAGATGGCCGCAACAGATGCTACGACCGAGATTACAAGTAATGATGCCGATTTGTTACCACGATCGACTCGATTGACAGAAAAGATGGAGCTTGCAGGCAATTCTCCTCAGCTGACACTTGCCAAGGGAATGGCGCTGTGCTCTGCGCAATGGTATCAAGAAGCGATGACTAAGTCTTTGGCAGCTAGTCCTTTGACGGTCAATGCGAAGCTGCTGCACCAGGTCCCGGAAAGCATTCGTGAACTTGCCTGCTCGTGCCAAGGATCAGCCATTTGTGGTAAATTATTTAATGGTTTCGCTGGCTTACGAGTTGCAGTTGTGGGATGTGGTAGTGTCTTTGAGGCCTTCCTCACAGCAGCATTGGTCGGTGTCAATGGGTTTGTTACTTGTGTGGAAGCTAGCGCTGCAAACGTCAATTTGGCGCAACAAGCTGCAGAAAGTTATTGCCTAGTGACATTGGGATTGCCTGCTGTGAATATGAAGTTTGTTGCACGTACAGATGGTGATATGATTCAATCTTCATCGTCATCGTGCGTATCAGGTGACGAGCTTAAGGATCTGCAAGGCCAGCAGGATTTGGTTATATGCAATTGCTCGATCCAATCGTTAGCGTTTCCTGCGAGCAAGAATGCCATGCTAAAAGTGGCGTTCGGTCTGCTTAAGGTTGGTGGGGAGCTGCGTATGGTAGATCTGGTCTCCTCTCGACGGCTGTCATCATTTGAATGTGAGTCGGCGCGTTTAGCAGCGGAAACAAGTGCTGTGAGTGAAGGCTCTACAAGCGGGCATGAGTGCTCGAAACAATTAGAGCAGACGCTGCTGCTCGGTGCACCGTATATAGGCGATCTACGACGACGTTTCCGAGCGCTAGGTGGCAATGCCGAGGTTCGCTCTGTGAGCTGTAACGAAGCAGAAGCTGCGACAATTGACGTTGCCGTCGCTTCTTTACTACCCTCTCTCGCTGCAGCCAACAATGTGAGGTTTCGCCGAGTCACTTTCCACGCGTTCCGACTTGAAGATGTCGAAGATCCATGCGAGGATTACGGGCAGACAGCAATATTTCATGGGTACGATGCTCAAAACAACGCTGCCAGCGGTACAGATGTATTACCGTCATATCAACTTGACGATCACTGGAATTTCCAGAGGGGTGTGTGGACACCAATCGACGGCAATACTGCGCAAATTTTGCAGACCAGTTGGTTGCAACGATACTTCTCGGTACGTGGAGATCGCTCGAGGCACTGTGGTCCATTCGTGGCGAGTGTATATTCCAAAGACTGTCCATCCTCAGTTTCACAATTAGCGGCTTTGGCACCAAGTGATACTATGAGGTCAATTGAAGTGGTGAAGCCAGTGATTACTGATCAACCTTCATGTCCAATATCCTCGTCCTCCTTAGAGCCTCTTGAGATGATTAATATATGAAAGGCTCATGAATGCAGTGGATAGTCGAGTAGAGAGAGTACTCTTATCTGACGGTATTTTTGGGGTCTTTTATTCTCTTTTTCATCAGTATACCGTTCTGAAATGGAATAGCACGACTCACTTTTTACGACTCAAAGTGCTAGTCCTCCATCATACCGTACACTACCGGTATGACAGCAAACAACAAAAGACGTACTTACGAATAAAACCTACATGACGACCTTCCTACAACCTCTTGTCACTGGAATTTCGATCCTATTCGACAAGTTTCAATCGAGCTACATAGAACCAAGTCAAGCAAGCAAGAGCCTACTCCAGCCCTATGGTGTCCACACGCAGCCGCACCTCAGGCTCCTTATTGCCTACTACAGAGCTTCCACAAAAGCGTGGAGCTTCTTCTACTGATGCGGTTAAACGTCCGACGAAGAAACCAACGACATCCAAAGTTGCTAGCGATCTAGCAATTGGTAAATTGGTAACAATGGACGTGACGCTAGTAAATCAAGAAGGGAAAGAAGTGATACTACGTAACACATTTCAAGATCAAGGTGTTGTCTTCTTCATGTACCCACGTGCCAATACACCTGGCTGTACGAAGCAGGCTTGCGGTACGTGATCAGTCTGTTAAAAAGATCTTCTTTTTGATAGTAAATCTGAGTTACTGATGGTGTTTTCTATCTTCATGTGAATAGGTTTTCGTGACAATATTAAAGCCATTAAGGATGCGGGATTTACAGTCTATGGCTTGAGCGGTGACTCGCCCAATGTCCTGAGCAATTGGAAGTCGAAGCAGAGTCTACCCTTTGATTTACTGAGCGATCCTGATCACAAGCTCATTTCATACTTTGGTAGCTCCCTGGCAGGCAAAAAGGTGCAGCGCTCGCATGTTGTCATCCTCAAGGGTGGTGTCGTGGGAGACATTGCTGCCAAAGTGTCTCCTGCGGACAGTGTGAGCCGTGCTGTCGCATTTGTAAAAAAGAACGGTACGGATGCTACGAAGGAGGAAGAGAAGCCAGCAACGCAAGATGAGTCAGTGAAAGAAAAGGAGCAGACTAAGGAAGTGGAGTCGACAAACGTGGACAAGTGTGCTGAGGGCAACGTCATCACGCTTGACGTGGAGCTGCAGACTGACGCTTCCACGACGATTAAGATCCAAGACTTGTTCAAGACACGCGGCGCCATCTTCTTCATGTATCCAAAGGCGGACACGCCAGGGTGCACTACCCAAGCTTGTGGCTACAATGACAATTTGGCGGCGATCAATGCTGCTGGCTTTGACGTATACGGCTTAGGCGCCGACAAGCCATCCGAGCTTCTGGTGTGGAAAGAGTCGCAAAAGTACAAGTATACATTACTTTCGGATCCAAACCACCTGCTGATCGGCTACTTTGGCAGCTCTATCGACGACGGTGCGCGCGTGGAGCGCTCGCACGTCATTGTGCTCCCGGGCGGTAAAGTCGGCCAGATCGAGCACAACATTTCGCCGCAGGACAGCGTGAGCAAGGGTCTTGAGTTTGCCAAGAGCCACGCTATCGACGCCACGAGTAAGCTGTAAATTCTTGGCAGTTTAGTGTACGAAAACTGAAGACGTTGTTGCGTCAACGACACAGGTCCCGATACAAAATAACTACTATCTTTTGCCAACTGTCGCAACGGAGACGTCGATCACAATACATGTACATGTAGATTGCAGCTTGAAGTGCGCCACGCAAAGCATGCATACAATCTTTTACGCTCATTAGCAAGACCTGGTGAGCGCCATGCTGGTTCAGTGATTGATTCTTCATCGTCCATATTGAGCTGCAAGATGCTGCATCGTTGGCATACGTTATGGTTGTGTGGCGCTGAAGAAGCAGTCTACTCGCTTATCTTTATCTCACACGTCTGAAAACTGCGCGCAACACTAGGCTCAGGTCGCTTTTAGTGTATGCAAGTCTGTATCTCTCTCATTCATAAGTGCTTACAAATTCCTGAGTAGTGCCAAGACAACTCGCAGTGCACTCGATCGACGAAAGAGACGCCATCTGGGGCAAAGCATTACGCTTAAGTAGAACGAATCCCAGTTCGTAACTCGAGATACTGGGCAAGATGGAGATATCTTGATCTAGAGGTTGAGAGCTGGACCAACGAGCTGCTTCCTTTCGGAAGAGATGCCAAATGGTTTGCGTCAGTTGGCATCAATCACGCAGCGGCGAACCTATAACGATAAGGCTGACATGATTAATCCAGACCAGGGTGAGCTCGAGAAACATACAAGCAAACGAACGTAAGATGATACTGCAAAAAGGACTCGATGACTACTAGCCACTCGTTGGGATAGCGTAGAACACAAATGAAGTTACTTTCTGCAGTGAGCAATGGCTCACATGGGCAGCATATATCATGGAAGAGGAGGATGCAGGTAGATTACCCTACCACGTTAATTTGACAACTTGACCTACATGAGCTTTTGCGAGGTAGTGCACTATAATCGATGCAACCATCAAAGTCAGCTTCTAAAGTAATAACACCGGTCGAATGTGTGCAAGTGGTCAAGTAAGGCAGTGGCAAACAGCGTACTGGGAGTGATCTATTTGCCTTGTCTATCTATGCCGGAAATGTCGGCATTAGCTCCTTTTGCTTGGGCGGAGGGGACTCTAGAAAGTATTCGTGTGCCAGGGCATCCTTGGCTGAAATGCGTTTGCGTGGACTGAGAGCTAGCATTCGACTTAACAGATCGAATCCTGCTTTCGACAGTGAACATCCGCTGCCCGAAAAAGTCGCAGCGAGTGGAAACTTGTCACGTAGTCGAGAGTACTTTGGCCACTTTCCACGAACGCTAACGTTTGCATCCGGCACATCTTCATCGACCCCAGGCCAATTCTGCTCGTTAGGTGCTCCTAGCAACTTGAAAATCTGGTTTGTTTGGTCGAGTTCCCCACGACCTGCAAACAGTGGCTTCATGAGCAGCATTTCGGCAAAAATACATCCAACTGACCACATATCGACCGCTGTCGAATACTTTTTTGCACCAAGTAGGAGCTCGGGAGAACGATACCACAGCGTCACGACTAGCTGTGTGTACGTTCTCAGTGGTGAGCCGTATTTGCGTGCTAGTCCAAAATCACAGACCTTTAATACTCCATGTGCATCATACAACAAGTTGCTAGTTTTAAGATCCCGATGAATGTACCATCGATCGTGCATATAAGCCATAGCACTCAACAGTGAATGCAAGAGGTATTTGACTTCCGATTGGAGCCATGGAGCCTTCATCTTGGTCTGCATCACGTGCTTTAAATCATTTTCAGCATAGTCCATCACCATATAAATCTTATCAGGCGTAGATCCCACGACCATTTCTCGTACTTGAACAATATTTGGATGGTCTAGAGCCAGCAGCACGTTCGTCTCACGCATTGCCGTAATAGGAAAGCCTTCCTGGCTAGCATCAGCACTCATTTTAACCTGTTTTAGTGCAACTACATTACCCGTTTCTTTATCTTGAGCTTTTGATACAACACCATACGTTCCTTCATCAATTTTTCCAATCCGCGCGTAGCAATCGACACTACGACAGCCTAAAAGGTAGAAATTATGTCGTGGACAATTATTTGTATCGGTGATTTCTTCGCTCATAGACGGATGTAGCGCACCGTTATTGTTTCTGTCTAACGACAAAGTATTAGTGGAGGTAGTGAGGGATTTGCTTGGATTGGAAACGGAGCGTTTGCGGCGGGAGGAGACACATGTATCAGCCTCGTCCGAGTCCGAGTCCCAGCGATTTCGCTTTGCCATTTATCAGATTGATGAAAAGTAGTGTGATACACCCAAAAGAAGGATACTGGGTCAAATGGGAGCCCGTTAATTCTGTTTAAATCACAGAAGCTTTTTAATTCGTAAGCATGAATGAGCTGTCTCTCAAACTTGATTTGATCCTCGCCGTAATGTCCTAACTTTAATGTAATTATGTTAATATAGTCATATTGAATATCAAGAACCTAGCGATCGGAAATACAGAGCACAACCACTGACTGAGACATGGTTGTCGTGATAACATGATGTATTGTCTTTGCTTAGCACTCAAACATCTTTAATAGCGTCGTATAAGTTGTAGTACATTTCATCTAATATCGGATTGAACCATTCAACAAGATAGAATGTGCTTATTTGACAAGTAATATGCTGCTTCGTTTCTGCAAAGACAACTAGTCATTCACATGTTCCGTAGATTAACCGTCACCCATTGTAAACTCACAATGAGCTACTCGTAGCTATGGACAGCATTAAGGACCAAAAGTGTTCCGCAACGGTGTTACACATTGCATGTAGCAACTAATGAACAGCAACATAACAGCAACTGTTTTGTTACAAGCTAAGGTAAAAAGAGCTTCTATGGCTTTCTTTCTTACTTCATAGCACCTCGACAAACCAACGAAACAATCAAGAAGTATGTGGTATGTTAAGTAACAAATTTACTACCAGCACTAAATTATCAGCAAAGTTGATATTGCTAAAAACGTCTTGCAAAATTCTTTAAACAAAAATGTAACTTTTGCCTTGGAATTTGCTGAGAAGTCTTTCATCCGGTCTTTTACTAAAACCTCCCATATTGACTGCTCTGCTCCAGTAGAATTGGCTTTGAGTTCCAACCAGCCAATTCCTTTCAATTGCTCGTTCGTGCACTAGAGCTATCCGACTTGCCTGTCCATTGCCTGCTATGCAGCTCTTTACTGACACGCAGACGCATTTTGCGGCCGTATCTGATGACGGTCGTCTCAAGATCTGGAATATAGCAAGCAGTTCGCTGCAGCAGGAGCTTAAAGAACGTGATCATCTCAGTTACCGCTTTACGTGTTTGACATGGATACAAAGTGGTAGTAAAAACAAGAGCAAGAAGCGTAGCAATGCCAATGATTTGGGATTGCTAGCTTTAGGTACTAGCAATGGTTCTATCATTGTGTGGGATCTGGCGATTGGTGAGATAAAACACACGTTACAAACAGATGCTAGCCATGGTGCTGACGCTGTGCAGGCACTGGCATTTAATCCACAAGGCAGTATGTTGTATTCTAGCTCTAGTGACAAGTATGTGCTTGAGTGGAGTATTAGTAGTGGTCAAGTGGAGCGCAAGTTTCGCTGTGGTTCAGGCGGTGCATCGGCTCTTGCAGTCTCAGCAGATGGTGAGATACTCGCGACCGGAGGCACTGCATTGCGAACGTTTGACTTGGCATCCGGTAAAAAAAAGCAGGAAACTTATTTCAGGGCTATCTTCCGCCGTGACACAGCTGAGATTTGCTGAGGTGGAGGACGGACTAGAGGCGTCTAGATTCCTGTATGCGGCGACGGCTGGTGCGCGTTTTGTCAACATGTACGACTTGGCGCTGACGGAGCATGATGCACCAGCGCTAACGTTCAGTCTTTCGAGTAGCGTGAATGGCCTGTTCGCTCGCGCCTCTGTTGGTGAGATTGTGACGACTAAAAAGAGCAAGAAAGGCAAGAAGCACAAGAAGGAGAAAAACGAGACAGTCAAGTCTGTCGTAAACTTGCTAGTGGGAGCAACGGCGCCCGCGGGGGCGATGTTTCTGTGGGCCCACAAGTATCAGCAGGTGGACGACGTATCTGAGCTGGCATTAGCCTCGAAACCGCTCCCACCAACGCTGTCGACGGCTGAGAGTGCCGGTATTCTGCTGGCAGAACTGAGCATACAGGAGAACAAGGACCAGATAACAGAGGTTCTGGTTGCGCGCGGATCGCTCGTCAAGCCTGTGTTTGAAAAGGTATCTCTTGTAGAGGAAAATGCTCCAAGTCAGTGGAAGAAAGAGCTAGAGTTCGCAGAAATCAGCGACGCTTTGCTGCTTTCGGCTGAACGTGCTGAAGCAGCTACCAACAATTGCAGCAAACGAGCAAAGGTCGAGGATGCTGTTAACGACAAGAAGACCCACGTGCCAACGCTGAGCGAGCGTCGTGCTCTCGTCAACTCCATGACTGTTGTGGACGAGACTGCTGGCTTTGAGGAGCTTAACGGCGAGGCTGATGATGAAGAAAACGAATTGACGCTGGCTGAGCGAGTGGAAGCCCTGCGTGAGCGTGTCGAGGGTGACGTGACTACTGCTCTTAGCCGTGCGGAGCGTGAGGCGGAGATCCCAGAGGACAAGGGAAGAGAAAACAAACCAGATGCCTCTTCACTTGCTAGTGTGCTAGAACAGGCTCTACAAGCGCGCGACAATGCTCTTCTTGAGTATTGCCTGCGCCTGCGCGACGCCAAAATTGTCGGGCGTACAGTTGCTCGTGTGTCGGCATCCCGCGTGTTGTCTCTGCTGGAAGTGATTGTCCGCAAACTTGAAAGGTCTCCAACTCGCTTTTCGCGCCTTTGTCCCTGGCTACGTGCCGTCCTGCTGCACCACACGGCATACTTGGTGTCTCAGCCTGATCTTGTATCTGGTCTATCGGCTCTTTACCAGCTGTTGGAAACAAGGTTGCAGGTGCACGAGCAGATGCAAAAGCTTTCTGGCCGATTGGCACTTGTGCTGGGCCAGATTCATGTCAACACAAGCGCGAACAATGATCAAGAAGATGATGAAAACCGTGCTGTTGTAGTTTACAATGAGGGTGAAGAGGCGATAAGTGAAGATGTTAAGGGCAATACGAGCAGCAGTCAAGAGGAAGAGGATGAAGATGAAAGTGCGAATGACGACGTAGAGGCTGAGGACGAGTGATGGGATCGGTGGATGTATGAATACCTCAATAGAACAAAGCAGCAAGCCTTGCACCTTTATAGTGAACTCTATTTTCCCATCCTCTGTCTTGATCAAGTGTATCTAGTGTTTTATTTCTCACACGTCGCAGATACTCTCGTCTTCTTTATTTTTCATAACCAGTCAATGTTTTGATTGGTCAAAACATTACTATGAATTCTAGAACCGCGTCCACACAATTCGATCTCAATCATTCCTGAAAAATTTCAGAATCGCTATTGACAGCACTTAAAGCTTCAAGTCATGGCCATGAGATCAATGGTGCTACGTTCGATGGCAATGCGTCTGCCAATGCGACGTCCATTGAAGATAACATGTGGTGCATTATCTTTATTCGAACATTGTGCATCCTTTCATAGTACACGCCCTACGTTTGAATCCACAAAGCGCGATTTCTATGATGTCCTTGGAGTCTCTCGCGATGCGAGTAAAAATGATATTAAGAAGAAATATTACCAAATGGCAAAGAAATACCATCCAGATACGAACAAGGCGGATCCAAATGCAGCTAAAAAATTTGCCGAGGCTACCGAGGCTTGGGAAATTTTGGGAGATGATGACAAGCGTCAGAAATACGATGCCTATGGGCATGCTGGTGTGGACGAACAGACGGGATTTAGTGGCGCTGAAGGCTTTGAAGGACAGGGATTTGAAGATATTTTTGGAGATTTTTTTGGTGGTCAGGGATTCGGAGGACGTGCACGTCGCAGTACTAATCAACCGCAACGAGGTGCTGATATTCAAGTGGACATTACTTTAAGTTTTATGGAGGCAGTAAAGGGCACAATGCGTGATTTGAGTATTACTGCTAATGTAGAATGCGACGTGTGCAATGGATCTGGTGCTAAGCCTGGAACTACAACAAAGACGTGCTCAATGTGCAATGGATCTGGTGTGCAAATTATGCAGCAGGGATTCTTTGCGGTCGAGACTACGTGTCGCCGTTGTCGTGGTAAAGGTTCGGTCATTGATTCGCCGTGTGGGAAGTGCCATGGTAAGGGTACAGTCAAGAAGCCACGTACTGTCGAGGTGAAGATTCCTGAGGGTGTGGATCAGGGTATGAACCTTCGGCTAGCGCACCAGGGCGAAGCTGGTCAACGCGGTGGACCGGCGGGACATTTGTATGTAAGCATTCACGTTTTACCAGATCCGTTCTTCAAGCGGCGCAAAACAGATGTGCTGGTGGACGTGCCTATCTCAATTACGCAGGCCGTGTTGGGAGGCACCATTGTGGTGCCTTCCCTGACAGGCGAAGTGGAGATAAAGATTCCGCGTGGAACGCAGCCAGATACGGTGCTGCAAATGCGTGGAAAGGGCATTAAGGAGCTTAACTCCAACCGGCGTGGCTCGCAACTAGTGAACCTTCAGGTCTGCGTTCCAAAGTACGTGCTGAAGCTAAACTTGTGATGACGGTCTGGTCGTTAAGTATGATGCTAACAATCTTGTACTGTTTAGAAACTTGTCACCGCGACAGGAAGTATTGATGAAGGAATTTCAAAAAGAGGAAAATGAGCGCGCGGAGAAGGGTGTGGATCCAGACAGCAAGCCGCATTCGTTTGCCAAGTCGGTACGGGACACCGTGGAACGAATAAAGAGTTTTATTAAGGGCTGCAAGACAGAGGAATCTTCCTAGTCGCGATCAGCCAACTACAAAAGGACGAAGAGCGCGTCGTCGATTCAATCTTCATTTTTGACTCACAAGGCTGGTAATTTGCTTTTAGCCAAAACAGCGAGCCCCTAGACGATCGATAGAAGATGCGGCTGCTGGAAAGATGCAAGAAGAGATCAGGACGAAACAGATATGAGAAACAAACACCCAACACAAGTTTTGACTACAATGAATCCTCTTTTTCGTCAGCTACGATATCGAATGCACGCCTTGTGCTGTATCGTCAACTGCTTAGAGAAGAAACACGTCTTCCTTGGGTTTTTTAAAAATACGCATGTGTAGTCCAGGCACATCGAGTAAATCATTAATCTGTTGTGTACATTCCTGAAACTCCCTGCTGGATACCCACATATCAAAATGTTTCTTGGATTCCCACTAGCAACAGAGCAAGATACACGTAATACATTAGTGATACTAGCAAACATATTGCACCCAATTGGGTCGTCAAGAGACAATACGAACAACGTCGATTCGAAATTACCTCGGAAAAGACGATATATTTCGTGTTATCATCGATCTGCGCATACGTATCAATTGAAATAAAACCAGGCTGAGCACGCACTGTGTCCTTGACGTTCTCCATAAGACGTGCTACACGTGGTTCGTACCCACGACTCATAATGCGCTCGCATAGTACCTTAATACGACCCGTGATCATAGAGAGGTAGCGTTTTGACAAAAGTACTTAATTTCTTTTGAAGGACTTTTCAATTGTTGGTGTGGAGTAACGGTTAAGTATACAAAAATCAATTCCACCACCGTCACTCTGATACTCAGTAATAACTAAGAGCAAATGAATGTGGATGTATAGTCGAATGCTCTTCATAAAATAAATACAATTCTCATATGGACAACAAGTGGAAAAAAAAACTCGACGGAATGTGATTTTATTCATGATAACCCTTGCTTAGTAGTAGCATAAGCACAGTATTGTAAACTCTTCCTTCATCTCCAGTCTGGTAGTTTGTATACAACTACCACAAGAAAGAGATGACGGATGTTGATTAACACGTGCCTTGTGTCTTTATCGCAAAAGTGACGCGACTAGTACATTCATAAAACAAAAAAATCCACCATTCCATGGTTAGTTAATTCATGGATTGTACATATCATATTCAACAACGCCACTATCGACAGCGTCAGTACACTATCCATTCGATTTTACCTTTGCTTATCGTAGTCTCCATCCCGTACTATGATAGCTCAGTATCTTTCGGTTGAGCCGTGAGGTAATGAAAACCCACCACTGAAATCATGACCACGGCTCCCAGGCAGTTCACAAAAGTCATTAGCGCTGCATCCATTTCATTGCTACAAATACGCAAGAGAAAACATAAAGTTATCAGTATCGTTCATTGTATTACATATATAGTGCAGTAACTGAACTGCCTCGCTGAGCTTAAAGCTCACGAGAAGACACACGTACCTGTTCATTTTTAATGCTCTTGTGCTTGTTATTCTGTCAAGACACGTCACTGAGACGATGTGGCTGCTGTAATATGATGTGGTGCACATGCTATAAACATTATTAACGATGGACTTAGAGTTCTTGTATTATTTCTGAGAGATAGTAATCTATAATATATGACACTACTTCATAATTAGGCCGTCTGCGCCTATTCAGGTGGGAGAGATCAGTCCATTACAGCCATCCGTCACATTAGCGTTGCCGTGTCGTAGCGGAAGATGTCAGTGGCAGACAAATTCGCTTTAGAATGGACACCAATTTTAGGAGTGCCGCACCAAATCACTCCCACGGCCCAAATGGCGGACGAGTTCGGTAAGCTGGGACATATACGGGCCTAGCTTACCGAACTCATTGCATTTCGCTGGCGTACTGTACGCACCTTATGAAGGAGACACATTTGCACAATGTCGTCCAGGCCATAGCTGCGCTGAATCGTCACAAATTGGTTCCACCAAAGCTGCTCCATAGTCCGTTGAAGCCGTTACCCAGCCAAACGAGGTGCTTCTGTAGATTTTTCGCTGAAGCCACACAATGTCGAATGCGCAACTGACGATAGCGCCGTCAGTCGAAGTACAGAGCCCTGCAACGGTGGCCACTGATGTACCTGAGAATCGGACGGTGCAGCAGGCCTCGACGCCATCCCCTGATTTAGACTCTGCTGCTGTCGTGGTGACCCCAAAGCGGTACCAGTTCGTACGCGAGCCGTTAACGAATCCCCGACTTGAAGTAGCGCACTCAAATTCAGATTATCCGATGTCACCAGCGACAGAAGAACTCGAAGGCATGATGGAGCTGGAGCGCATTGACGAGGAGTTTAGCACGCCAATTTCTCGCTCAAGAGGACGGCGGAAGGAACCAGCAAGCGCTCCCGTGCGTCGCAACCCCCGACGGTCCACTCGTCAAAAGTACTAGATCCAATATTGCAGCTTTGTGTCTGAAGAATAAAGCGATAGTATCGGCGAGACGTGCAAGCTGTGACGGACAATCTTCCAACATTGTAACAACGCCTCATCGAACTGACAACTTGTTGAGAAAAACAATTTTTGACTGTAACTTCGCAAAACACGAGTCATCCGAACGAACGATACTTGGCGCTGGATCGTATGGACAATGTTGTCTTGTAATCGTTTTCCACCGTCACCTCTACGCAGCTCCTTTCTCGTCATCAAGTGCCCTCGGTTCTGCATATGGATCCTGTGAGCAATGGTGTACCTCCTGCGCGTCTCATGCTTCTTCACCGTCTAACTACATGCTACACACCGGGACGATCAGTCCCATGTTGCTGCCCTCACCGACTTACCGACTCCCGCTGCTGCGAGCTCGTCTTGTAACTCCGCTATAACCCACGTATGCCGCAGTCTTGATGGGATAAGCTACAGAGCTCTTCCCTTTCTGAAACCGTAAGCTGGTATGTTGTCCCGAAGGTGTAGCTAAACCCGCTTGTGGTAGGGACTACTCTTGCATGCGGTCCATTTGGTCTTTCAGCGCGGACACATTGACTACCCGAAAGTCTCCCGATTCAACCCCCATTACCCGATTATCCAATATTCTATCCCGCATTCGATGTCGTAGTCAATCCATCCCATACATCGGACCGCCCCGGCCTGGTGCTTCTGGCTGCCCTTAGTACCGTCGCAGATTCGTGTCTACTCCATGCTCCAGACCTTCGGCGAAGAAGCGCGCTATCATCAGACAATCAATAGTGGGAGGCGGCTACGGGAATGATCCCGCTTTACAATACTGCGATGTTTCAAATAGGCTACAGTTGGTTCAGCATCTTCTCTTTGCCGAGATCTACGCAACGGAAATCTAAGCGCTTACCGGTCAGGAGAACAGTGATAACAGCAGTGCGTTTGCTCGCCTTCAGTGGCACCTCGATGCGGTACGGGCTATCCCCGCCTATCAGGCGGCTTCTGCGGTAGCGCATCCGGGTACGGAACCTTCTGCACCATATGAATACGGTGATCTGGCTTCTGCCCTAGCTGCGCGGATCCATTTCCTCGGTTCTACTACGCTCAAGTGGAAGGAGACCTTGAGCCGCTACTGCCCAGAATGACGCGTGCTACTGGCAGAGGGCCGGTCGTTCGGCTCCGGGGATCGTGGAGGTCCCCGTGCAAACTGATGTCACACACCTATCATGGCTCATTTCCCATCTGGCGTCGTTGAGTCCAGAGTGTTTTAATTTAAACACAATGAACAGGAATGGAGAAGAGGATTGTTGAACACTCAGCTGACTCAAGCCAAGTGTACATGGATGTTAGAGCAAAATGTCTGTAACGTCCATCAAGTCAAGCCAGAGGGTGTACGTACGTCTGATCCGTTGCTAGATTGATAAAGAGATCGGACATAATGGTTGAACTAATCCGTTTGCTTGTTGAAACTGGGCTTACATTTGACACTCGTGCGACAATTGTCATCATCTTTCATTTGCTACCCAACCGCCAAGCTCAAGCAAAAAAGACGCCGGCCAGATCCGCCACAATGAAATTTTCCTACGTACAGATGCTGCCTGTTCTCCCATTGTGCGGATGTTGTTCAGATCCGAGCATGGCTATCGCTGACTCGATGTCTCACCGAGCTTTACGCAGCACAGACGTTTCGACTGTGTCGTATGCGCCTGATGATGACAGCGTCTCGATGAGGTCGAACGCGGTCGTGACAAATTTTAACAATGTTGAAGAAAGGATCAGCCTCATGCTGGAAATAGATTTTTGAACGGTGTTCAGAACAGTTTTGCAATGTTTGTGGTTTTTGGCGTGGGCGAAGCCGCAAGATTTATTTAGTCTTTATGGTCTCAATGGAAAAACTCTGTACGAACTTTTTGATATCGACGAGTTTTTCACTTGGGTCTCTTCAATGGAAACAGTTTACAAGGAGAATGCGAATAAGGAAATATTTGCCGTGTTTGAAGAGCTGTTCGACGAGAACGCCATTGCAAAAGCGTTGGATCTGAGAAAGCATGAAAATCTGGACGACAAAGCAGCGCATCTTGTTGAGACGTTCCAGTCAGCTCAGTTTGAGAAGTGGGCTGAGCGAAGGTTGACCCCAGAAGACATCCTCACCCTCTTGCATGACGAGACCGAGGCCTCATCTGAGACCACCCGCATTAAGCAGTCGTATAGAAATTGGATCGAACGACCAATACTTACATCCAGACAAAGAAAGAAAGACCCCTAATCTAAATTCTTCATGTTCATTTCTATACTGTGTAAAGTTATTTGGTTCGTATTTTGCCGTTCTTCTTGTACACTAATCGCCATCTGCAATGACGACTACGATAATGACGCGGCGAGTAATGATAGGTATAACGTTTGAACATTGTTGTCAGCTGTTGTAGAATTCTTTTGAAGGTGTTTTTTTGTCAAGAATTGTGCTTTCATCTGATAAGCTCAACGATTGCAAATGTAGATCGAGACACAAACTAGAAACAGGAACAACACCAGCACATCGTAAGGCAAGTCAAATATTCCACACTACATAACAGCTGTGCCAGTGAGCTTACCACATCAACATTCTGCGCCCTGTACAGTGAGTGAACCGCGCTTTGTGTGCTGCTCCATTTTTTTTAATTGGCTTGCCTGGTGACAGGATCTGTGGATAGAGGAAGATGCAATATATAGCAACCACATTGTACGTACGATCCAGCGTCAAGTATCGTTCGTTCGGATGACTCGTGTTTTGCGAAGTTACAGTCAAATTGTTTTTCTCAACAAGTTGTCAGTTCGATGAGGCGTTGTTACAATGTTGGAAGATTGTCCGTCACAGCTTGCACGTCTCGCCGATACTATCGCTTTATTCTTCAGACACGAAGCTGCAATATTGGATCTAGTACTTTTGACGAGTGGACCGTCGGGGGTTGCGACGCACGGGAGCGCTTGCTGGTTCCTTCCGCCGTCCTCTTAAACGAGAAATTGGCGTGCTAAACTCCTCGTCAATGCGCTCCGGCTCCATCATGCCTTCGAGTTCTTCTGTCGCTGGTGACATCGGATAATCTGAATTTGAGTGCGCTACTTCAAGTCGGGGATTCGTTAATGGCTCGCGTACGAATTGGTATCGCTTTGGGGTCACCACGACAGCAGCAGAGTCTAAATCAGGGGGTGGCGTCGAGGCCTGCTGCACCGTCCGATTCTCAGGTACATCAGTGGCCACCGTTGCAGGGCTCTGTACTTCAACTGGAGAGCTAATGTCAGTCACGCATTCGACATTGCGTGGCTTCAGCGAAAAGTCTACAGACAAGCAAGATTAGTATATCACCAAAATCACAACAGCAACCATTCTTACCATTAGTAGAGCCTCCGGCTTTCGACACATACGGCGGCAAAGATGTGGATGCGAAAATAGGATTAATCTTGGTTCGCATGGGCGGTGTGCCAAGTGGGCGACGATCTAGAGATACAAAAAGATGGTACCTCCGTTAGGATAATGGCGCGTACAAGCATCAACGAACAACAAGGTGTTCTTACCACCAAACGAGGATACAGGATGCTGCAACGGTGTAGACGGTGCGCTGGAAGGCTTTGCCGGCGACGGCCCAAAGTTCAGAGATTGGCGAGCAACATCACGTAACCCAGTGACATTGGCGGCAATGGACTTCAGTTTGGTGAGCGTGTGCAAAGGTGAGTCCGGACTCAAATCGACAGACCCAGCACTGATACCCACCTTTCCTCTGTCTTTCAAAAGCGTTGGAGTCTTCTTATCGGCTGCAACAGGTGTAGGTGGTTCAGCAGACCGAGTCAAAACACTGGATCCCCGCCGAGACGAAAAAACACCAGGAGAGTAGCAAAATTTACCTGTGTCCACCATTTCTTGAAAACGTGTTAAAGGCTCCGTTTCTTCATCAACAAAGGCACTTCCGAAAGGTGTGGTTTGTTTTTCCTCAGCACAGACCTTCCTAGAAATCGGTTTAGTTGGTTCGAAGGTTGTCCGCGCCGATGTTTTGGAATCGGATACGTCTTTCATCTCCACATTTTCGAACAGAGCAGGCTGAACAGAACGTTGACGCTGTCGGCCTTCACATTGCGCATTGGCGTTCCTACTTCTTTGTGAATACGACTTTGGAGTAGGCTCGGGACACATGTTAGAGAGCAACGCGGCACGAATGCGCAAGCTTGGCTGGCCCAACGCAGCCAACGCAATCTCGGTATCACCACGGGACATAGCTCGAATCATTGCCAGGTGTTCGTGGTGAACATGCCAGGCTTGCTCGTACTTATTCCTGAGAACATAGTACATCACGAGGAAATCTACACGCTTGATGTTGTCATCGCGGAGAACATCTTCATCCATTATAATGTTGCACTCCATCATACATGTATGGAATAACTTCTCTTCCACAGGCAGCAAGGTCACACTCTGAACTAGCTCCTTTAGACGATAACTTTTCATCAACCACTTGAATAGCAAATCTAGTAAGTCAGGACGCTTCTGCCTGCGAATCAAAGACAGCGCGCGCTCCCACAAATCCAACTCCAACGATATGACTACAATCAACTCTGTTGCAGCGGGAGGAGACTGCTCTAGCTCTACTCCAAATGTGTTCCATACTTTCCATGCAACAAGACTTTCGCCGCGATGCACCAACGTCTCAAGCAAATAAAGAATCAAATCAATCTCCAGATCGTACTTTTGGTGAAGATGCATTGCACTCGACTGCTGCAAAAGACCAATGGCATTTTCGTAAATAGCAGCTACCTGGTCGTCACCTGACGTGTTCACCACGACTGCGTTCTCCATCAACCACAAAGCAAGCAAAGTCAACTTCATATCATCGCGCACGCTCAATTGTGCCGCAAGTGAGTCAGCTAATGAGCGCATTTTGTTGGAAATACGAGCACCACTCTGAGTATGCCGTTTCCACACACTTAGGTAGGCTCTATCCAAACAGAAATACAGTAGCAAAGCCACTTGCACTCGAAAATATCCTTCAATGGGTTCACAATCAACTTCATCACCGTAGAACTGAACAACATTTTCCTGGATGCTTGCTGTTCTCAGAAGCTCCAGCAGATGCCTTAACTGTGTCGGTGGGCAGCTTCCGCCAAGGTCCTTGAGTGAGATGCCCGCACTCTTCATCACGTGCTCAATCAACAACATCGGTTTCTTCAGTCCACTAATCGATGAAAGTTTGTTGCCGTAAACCTCCTCAAACTGTTCACGGTACGTAAGGCGCAGCGATCTCGCCTGGCTGTAAAATGCCTTGTACATCTTACTTTCAGTCGCCACGTCGTTCTCATTGAGCCACAAGATACAGTCGCAAGCACACGCTGCACTCTGAGTTTGAGACAGCAATTGCAACAAATTCTGAATACTTGCAGTTGTTAGGCGACTGAACTCCGTCTCATTCACAACATTGCTCGCTACATCTGTGCCATTGAAGCTGTACGCAGCCTGACGAGATCCTTCTTTAAATCTCTCCAAAAGTGTAATCAAGATCATACGCAGTCCATTGAGACATCGTAATTCTTCTTCCACGGCCTCCGTCTTGGACGTCGTGCGTGTTGACTCGCGGCCGCTAAACTCTTGTTCGTTCACCATTTCGCTCACATTTCGCTCACTGCTCTCAAGACAACGACGGACCCATTGCTGCACTGCAATTGGTTCCTTCAATACATAGTTTTTTACGCCAGCAAAGGCACCTTCGGGTTGTGACTGGGACTCCTCAGCGCGAATATAAGCCACTATCAAGTGTGCTAGACCGCTCCTAAGACACACGTCAAGAGAGCACTGCGCTGCATAAGATCCTCTGTACCATAATGTCCTGTATGTAGTGATACGTCGACATTGGCTCGACGAAAGACGCCGGAGACAGAGAAGAACTCAAAGGTCTCAGCAGGGTCAATGAACTGATGCCACCCGAGCTCAGCAAAGCCGAACTAAAACAAAAATACAAACAGTTAATTTTCCCTTACACAATAACAGCACTTCCTCAAGTTTCCTTAAACGTACATCGGTAACGGGCTCTCACCCCGCTACAGATCATGCCACGATCAAAGAATACTATTGACGCAGCTTAACATTCAATAAACTGATAAAAAAATTACGCTGGATTCATCGCAAGTCCATTTGACGCAAATGAGCTTTTGGACCACGAGATGGAATGCATCACCGCAGCCAGGAATGGTTTGTTAATGAAGCTATCACCTCTTGTATTGAAAAAGGCGTAGAAGAGGCTGCGATCAAATTAAGTAAAAACTGTCCAAGGAAAATCATACTGGATCGTCACAGTACGCTTCGGCGGAGTCCGACATTGATTCGAATGACTTGAGCGGTATCCAGTGTATGACGTTGGGGCCAGCTAGTGCCGCCCTTGCGCGTAGAAAAAAGATCAATCAAGGCAAAAGTTAATTTGCCTGAGACAAAGATCTAACTTGCAAATATTCTCGGATCAGGCCAACTTCAGTCATTTTTTAATGCCGTAATGTAGAATTTCCTCACAGAGCAGCGAATCACGGATCAAGAGGTTAACCAAGCAATGCGATCAAGTCCCAGGGAGAAATATACACCTGATATTACAATGGAGTCCGTGGGATCATGTCATACTGTAACGCGTCATACTGAATCGCCCCAGTATGATCCGAACGATCTAAGTCTTGATATACCGCGACGTCCATCAGTGGAAACTGCAGAGGCGATCGACGGTGGTGGGATAGCGGCTCAACGGATTGGTGTATCTGTGATCATTGAATTACAAGAACTTGCTGCAAACAATAAAGAAGAGGATCGAGCAAGGGTTTGGAATAGCAAATTTAAAATTGGCTTTTCTACGTGATCAAGCTCAAGACGATTTACTCACGGAATCTGCACGTAATTGGTATAGCCAGCTGGGCCGCCCCTAATTTATGGAAGCCTTTATTGGAAAGTATTATGGCCTAATCTTATGGAAAAAATGTACCAGTAGTGAGACGGTACTACCACGCCTGGAAAAGATCGGATGAGACTCCATTGCAATAGCTGTATCGCTCGATGCTCGGCGTGACCACGTGGAACATTTAACTCATGCCTTAGATGATTGCGATCTTGCCAAACATTTCACGATGCTACGACCCTCATATATTGATGATCTGGAAGACACTCTGCGTGCAATTTAGCGTGCGGATTATTAGCAACGAAAGCCTCAATGGGATCGAAAAAATATCAACAGAGGGGTGCAGCGGAAGCCGCACGGACGTCATCAAGGCCCATCGTGCTGTAAGAGCTGTTCGTGTGAATCGAATGGAAAGTAGCAGCAGCGAGTCCAAGTCGGGTCTCAATGGATCGAAACCCGATCCAGATCAACGTCCAGTGTATACTGAAAAAAACGTCTGACCGCAATGCATAAGCAAGCGATCCATTAACGCGGTCCAGGGATCCCGATCCGGCTAATCGATATGATCGATCTGATACAAAGCAACCATGCACGCATTGTGGATCAAAAAAACATGACGATCGTGGATGTTGGAAACGTCTCACGACGCAAAGGACATCCGTTTGAAAAGTGTTTCTATGTACGCAGCTTGTGGAGAAGTACAAGAGGGTGGCAAATACCCTATGGAAGAATTCTATAACATGATTCGCAAGCGGTATGTCCCGACTAAGCATGCTGGGTTGTTACCACCGAAGGTGGAGAAATTGTTAACCTAGGACGCTCGCCAGATTGGAATCTGGTACGAGCCGAGCGTTCTAGGCTTTGCATTTATGCATTTGGGGGAGAAGATAGGTTAATCAAGATTTTTAGGGTCGGATCAACACGATCATCAATACATGTGACTTTAATTTGAATTGTTTGAGCTCCATGTCAGATTGGAAACGAGGTGATAAATACTTACGATCACTTCGCAGAATGAAGCTCAATTTGGAGCCAGGTAGTCGCGTGGATATTGGAAGTATCACACTCCAGACGGAAGGTTCAATCAAGCTGGAAATATCAATAACGAAAGAGTCACATTGTTTTTCGATTCGCGAGCTGAAGTCTCGATCTTCGACACAGCCTTTGCTCCTAAGCTGGGATGTGTTATAGACAGAAGCCAGAAGCAGGAATGTGTAGGAATTGGCAAGACTATGTATATGATGGAGAGACACACTAAAATTAAGATCACGGTGAATGGATAGCTAGTGTATTACTCTTTGATTGTTGGGTTGGCGATCAAGTCGGTTAAGAGCCGATCTAGGTATAGATTTCGTGTTTCCAGCCGGAATGCGTCGGGATCTTCAGACGAAACAAGTCATTATTTAATTTGGCAGGACAAAGACCTCCTTATCGTTCCACTATGAAAACGGGAAATGTGAATGATCAACATGTGGTAATTTCAGTGGGTGGATCGGCAGAAGTAAGGATCGGTACGCGCTCACCCAAATTTAAGCTTTGGGTAAGGCGCGATCCCGAATGGGTGCCAACAGTCACTAAAGGACTCGGCAGACCTAAATATCTGTACCTGACGACGTGAGTGAGCGAAGGTAGATGCGCCAACACGAATCGCCTTTGGGTCTGTAGACGGCTGGTAATATGGTACCGCGATTTCCAGGTTACGTTTCAGTTGAAACGCAGCGCTAAAATAAATGGCAAACAATTACGTTTGAAGCTACCGTAAGTAAGAAGGAAGAAATATTGAAGTAACAGACTGGATTGCTCGTCGATTATCCCCAGTATACTACACCGACGAAGATATGAAGTCGCCCAAAAAGTTTATTACAGGAAAGGGATACAAAGTCGGCGGAAGCTGCATCACTAGTCGGTGTGGACGTGATTAGGAAGGAAGAACATGGTAATGAGTGTGAGTATCCAGAATCACCGAAAGTACAATTTGTGATCGACGTGAACAAAAAACTTGAGGAGTCGCTCAAGCTTCGGAGAAAACAGAGAAAACGGATCATACTACTATTACACCTCAGTCGAGCGCGATTCACTGCAAGACTTAGGCGGTTATCCTCAAAATTATTGCAATCTACTGGTCAACATGTCAATTTCAGAGGCTACTGGGGAGCTTTCAGCAGATAAGGAAGCACCCCAGGAGTCAAGCTACTATTACAAAGGTGTCGATTTGTTTGCGGAAGATGTGGATCAACACATGGCGATCCTATCGGTTGACGCCTACAACGGAAGTTGATATTCGAATGGGAGATACAGATGTGCCGTTGACCGAGGATCAAGAACAGGTGTGACATATAATCAGGAGCAACCGCCACCTCTAACTGGTTAAGGTAATGCATTACCTCCTGCAGCACGTGGTGCAGTTTGCGATGACGATATTGATGAAGCGGCCTCGATCGCACAACGTGTACGACTGGTAGTGTCTAAACTCTGGAAGAAGTTAGATTTGACAAAGGGTTTATTATCAGCTAAGATCATTTGACCATGAACTTCTCCTTGGGTATCGCCAATTGTGGTAATTATCAAGAAAAACGGCATCGATATCAGATTTATGTATTGATTACCGAAAGGTGAACCAGCTAACAAGATTGATGGTAATCCGCCGATCAGCTAGCTTCTTGAAGACATGGATAATGCTATGTGGCATTGTTTCTTGAAAATGGCAAGTGGAATTTGGGTCGCAGAAATGACGGAGAGAGCGAAAATGTTCTCAGCACTCATTACCCCTTCCGGTCTGTTTAAGTGGTTAAGAATGCCTTTCAGGCTAAAGAATGCTCCACAAATATATCAGCGCTTGATTGATAATGCCTTGTATGAATATCTGAAGATAAAACCCAAAATCTCCAAAACAAAACGTCGGAGTTGATCTATGTCTTTACGAATGGCAAGCCTGATACAAAAAAAACGATCTGTGTTGGGTCGTCGTTTGTATACAGATGACCTTAGATTTCCGCTTCATTGTAGACCTCCCTTTACGAAAAAGTCGCGAGTTTATTGGATGTATGCAATGATTGAAACCTATCGATCATCCTGGGTAAATGTTTTCGAGGACGTAGGAAAATGGATTATCTCAGTCATCAGGTGTAACTTGATGGTTTGGAGGATTGGAAGGATCTGGAATTGCTGGTGAATATCCCATTCCCTGAAACACTGCGATCAATGCAGTAATTTTGGAAATTATTAACTATTACAGCAGATTTATTGAAGACTTTGAAATCTACGCATGCGTGCTGTATAAGCTGAGGGGTACATCAGATTAGTCTTTCTAATTGTGGAAAGACATTTGTTTCTAAAGATGAGCACGCTTTCGATCGCGGCCATCCAAATGGGTTCAATCTCGATCCAATTAATAAGATTGGCGACGTTTTCAATCCAATTTCCAAGACTGGTGATGATCCGGATCCAGAGGATAGTATTGCTGGGAGAAGGAAGTGATTGCGTTTACTATGCTGAAAGGCGAAATCGCTGCTACCCCAATCATAAAACATTTAATCCGGACCAAGCCCCGGTATTCGTTGTATATGCCAGAAAGTGGGAAGTATCAGCAGCGTTGCTACATGAATATGATGGAGTATATTGGCCGGTTATGTTTACGAGTCGTACACTAAATTGTTATGACATCGGAATGAGATTAGCTATGGAACGGTCTAGAAAGAGGTCTTAGATCTTCTTCGTATGTTGGATATCGGCTATACTATGCTAGTCTTACGTGCTATTCACTCGGCACTCAACATTAGTGTGGCTAGTGCAATCTTCCGGTCTCAACAAAAGACTAGGAAGATGGGCTGCGCTGTTACCAACTTGGATGGTAGAGTCCAGCATATGTGGAAGATGAGATATTCGGTACTCTGGCTGCAAGCATAACGCCTTGTGACGAAGTCGATGATATGTTGATCGCGATCACTTCGCAAAAACAGCCGAATTATGCTACAAGTATGATTTTGCCTACCGTAGAAAAGGACAAAAGTCTCTTGGTGGTCAGATTCGATGGATCGGCTCGGATAACGGAAAAAGATCAAGCATACAGCGCGATAGCATGGAATCTTCCAGAATGAAAGATTGCGGCGGCAGCTTCTAGGTGTGCTGCAGATCTGACGGCAAATGAAGCCAAATATCGAGGATTGCTATTAACTTTCGATCTCCTGGTGAGCCAAGCTAAAGGACGAAAGATTATGTGTGGTGATTTAAACCTAGTGATCCGGCAGATGCGCGGGGATCTAGATTGCAAGGCGCCTAGATTGCAATAATTACGTCATCAAGCTATGGAAAAACTTTGGTCGTGGCTGATTCACGAGTTCTCGCACATAAAGAGATAGTGGAACCAAAATGCAGATCGATTGGCAAGTGAAACTTTACAGTAGGAACAAGGCAGGGTAATTTTTCAATCACAAATTTCAAGACTGACTACATTCGATCGGATAGATGAATTGCGGATAGCAAAGCGTGGTCAAGATGGCAGCGATTACCAGGTAAGCTGTGAGTAGACGTCGACAGCCGATGTTGTTACGAGAGGAGATCGTTCAAAAAGTTCCGATCGAGTACATGAAGCAAGCGCAAGATGAAGAAGGCTAGATTGCAAGACATGCCTAATCGGGATTTAACGGATATAGATGCTGAAACGACAAAGACAAGTGCCTTGATCGCACTTGACTATGAAGCGGATAAAAATGGGCTGCTGTATTCCTGCTTTCGATCGGCGGCCAAAGCTGAAGATCGCAATGTGTAACTTTGTTTAGTGGTACCAGATTTGCTACAACACAACTTCCTGCACCATTATCACCATACTTTTTTGAAGGTAGTAATCAAGGAATCAGCCGAATGTACCAACGGATCATAGCTAATTTTCACTGGCGAGTTCTATATTAGAGTGTGCAACGTTACGTGAGAGAATGTGAGGATTGTAAAACTGGTAATGGACGTCCTGCGATCCCGGTGAATCGCCTATAAATCTACAGGCTACTTACCCTTTTCAAACTATTGCCATGGATCACATCCTGTCGTTACCTCGATCATTTAAGGGGAATACCAAAGCTTTGCTATGGATTGCTTGATTTTCTGGCTATGAAATCGCTAAAGCAAGTTCGTCTTGAACGCAAATAGTAGCAGAAAATTATAAATACATTGTCTTTCGTCGATTGGTGCGAGTGCATCCATACGACATGTTAAGGAGCCGGGTTTCATGTCTAATTCTTTTGAGCCTTTGACTAAATCGTTGGTCAGATCAGCGAGCCACTATGGCGTATCGTTCCTGACTTTCGCGCTTATTACGGCGCAGGATTGCCTTCATGGTGATACTCCATTCTATTGGATTCATGGCCGGGATCCACGACCCACTTTGGAAGCTACATTACCATTTGGCAGCCCCAAACAATGTAATAGAGACCCACGGCGGACTAACAGCGACATTACCAACGCGTTTAAGCCTGGTGAATGATCGCCTGAAGGCCGCAATACAGGGCCGAGCGGATCATCATAATGCAGATCAAGAAACACATGAAATAGAATCTGGATCGCAAGTATGGTTACCTGGATCACTGTTAAGAAGGATACGCTTGCAAGTAGGCACCTGTCCATTTCGGGTGACATGATTGTGCGGCGATCACGCTGTGCGTTTGGAAATTTTGGGTACACCATATCGATTAATTTTAGTGGTACATGCTTTAAAGTTAAAGCGGGTTAAGTTGCTTCCAGATTCCCTGAGAATTTGCTGGTGGCCGAGGATGTGGATCGCGTTAATTTCGATGAAGCTATGTTACCAGAGGATAGTTGGGAAGGCGATCTAGAAATCAGCGAGTACGAAGGGGAATGGATTATGGAGGTCCGATCCAATCGACAAACGCGTTATGGTCGTGCGAAGCGACAATATTTCGTGCATTGAAAGGGTTATGACGCGCCGTCATGGGTAGATGAAGCAGACTTAAGCTGTGGCGCCTTGTTGCAATATTTTGATCTCGATCGAGTGCGTCGGGATCGGTTTGAAGTGATGCAGTCGCATGAAAAAGAAGACACGGAATAGTCAAAACGATTGGAATAGAGATGAGTAGTGAAGGCGTGCAAGACGGCTGCACGTATTCAAGGAGGGTTTGTATGTGAATTAAGTGTAGCGATCGAGAGAGTCAACCCTTGATCGTGGTCGAAGAGACCTATAAAATGATAGTAAATTTTATACGTATCAAGAAGAAGAAATGAAATGACGCTATATTTGACGATTAGATATGTGAACGAGTAGAGACATTACTTTACTTCCTACCAAGCGCGAGACCGACGAGCCAGGGCTGTCCGCCATCGACGACTGGTATTGATTTCTTCATGGTTCAGCTGCATCCAACATGGTAATCAGGTTAGGAATATTCAGTTGTTTGCATCCGAAACCAGAATGCCACATCCGTTTCTCGATCGGGCGAGGAAAATGCAAGAAGGGGTTTAAAAGAATATCCAGATTGCAACGGTCGCCATACCCTGGATAATAAACTTGAGTATGTTTTACAACGTGATCCCAATCACGATCGACGTTGATTTTGCTCGTTATATAAGAGTTTGAGGGCTGGATCGCTTTGACGCTGCTATAATGTTTTGGCGATAGCGATAATTTAATTTCGTACGTTCAGCCAGCGCCTTCAGCCATCCAGTCCGCTTAAACGACACGGGTGCGATCCGCGTGTGGAAAGCTTCCCGCAATTTTTGATCGTTAAGTTGACGTTTTTTTGCGCTGAATAGGCTTGCTGAGGTGGCCAGAATGCGTACGAAGAGGATCTACTTGAACAGGAAAATAAATTTCTAGACTTTGAGAAGTGACGGTGAAAGTTTCCACCTCCAGCTCCGGAATGCTTGTGAAGCTAACACGTCGTGCCTACCATGGAGCAAATTGAACTGAAGAGCAAGGAACTCGATCGCGGTACCCTGTTATCCAAAGAACGTAACAACCCAGTAAAAGGGAGAGCAGAAAACTCTTCTGGCGATTGTAGAATATCAACTTCTCTCCGAGTCGCGCTCGAAAAACTAATGGCACTGTCGAGTCGCTGGTTACTTTTCCGAAAAGATTCGTCATCGACACCTTCAATATCGCTATTGGCGGGGGTCGAGACGGCCGGAGAATTATCAGAGCTAGAAAAATCTATGATGATAGACGCGGATGGATCATCATCAGCCGAGCTCGTTGCAAAAGATGATCGCGATTAAGAGAGAGAGGCAAGAGTGGCGTTATCAGAAAGTCAGACAACTCTTCAATGTTCGACTTGCGTGCTGGGTCGTACGATATAGCTGTTTTCCTTTAGCTACAAGACTTACGGGAGTATCCTTTGTAGTCGTGCTAACTGGATCGCGGGTCGTGCGCGCAGCTGTATCAGTCGAATCACTGGGTGGAGCATCAGACTTCTTGGATTTTGACTTGACTGAGGAAACTGGAAGACTTGGTTTCTTGATGGTGGATCTTGTGGATCGGCCCGAGTTTCCCAAAGTGCCACTTGCTGCTGATTGTGGCAAAACCTGTGGATAGGCCGATGTTGAAGGGGTTTTATGCGGTGGTCGAACATCGCACGTCTTCGAAATCGGTTGATCGCGAAGTCGCTTGTTGGATCGCGCCGGGTTTCTTATGGCCGCAGGAGTAGCAGATTGATACACCAAAGGAGGATCAGAAACGAGGCAGTATAACCGATCACGAATCAAGTCACAACTTTGAATGGATCGATCGCGTTCCGTCTCCAGGACAGTAATGTCTGTCCATAGCCGATCGAGCGTATTATCCCGATCCACTATCCCATGGAGATGTTGATCTTAGAGTTTGCATCATGTCAATCTGTTTCTTCATCCAGTGAAGCTTGTGCTTGGAGTACAAATAGAGCTTTTTGTGCTTGGATGCATTGAGCTGGAATCGTGGTGATCTTGGAATCGTGACCGACTTCCATCGTGCGGACTCGGGCAGTTAAAGAAGACAATTGATTTTTCAGATCGGCCATTTCACGCCGGTGTCTCTCTTGATCAGCGCGACGACAGCAGTAGCCTGGGACAGTAATGTCCGCAAGCCTTGGGAATCTTGAGAATGATCCATCCAAAACTTTATCTTTTCTTCCAGCTCGAGTGTCGTCTAAATCGCGTCGTGTAATCTCTTGTGCAAATCAGCATATTTGCTTTGCGCGAAGGGTAGGCACACTTGAAGTGATTCTGGATCACTTGATCAAGGCGATTTGCCCGAGCTTCTTGATGCCGGAGTAAGTCGTACCCATAGCGATCCACCACTTCTTTCTGGAATTCTTGCCACCCATAGACCGAGTAGAAAGCGGATCGAAAGCAGCACGACACACAGTTGGGATATATTAACTCTACCCCACTTAAAAGTAATTCTTTCGATCCTGTGGAATTCGGAACAAACGGATGAATAACTGGATGGTGGCGTGGAAACGCATCCAAAGTGGGACCAGTTGTGATGGAAGATGATTCTCCAATTCCACTGTAGATAGGGTCGGTGAGGAAGACGAAGATACGACAGGAAGCGCCATATCTTCAGGAGCACAAATGTACCCGCGCGATTCATTATTAAAAGGATCGGACACAATTAACTAGTGCTCGACCGACATGGAAGTGCGATCCACGTCAAGGGAATTAGATGAAGTTACGGGGGCGAACGACCAGGAAGTGGCTAGTTGTTGAAGACGAATGATGCACAGCTGAGCTCACACTGTATGTCAGCCAACGGTGCAGGGGCAAGTCGAGAAGATAAAATCGCTTGTGTGGTTCATATATTCTGTGTGGAACCACACACTGACCACGATCCAGATACAAATTGCGACATAGATATATGTGGATCTCAATCGACACGCAGATCGATCTACTACGTAGATCGTTAAACTATGTGGATCAATATCCTATGTGGATCGCTGTGACTACGTGGATCGCTATCGATATGTTCTGATGCAATCAGTATCCTGGATCGCTGTATAGATACAGCGGGAGTGGACCACACAATATGAAGAGACAGCACGTGACATCGGTGTGGACCACTCTTAGAAGATTTAATCTTTTGGATACGCTTGGTTGAATATATACCATATCCTATTTGAATAGGAAGGCATAGTCATAGGCTTTCGACTTTTGATTGGTTAATATGATACAGAGCTCAATTTCTAAACAAGTTCACGCGCCGCCTTCACTTCCGAGTCCCCCACGTCTAAGGCTCCGCGCGCGTTCAACTCAGATTGACCCAGGATATTTTGGCATAGTCACGAGCTCTCAACACACAAGACCCTGCGATTGGACGCATCTACAGCTTTACAAGTGTCAGACAGAAGTCTCCATATCGGGACAAGGGCGACCAAGGGTGGATCGCGGCGACTACTTACTAGTCCGCCACCAAGTACTACTGACCTCGTTAGTATTTCCGCGTGGTCGAAGACCTTCCCAAACACACCAAGACCGACATCGACTCAGAGTCCACCTGAAAGAGTGCAACTTGCCCGATCGGCGGGTACACAAGAGAAAAATGAGTTTCAACACACAATAACGGAGTACCCCTCCGTTAGTCGATTAAAAGGGTGCGAGTACGTGAAGCTGGGAGCGCAGGGATCTTGCGATCTCCACTCTACCACATGAGGCCCTTCCGTTCTTTAACATTGTTAAAATTTGTCACGACCGCGTTCGACCTCATCGAGACGCTGTCATCATCAGGCGCATACGACACAGTTGGAACGTCTGTGCTGCGTAAAGCTCGGTGAGACATCGAGTCAGCGATAGCCATGCTCGGATCTGAACAACATCCGCACAATGGGAGAGCAGGCAGCATCTGTACGTAGGAAAATTTCATTGTGGCGGATCTGGCCGGCGTCTTTTTTGCTTGAGCTTGGCGGTTGTGAAAGATGATGACAATTGTCGCACGAGTGTCAAATGTAAGCCCAGTTTCAACAAGCAAACGGATTAGATCAACCATTATGTCCGATCTCTTTATCAATCTAGCAACGGATCAGACGTACGTACACCCTCTGGCTTGACTTGATGGACGTTACAGACATTTTGCTCTAACATCCATGTACACTTGGCTTGAGTCAGCTGAGTGTTCAACAATCCTCTTTTCTATTCCTGTTCATAGTGGTTGACAAAGCACATAATCATGTCTTTTTTGACTCGACACAGATGCAAAGTTAAATGGATGAAACATGTGTTGGCGCTGATGTCTGCAGCCAGTTGCCGGTCGATGTGATCGAATACTGCATAGATTCTGATCAAGTGGCACCGTTCATGCGTGCATTGGCCAGTTCGTGACGCATCAAGAAGTTACATTTCTACCGTCTCGCGAGCACTTCTCTGTTCTTGTAACAAAAATAAACAACGTGCGTATTTTACATACACACTTGGGCCGTTTTCAAATCTCCTTAAAAGGATGTGGAATAGGTGTTGAAACACCGAGCACCACGAGGCTTTTGAAGCCATTAAGGAGAGTCTTCTTCAGGCGCCTATTCTGGCTCTGCTTGATCCTGATCGTCCTTTTAGCGTCGTGTGTGACGCTCCGGACTTTGTCATTGGCAGTGCGCTACTACAAGTAGACGCTGAGGATCGGGAACGAGTCATCGAGCTCAAACCTTGTCAGCTTACAGCTGCAGAGAAGAACTATCCAGTATACGATAAGGCGCTAAATGTCATGAAGTATGCTCTTGTTTAGTTCAGGGCGCACCTGTTGGTCTCGAAGCCGTTTGAGATTTATACCGACCATGCGTCGTTGCACACTGCGACACATCGCCTCATCTCTTGCAGAGAATGGTTCATTTTAGCTCACCCTTTTCGTGAAGTAAACCTCGTCAGTGTGCGTTGAATATCGTGTTTAATGCCTCGAAGGTTTCATTCCGTTCTATGTGAACGATCTGATAAAGCCTCGCGTTCTGTCAACGTCATTCCTGCCACATCAGGGCTTATTGGGGAGAGATAGCCGAAGGCTTTGCTGATGTCATCCCTGTTGCGATTCGCAAGAAGACAGAAGCGTTTCTTTCAGCGCGTTTTGACGTATTACGTTGCACCAAAGGCAGTATGGTTGAATGCCAAGATGTTCAGATAGAACAAGCAGATGCCAAAGACAGAAAGAGCGAACACGAGTTTAAAGCGGAAGATTGGTTTTGTTAAGCGATATAAATTTACCTACTCGCGCAGTGTATGCGGTATAAAAGACCAAACTACGTCCACGGTTTGTTGGACCTTTCAAGGTCATAAGCAAAAACAGCTCAGCCTATACGCTTAATCTTAACAAGAAGAAGCGAATGCACTCGATACAGAGCCAGTTATTAGCACTAAGCATAGAGTAGGTGGTTCTATAGTTGCTGCTAGAAGATAAACATAAAAATCAGCTCAAATTTTGCTCTGTATTTAGCATTTGTTGCTAGAGCCTTAGTCCTTGTAATGGAATTAGTATTTCTCATACTGGTCTCATAGAGACGTGGTTGTGACAAGCAGAAGGCACAAGCTTGTAACGCTAGCGTTAATAGGGTTGTTTCAACCCTGAAACGTTAAGATCCTAGAGCTTGTCTTTCTCTGCACTTTGTGCATATGTAGCTTTGCTAGGGTAGCTCTGCTACAGTTCTTGCCACCAAACTGCGCGTATCACGATTACTGAATGCTTGACACAGCGCGTCATATATAAAGCAATATGTCACACGCGAAGTTGTGCTAAGAAAGTGTTGACGCTTGACATTTATGTGCCCAAACCTGGTGATCTTCCCAAGAATGATTGTATTGTTTGCTACATGCTTGTAGAATGGATGTTTTTGCTAGAATAATATTCTATCGTGCTCGATGGTGCATCATTGGGTGCATGGACGTATATTGCGTCATCCAATAGGCGCATGAATGGAGCAATTAATGTATCATGTGAAGTCTACCTGAATACTTAATTACCTGACGTTGCATCTATGTATTACTAAAATCAAGTAAGCTATATATTATAGATGACGTCACATAATTATTAACTAATTTTTATTGTTAAAATAGTTGCTTTTAATTTATTAGTTTCGACTTCATGTAACGCTTTTACTTTGTATGCTGTTTGTAAGTATCTTGATATTTGTATACTCCATCCAATAAAACACTAGTCTTCTTTGTTGGTTGGAGATATAATGATGCTCTTACCGGTATACTCTCCTCTCTCTCTCTTTTATCCATATTATCATCACTACGACTTGTCCTATTACTTAAACACGTGTCTATCTATGTCATGTTTTTCTTATCTCTTTATGCAGGTATTTGAGCGCTTTGCTGAGCTCGGGTGGCATCAGTTCATTGACCCTGCTGAGACCTTTGAGTTCTTCTCTGTCTCCGGCGTCTTTCGTCGAGCCAATGTCGACGTATCACTACATACAGGACATTATGGTACAGAGGATCTTATGCAGCGCAGTGCTCTCTTTGACGTGTGTCTTAGGAGCGGTCTAGCACACTTGATAGTGGCTTATATTCGCGCTGAGGAGTCCCAGTCACAACCCGAAGGTGCCTTTGCTGGCGTAAAAAACTATGTATTGAAGGAACCAATTGCAGTGCAGCAATGGGTCCGTCGTTGTCTTGAGAGCAGTGAGCGAAATGTGAGCGAAATGGTGAACGAACAAGAGTTTAGCGGCCGCGAGTCAACACGCACGACGTCCAAGACGGAGGCCGTGGAAGAAGAATTACGATGTCTCAATGGACTGCGTATGATCTTGATTACACTTTTGGAGAGATTTAAAGAAGGATCTCGTCAGGCTGCGTACAGCTTCAATGGCACAGATGTAGCGAGCAATGTTGTGAATGAGACGGAGCTTAGTCGCCTAACAACTGCAAGTATTCAGAATTTGTTGCAATTGCTGTCTCAAACTCAGAGTGCAGCGTGTGCTTGCGACTGTATCTTGTGGCTCAATGAGAACGACGTGGCGACTGAAAGTAAGATGTACAAGGCATTTTACAGCCAGGCGAGATCGCTGCGCCTTACGTACCGTGAACAGTTTGAGGAGGTTTACGGCAACAAACTTTCATCGATTAGTGGACTGAAGAAACCGATGTTGTTGATTGAGCACGTGATGAAGAGTGCGGGCATCTCACTCAAGGACCTTGGCGGAAGCTGCCCACCGACACAGTTAAGGCATCTGCTGGAGCTTCTGAGAACAGCAAGCATCCAGGAAAATGTTGTTCAGTTCTACGGTGATGAAG
This sequence comes from Peronospora belbahrii, assembly GCA_920618645.1. Classification (NCBI taxonomy): domain Eukaryota; phylum Oomycota; class Peronosporomycetes; order Peronosporales; family Peronosporaceae; genus Peronospora; species Peronospora belbahrii. The sequence goes on along the minus strand of CAKKTJ010000131.1, from coordinate 709,292 downwards.
TTGATTGTGAACCCATTGAAGGATATTTTCGAGTGCAAGTGGCTTTGCTACTGTATTTCTGTTTGGATAGAGCCTACCTAAGTGTGTGGAAACAGCATACTCAGAGTGGTGCTCGTATTTCCAACAAAATGCGCTCATTAGCTGACTCACTTGCGGCACAATTGAGCGTGCGCGATGATATGAAGTTGACTTTGCTTGCTTTGTGGTTGATGGAGAACGCAGTCGTGGTGAACACGTCAGGTGACGACCAGGTAGCTGCTATTTACGAAAATGCCATTGGTCTTTTGCAGCAGTCGAGTGCAATGCATCTTCACCAAAAGTACGATCTGGAGATTGATTTGATTCTTTATTTGCTTGAGACGTTGGTGCATCGCGGCGAAAGTCTTGTTGCATGGAAAGTATGGAACACATTTGGAGTAGAGCTAGAGCAGTCTCCTCCCGCTGCAACAGAGTTGATTGTAGTCATATCGTTGGAGTTGGATTTGTGGGAGCGCGCGCTGTCTTTGATTCGCAGGCAGAAGCGTCCTGACTTACTAGATTTGCTATTCAAGTGGTTGATGAAAAGTTATCGTCTAAAGGAGCTAGTTCAGAGTGTGACCTTGCTGCCTGTGGAAGAGAAGTTATTCCATACATGTATGATGGAGTGCAACATTATAATGGATGAAGATGTTCTCCGCGATGACAACATCAAGCGTGTAGATTTCCTCGTGATGTACTATGTTCTCAGGAATAAGTACGAGCAAGCCTGGCATGTTCACCACGAACACCTGGCAATGATTCGAGCTATGTCCCGTGGTGATACCGAGATTGCGTTGGCTGCGTTGGGCCAGCCAAGCTTGCGCATTCGTGCCGCGTTGCTCTCTAACATGTGTCCCGAGCCTACTCCAAAGTCGTATTCACAAAGAAGTAGGAACGCCAATGCGCAATGTGAAGGCCGACAGCGTCAACGTTCTGTTCAGCCTGCTCTGTTCGAAAATGTGGAGATGAAAGACGTATCCGATTCCAAAACATCGGCGCGGACAACCTTCGAACCAACTAAACCAATTTCTAGGAAGGTCTGTGCTGAGGAAAAACAAACCACACCTTTCGGAAGTGCTTTTGTTGATGAAGAAACGGAGCCTTTAACACGTTTTCAAGAAATGGTGGACACAGGTAAATTTTGCTACTCTCCTGGTGTTTTTTCGTCTCGGCGGGGATCCAGTGTTTCGACTCGGTCTGCTGAACCACCTACACCTGTTGCAGCCGATAAGAAGACTCCAACGCTTTTGAAAGACAGAGGAAAGGTGGGTATCAGTGCTGGGTCTGTCGATTTGAGTCCGGACTCACCTTTGCACACGCTCACCAAACTGAAGTCCATTGCCGCCAATGTCACTGGGTTACGTGATGTTGCTCGCCAATCTCTGAACTTTGGGCCGTCGCCGGCAAAGCCTTCCAGCGCACCGTCTACACCGTTGCAGCATCCTGTATCCTCGTTTGGTGGTAAGAACACCTTGTTGTTCGTTGATGCTTGTACGCGCCATTATCCTAACGGAGGTACCATCTTTTTGTATCTCTAGATCGTCGCCCACTTGGCACACCGCCCATGCGAACCAAGATTAATCCTATTTTCGCATCCACATCTTTGCCGCCGTATGTGTCGAAAGCCGGAGGCTCTACTAATGGTAAGAATGGTTGCTGTTGTGATTTTGGTGATATACTAATCTTGCTTGTCTGTAGACTTTTCGCTGAAGCCACGCAATGTCGAATGCGTGACTGACATTAGCTCTCCAGTTGAAGTACAGAGCCCTGCAACGGTGGCCACTGATGTACCTGAGAATCGGACGGTGCAGCAGGCCTCGACGCCACCCCCTGATTTAGACTCTGCTGCTGTCGTGGTGACCCCAAAGCGATACCAATTCGTACGCGAGCCATTAACAAATCCCCGACTTGAAGTAGCGCACTCAAATTCAGATTATCCGATGTCACCAGCGACAGAAGAACTCGAAGGCATGATGGAGCCGGAGCGCATTGACGAGGAGTTTAGCACGCCAATTTCTCGTTTAAGAGGACGGCGGAAGGAACCAGCAAGCGCTCCCGTGCGTCGCAACCCCCCGACGGTCCACTCGTCAAAAGTACTAGATCCAATATTGCAGCTTCGTGTCTGAAGAATAAAGCGATAGTATCGGCGAGACGTGCAAGCTGTGACGGACAATCTTCCAACATTGTAACAACGCCTCATCGAACTGACAACTTGTTGAGAAAAACAATTTGACTGTAACTTCGCAAAACACGAGTCATCCGAACGAACGATACTTGACGCTGGATCGTACGTACAATGTGGTTGCTATATATTGCATCTTCCTCTATCCACAGATCCTGTCACCAGGCAAGCCAATTAAAAAAAAATGGAGCAGCACACAAAGCGCGGTTCACTCACTGTACAGGGCGCAGAATGTTGATGTGGTAAGCTCACTGGCACAGCTGTTATATAGTGTGGAATATTTGACTTGCCTTACGATGTGCTGGTGTTGTTCCTGTTTCTAGTTTGTGTCTCGATCTACATTTGCAATCGTTGAGCTTATCAGATGAAAGCACAATTCTTGACAAAAAAACACCTTCAAAAGAATTCTACAACAGCTGACAACAATGTTCAAACGTTATACCTATCATTACTCGCCGCGTCATTATCGTAGTCGTCATTGCAGATGGCGATTAGTGTACAAGAAGAACGGCAAAATACGAACCAAATAACTTTACACAGTATAGAAATGAACATGAAGAATTTAGATTAGGGGTCTTTCTTTCTTTGTCTGGATGTAAGTATTGGTCGTTCGATCCAATTTCTATACGACTGCTTAATGCGGGTGGTCTCAGATGAGGCCTCGGTCTCGTCATGCAAGAGGGTGAGGATGTCTTCTGGGGTCAACCTTCGCTCAGCCCACTTCTCAAACTGAGCTGACTGGAACGTCTCAACAAGATGCGCTGCTTTGTCGTCCAGATTTTCATGCTTTCTCAGATCCAACGCTTTTGCAATGGCGTTCTCGTCGAACAGCTCTTCAAACACGGCAAATATTTCCTTATTCGCATTCTCCTTGTAAACTGTTTCCATTGAAGAGACCCAAGTGAAAAACTCGTCGATATCAAAAAGTTCGTACAGAGTTTTTCCATTGAGACCATAAAGACTAAATAAATCTTGCGGCTTCGCCCACGCCAAAAACCACAAACATTGCAAAACTGTTCTGAACACCGTTCAAAAATCTATTTCCAGCATGAGGCTGATCCTTTCTTCAACATTGTTAAAATTTGTCACGACCGCGTTCGACCTCATCGAGACGCTGTCATCATCAGGCGCATACGACACAGTCGGAACGTCTGTGCTGCGTAAAGCTCGGTGAGACATCGAGTCAGCGATAGCCATGCTCGGATCTGAACAACATCCGCACAATGGGAGAACAGGCAGCATCTGTACGTAGGAAAATTTCATTGTGGCGGATCTGGCCGGCGTCTTTTTTGCTTAAGCTTGGCGGTTGGGTAGCAAATGAAAGATGATGACAATTGCCGCACGAGTGTCAAATGTAAGCCCAGTTTCAACAAGCAAACGGATTAGTTCAACCATTATGTCCGATCTCTTTATCAATCTAGCAACGGATCAGACGTATACGTTCACCCTCTGGCTTGACTTGATGGACGTTACAGACATTTTGCTCTAACATCCATGTACACTTGGCTTGAGTCAGCTGAGTGTTCAACAATCCTCTTCTCTATTCCTGTTCATAGTGGTTGACAAAGCACATAATCATGTCTTTTTTGACTCGGGATGCAAAGTCAAATGGATGAAACATGTGTTGGCGCTGATGTCTGCAGCCAGTTGCCGGTCGATGTGATCGAATACTGCATAGATTCTGATCGAGTGGCACCGTTCATGCGTGCATTGGCTAGTCCGTGACGCATCAAGAAGTTACATTTCTACCTTCTCGCGAGCTCTTCTCTGTTCTTGCCACCAAATTGCGCGTATCGTGATTACTGAATGCTTAATACAGCGCACGTCATATATAAAAATATTATGTCACACGTGATGTTGTGGTCCAGGAAATGTTTAATGTGCCTAAACCTGGCGGGCTGCCCAAAGCATGTTTGTTGCTTGTAGAGTGGATGCTTTCAGTAAAAACGCATATTTTTTTGAAGCGCATGAATGGAGCGATTTGGGCATAAGCTGTTTGAACGTTCTTGTAAAATGAATCTTGTGACCATTCAAGCTACTGATGCCGTTGTGAATCAGAAAGATCATTAGCTGTTTGCGTCAGACATATTGAAAGGTTCCCAACCGAGTGAAAAGCGCTTGAAAGCACTGAAAAGCCACCACTGGAACGCATCAATAATGCTGCTTTCTTGCACGTGATCGAACCTATTACAGACGTAGACAATCTCCTCGGATTAAAATACATCGAGCAATGTACAAGAGAACATGAAAAGCATGACGAGAAGGAGTTGCAATCGTCTTAATAATACTTAATACTCTTATGGTTGTTGCTACTATACAAGAGATGTCAAAATCTCGAGCTACTAAGAACCCCTAGGCGGTTTTACAATTTGTGGGTAGGATACTGTCGCTACCGGTTAAGATTAACATTCCTCGTCTTTCTATTCGTTTTGTTGTCCGCCATCCAATCATATTTCTTCATTGAACTAGATGGACCATTTTCAAACTATACCCACCCATTTTCCAAAAGCTTAAAACGTAATCAACAACAACAACCCCTTCCTCTCTCTCCATCTTTCTCGAATATGATGTCTATAAGTAAAATAAACCTTGCAACATCTCTCGTTGTTGCTATCTCTGCTGCTATTGCTACTGTTGTTTATATCATACAACAGGAGCAGATTAAAAAGAATAGAAAAACAATATCCAAGAAATTACCATTTCCAACAACACGTATACCACTTCGGCGTGTTCCATTGGATCAATTACCCAAACTTAAGAATGATTTATTACTCCGTGCATTACGTGGTGACCGTACTGAGCGTGTTCCTGTATGGTGTATGCGTCAAGCAGGACGGTAAGTAATAGTGGCGAGAACAAAATATAGTAATAAGATGATGACGAAATTCGTATCATTATTATGGTGACTCTCATTGTTTTTGACTCATTTTTTGGTAGTCATTTACCGGAATTTCGAGAATTACGTAATCTTGGGTACACTTTTTTTTACGGTATGTGTTTTTTTAGATTTTTGACTTTTTTCTCGTTTTCTTTGGGTCTTATTTTATAATATTGATACTAACATTTGTATACATGTGATGTATATTGTAGATGTGTGAAGTCCCACAGCTTGCAGTGGAAGTAAGTTTACAGCCATTACGACGCTATCATATGGATGCAGTCATCATTTTTTCAGATATTTTAGTCATTCCTCAAGCTCTGGGCATGAAGGTTACAATGGTATCAAAAGTAGGACCGGTACTACCCGATCCAATTCGTAATCCTGAGGACATTAACAAGCTTGATTTGAATCCCAATATTGAAGATAAACTGGGCTATATGCTGGATGCTCTGAACTTGGCTCGACAAGAGATTAAGGGCGAGGTGCCGCTGATTGGGTTTGTGGGTGCTCCTATTACGCTCATGTGCTACATGATTGAAGGTTGTGGTAGCCGTACCAAGGCGCTGTTCAAGACTTTTTTGTACCAGTATCCAGAGGCAGCTCATAAGCTTTTGCAGGGTATCACGGATGTTTGCGTGAACTTTCTGTTGGCGCAACAGCGTGCTGGTGCACAAGCGCTACAGGTCTTCGAAACGGTTGGAGCGGAGGCGCTAACCCAGGATCACTTTTACGAATTCGTGTTTCCGTATCTGGTCCAGATTGTGGATCGTGTGAAAGCCGAAACCAATACACCGATGGTATGTTTTTGTAAGGGCACGCAGTACGCATATGAGAAGCTCGTGACGACCAAATATGACTGCATTGGGCTGGACTGGCAATCGGATCCTGTTGAGGTTCGCCGGCTTGCTCGCGGCCGCGTCTCACTGCAAGGGAACTTGGACTCGAGTGTTATTTATGCGTCTCCAGACATTATCTATAACGAAGTAAAGAAAATGCTTAAACGCTTTGGCACGCAAAAGTATGTGGCCAACCTCGGCCATGGCTGCTTTCCGGACATGGAGCCAGCACATGTGGATGCTTTTATCAAGGCGGTGCAGGAGATTTCACTCGAGATGAACTCACGTTAGGACAAGGCACCGTCCACTTTGTCCTGAATAGAAACTAGCAGCTTCATGTTGTGCGCGCTACGGCATGTCTATGCATCGTCACGGCCCCATCTGAAAATGACGAGCAGGTTAACAACAACATTCATCACAATTTGCACACGAGCTTGATAGAAAAACGAAGTAAGAGAAAGCAAGTACGCCATGATGATACCTCGATGCAAGAACAACGGAGCACAACTTGCTGAGGCAGGTATTACGAGATCACAACTTTCCTTCATTTCGTCATAAAGCTTGAGTTGAAATTGACACATCCTCTTGTACTTAACGGTAGCTTGTCCATTCTAAGTATTTCGTTTCTGCCTCCGACTAAGAGATAGACCAAAAGTGCATCATGTATAGCGAAGTCCGTAGTCGTCTTCTCCATCAAGTAACGACATGACTTCTTTGTCCTCCGCAGACAAAGTTGTTGCTTCTACCTTCGGATCGGAATCCCATTGATAAAGTACTTTGCCGGCAAAAATGATCAGGAACGCAAAGACGTCTACGAACACGGAAGGTGGGATCCAGTTTCGCAGACCATCGTGAAGATTTATGATACCAAAATTGTCAGGGTCCACCTGATACCATGCCATAACCATGAATGAAGTCACAAATCCTGCAAGCGTGCACCCGTACATGGTTGACACGTTAGTCAGACGGATAAGTTGAAGTAGCAGCAGATTCACGACAATATTGCTGAAGATATAGAGGATTAAGATTGGAAGACCCATCTGAACGAACACAAGACTGGTAAGTCAAGTGATCGGGATTCAGTCGCGGTAAATTTTACACTTACATAGCAATGATCCGCAGACACCTCACTTTCGCCCTGAATCAAACACATGAAACCACTGGCTTTCTGGTCGAGATGGAGAAACTACGCATTATCACAAGCATTGCGACATAAGAACCTATGCCGAAATGAAGCAACGATATGTTTTGCCACGTACTTCGGTGTCGAAAATGAATGGAGCCGCTAGCAATCCAGCTACAAACTGATTCACCGAGACCCATGCATTTAGGTATGACATGTCCACTGGCTGGTCGCTAATCACGCGCTCTTTATAAAGCATGGACAACGAGCCTGGGATTGCTGCAAAGAGGTAAAACATACTAACAGAAGAACAGCATCGTTGGTTTCCAACTACACTGGCATCCTTTCACTTGATCAAATGAGTAGCACCTGTTCCAACCGATCTCCCGATCGTCAAAGTCTTTGCTCTGAATACTAAAGAATAAACAATGTATCATCAGCAACTCAATAAAAATGCACAATACAATTTACCAACATACTCTTCAATGGACGGAATCAGAGATAGAACAAGGCCACCTGTAATAGCCAGCATACCTACAACCTGAGGTCGTGTATATCTACACAACAAGAAAAATGCACAAGTTGATTTGCATTAGGTGGAGCAGCATATGACTGTATCTGTTTGTTTTATCCAAGTACCTCACATCAAAAAATACAGCTGAGATACAGGACGAGATTGGAATCGAAGCCTGCATAAACAAAAGTGTTTGTGTTGGATCTGTTCGACCACCAGCAATAAATAATAGCAGACCCTGTCACAAAAAGAATAACATTCACAAAGTGGCAAATTGGTTCATCCAAAGTTTGTCAACACTTGAACGTCATATTTTACTTTCAATATGAATCACACAATACTCTTTTTACCTGAAGAAAATCAAGTAAACCCATGATACAAAAGTGAAATTTCGGAAATTCCATTCCATCATCTTCCGTAAAAGTCTAAATCGAAAAAGAGGTTATAATCACACGGTAAGAAAAAAGATCATATCCATTGGACCTTTTTCCCCTTTCTTACAACTAGAAGAAGAAGAAGAAGAAAAGAAGAAAAGGGTCATGTAAAAAACGCACACCATGTGTTGCTTTATATCCAGTGATACAAAACATTGGAGGAATGTATAGAAATATCATGACCTCGTACAGAAAATATCTAGGTCCCGGGAATTAAAACGTCAGTCAATCGTATTGATTCGTTCTACATTGAGAATGCAATGCAGCTCGATATGTACGAACCTGTACGACTCCATACGATCCACCATGAACTTAAACAAGAATCGTTCCGATGACATGGCGATTAGTAGCAATAGAATTGCACTAAAAGACAGCAGTGACTGATAAAAGACAATGAGATTGCAAGAGTTGACACCAGTGTGTGAGATATTATCGATCTGTTTCTCTCTCTCTTGCTATCGTATGAAACAACACCTTGCGTGAACAAATGTGATAGGACTTTCCAGTCCTGACATCAATACCGAGATGAATAAAAGGAGGTGTACTGAACGTCATGGAATGTTGTTGTCGAAGAGATAGATTTCTGGTTCACTTTTTGTGACGGATGTGATATGGATTTTACGGCATGGATGTGTTTAATCTCTTGTTTTCTGGATATGACTATACGATTTACGTGTATACAAAATACTTTTGCTCTATTTTTTGAAAAATTAGAACACCAGTTTTGACCACCAGTTGACAAAAAAAAAAGACTTGATGGGCCAGAATTGATCTGTCTAAATGGCGGGAACTGATGGTACAGTAGTTCCTGCGGAATTGATAAAGGAGGAAGCACCTGCCGAGTATGTGACGCGCTTCTGGCGTGCCAATGCATCAGCTTTCATGCACTGGTTTCTAGCACTTCCCTATGCCGGACAAGTATCTCTTGTGCGCAATGCGGCGCCTGATATTCCCGTGTCCTACGATCTCAAGGCCACACAACCGCAAGCGACACAGCTCCTCACACCCGAACTGACACTCGAGGCATTGCTAGGAGAGAATGGAAAGGTGCTGCTGCGACTCATGAACGCACGTGCTACGAAGGCGGATCAATGCAGTCGCCATGATCTCGTATATTTGACGTCGTTGCGTGCGGCTGGTACCATGCCCACGTTCTCGGGCGAGACATTTGCACACGTATCGTTGGCCTTCATTGACCTTGCGGATCCAGAGCACAATGTTCAGTCTTTGCTACCGTCGGCATCGCTAGAAATTGTAGAGGAAAAGCAAGCTCTGATCAAGCAGGGCAAACTGATGGAGGCGGACGTGTGGCTCACGCTGCAAATGCGACAGCAGGTTATTCTCACGTTCTTGAGTAACGTGGCACACACATTTGAAACGATGTTTCTCAAGCAGGTGATGATAGGTGAGGTAAGCGCAGCGGAAATTGGATGTCGATACTGTGGTATTTCTACGCGTCAGGTGAAAGAAGAAGAAGAAGGGACGACGACGTTGTTGCAATGTGCTTGCAAGACAGCTTTCTACTGTTGCAAGGAACATCAAGAAGAGGACTGGATCAACCATAAGACGAGTTGCAAGGCGATTCGGAAAGAGATGGCTGCTGTAGAGGAAGAGTCTCCATAGCGTGCTAAAGGAACTCTGGTCGTCCATAGTGACAATATTACCAAGGTAGCTCAGCTGCTTGCAGGTTTGTTGTGCTAGTTCAAAGAGATTTACTTGGGACATCTTACCATTATCAAGTCAAAAACGAAGATTCATCAGCATGCATTGGATGAATGCATAATCGCATTAGATCCTTTGTCCTAAAGCTTTGCTTGTTTAGTGGTTTCGTCAGCCTCATATGATCTAGCGCCTCTCCGTTCCTGTGACTGCTTGCTTCATCAGCCATGTATTGAACAAGATATTTTGAAACGTGTCAAATTTAGCTCTTTCGTGCGGTTCATAACAATAAACATCAAGTGTTTGGTGTGTTTCAAAATTTAGAACTGCCGGTAACTGCCTCACTAGAGTTCGAAACAAACAAGTAAATTAGTAAATTATGCTGACACTAAAATCCAAAATAGCTCACATATCGAATTTAACAGATCTAAATTTAGCCACCGACGCAATGTCCAAGAAACCCGAACCAAGTCCCGTGCGTGTGCGTCTAGCAACACACGCAGGTTCGTGGTATTCACATGATGAACAGAAACTTCGTGATGAGCTTTCAGGTGACGTAATTGAAACTTCATGAACGTATAAAACATTCAATTCAATTCTATCTCCTAGAACTTGCAACTAATGTACTGAAATGACTGTGACTTTCTAAAGACTGGCTAAAAACAGCAGAGGATCAAAGCACGGAGCAAAAAGAGTCCAATATACGCGCTATTATTGTACCACATGCAGGTTTTCGGTACGTCATATCAACAAGAAGAAGAGGAAGGGACAAAAACGAGCTTTATGTCTCTCTCTCTCTCTTTCTTGTAGATATTCAGGTCTTACAGCTGCATGCGCGTATTATCATTTATTAAATTTGGAACGTCTCAAACGAGTTTTTATTTTGGGTCCTTCCCATCATTTCTATTTACGGTACGTACTAAAATAGGACGCCAAATATAACAATAGGAAGTTGAAATATTAAGTTTGTGCAAATAATGAATCAAGTGGATGTGCTGTATCAACTGCTCACGAATATGAAACGCCATTGGGAAATATTGTGATTGATCGTGAAATTAACGAAAAACTTGTAAATTCGGTAACTTTTGAAGAAAATAAACAATTGAGTCAATTCTTTCCACATGGAGCTACGGGACGAACGAAATTGATTAGTATGATGTTATTTTTGCAGGGCAAATTTGCGACTATGTCAATGGATGTGGATGAAGATGAACACAGTATTGAAATGCATCTTCCTTTTATCTACAAGGTGAGCAAGAATCTAGTATCATGTATGCGCGTATGTATCTATGGGATGTTTTTATTGTTTTTCTGTTATTGACACGGTGTTTTTTGCTGCAGATAATGAATGGCCGTCAATTTACAGCAGTTCCGATCTTAGTGGGCAATACTAAGAGTAAAATGGATGAGGAATACGGAAAGTATGGACGAGATGATTTGACAATGCTTTCTACGAAAGCTATTGTGGTTGAAACGTAGCTCTGACGTGTTTGTTGGTGTGGATTGAAGGATATTAGCACCATATTTAGAGAATGATGAAAATCTGTTTGTGATTAGCTCTGACTTTTGTCACTGGGGGCCACGGTAAGCTAGTTGATCTACTATGTTACGCATACATAGCGAGCTATGTACTGAAATAGTTTATGCTTTCTTGTTTTGCTCAGTTTTCGGTACCAGCCACACGACTCGACGTATGGAGAAATCCATGAATATATTAAATATCTAGATCATCAAGGCATGGGTGTACGTGGTCAGCACTTTTGCGCGGTTTAGTTGATTTTATAGTGACTGACGTTTGCTCGTCTGTATAGTTTATTGAACGCTTGGACGCTGAGGGGTTTACGAAGTACCTGGATGAAACACACAACACAATTTGTGGTCGCCACCCGATCTCGCTGTTGTTGCATAGCATCTTGGCCTCAAAGAAGCTGAAGTGCAAGCTAAAGTTTGTCAAGTATGCGCAAAGCAGCGCATGTATGCGTCGCGGTGACTCTTCTGTGAGCTACGCCTCTGCCATCGTCTACAGCGAACCGCAGTCGTAGCAGCTTTTGCAGTGCAGCTCTCCTCTTTTTGCGTATCCTGCGTAATCTACACATCAGCATCGTTATTGTTCAGTTTGTGACGCATGATAGATTGTTATTCGGTTGATTCAAATGGTGTATTGATGGGCATCTGAACGTATACGTCTACCTGTACATGCATCTTCTAGCGTTGTCTACTCGTCTACTTCTGTGGACCAAAAGCTTCGGTCAACACCACCTGTAATTGCTCATGTGAGCGCTTGGACAAGCCGACGGCCGGAGCAGCAAGGGTTTCACGACCAATGTACTCAAGATGCTGTTTCTTGCCTAGCAACTTTTCAATGTGCGCTTGGGCATACGTCCATGCACCCTGATTGATTGGTTCTTCTTGAACCCAGACAAACTTCTTCGCATTCTTGAACTTGGCAAGTTCACCGGCAACCTGCTCAAAGGGAAACGGTGCCAGCTCTTCTAAACGGACAAGCGCAATACGCTTGGGATCGTTGCTCCGTACAAGACGCTCCTTTGCAAGCTCGTAGTAGAATTTGCCTGAGCAAAAGTAGACATTTTTGACCTGTGAAGCGTCTGTGACTGTTGGGTCAGGAAGAACTGGCTGGAATGTGGTGCCGGGTCCCATCCTGGATAGTGGCGATGTTGCGTCGGGAAGACGTAGCAGCATCTTGGGCCCCATTACGACTGCGGGTTTGCGGAATGTACGTTGCTGTTGACGACGAAGCAGGTGAAAAAAGTTGGCCGGTGTGGTCACATTCACTACAATCATGTTGGTGTCGTGTTGGAGCTGCTTCCACACAGGCTGCTTCTTTGACTCCTCCACTGACGAGCGTGGGATTAGTGAAGGAGTATCAACTAGTTGTAAGAAGCGCTCGACCCGACCGCTAGAGTGATCAGGCCCAGCTCCATCATTGCCGTGAGGCAGTAGCAGCATGAGACCCGACTGCCGCATCCACTTCGATTCTGCACTTGACAAGAACTGATCGATCACGATCTGGGCACCGTTAAAGAAGTCACCGAACTGAGCTTCCCAGATTACTAAATTGTAAGGGCTTTCCACTGAGTAGCCGTACTCGTAACCCATGACAGCAAGCTCTGACAGATTACTGTTGACAACACTCAGCTTACCAACGATATCAGACTTCTTGGGCAAGTGGTGCTGTAGTGGGAAGTAGCGCTCCTCGGTTCTTTGGTCCGTGAACGAGGCGTGCCTTTGACTAAAAGTGCCGCGTCGGCAGTCTTGGCCGGCAAGGCGTACCGAGTGACCGTCTTGCATCAGCGTGCCAAACGCCATGGCCTCAGCTGTGGCCCAGTCGACACGAAGATCCTCAGGGTTTTCTCCATCTTTCACCTGCAGCATCTTCTGACGCGAGTTGATATGCGAGCGCTGCAGGCGACTATGAGGTTGAATACGCTCGGGAAGCTCTACGGATGCAAGACCGACTTGAATGAGGTTGTCGATATCGACACCAGTCGCATCGTTAACGTATAGATCCTCAGGCTTCGGCTGCGCCATGGTTGACCACTTGCCTTTGAACGCATCGATCTCTTTGGGCACGTATCCAGGCTCATCCGTGACAAGTTTAAGCTCGCTTTCGAGATGCTCATTCAACAGCCCGACAGTCTGTTCGAAACTGGTGCGCGAGACGAGACCAGCTTCTTCCAACTCGCGGGCAAACTTGATTGGAAATCGCTCAGCCTGATCAACACGTGCATACATCTTAGGCTGTGTGAAGCGCGGCTCATCTACTTCATTGTGTCCATGACGACGGAAAGTGATCAAATCGATGACAATATCCTTGTGGAAATAGTTACGATACGCCACTGCAAGACGGCATGCACGAATCACGTCGACAATGCTCTCACCGTTAACATGCAGCACCGGTGCTTCGATGCTCTTGACAATATCCGAGGCATAGCGTGTGGCACGTGCGTCGGGGTACGTCGTCGTATAGCCTACCTGGTTGTTTACCACAATGTGCACGGATCCACCAGTCTGGAAGTCAGGTAGTTGCGAAAGTGCCAGCGCTTCCGAAACACATCCTTGTCCAGCAAACGCCGCATCACCGTGAAGCAGCAATGCCATGGCGTTTGTGCTGGCATCACCATCGTTCTTGGCACGTACTTTTCCCGCCACTACAGCATTGATAATCTCCAGGTGCGAAGGGTTGTGCACGAGCGACACATGTACCTGTTTGTCAAGATACTTCTTGTTGGTTGTCGTGGCAATGTGCGACGAAACGTCGTCAATACCACGAAAATTGTCGGGGAACTCGGAGTTGCCGCGCACCTTGTGAAAGATTTTATGTGCAGGGTATTTCAGTGACCCAACCAACAGTGCTAGACGTCCACGATGTGGCATGCCAATTACGACGTCCGAGATATTTGACATTGTGCAAGCTTGAAGTACCGTTTCTACAGCTGAAAGCATGGATTCTGCTCCTTCACCCGAGTATCTCTTGAAGGACGCAAATTTCTTGGCCATAAAGGTTTCAAACACATCGGCACGCATCATACTGAAGTAAGCATTACGTAAATCAGCAGGTGATACTTGAATGCTTGACAGCGTCTCAGCTGCATTGGCAAGCCATTGTTTCTCCTCTATGGACGTCAAATACTCGAATTCAAATCCGATTTTACTGCAATAGACACGATGCAATTCATCATAAAGTTGCTGTCCATTGGCCGCTGATACCGACACGACTTCAGCCAAGTCTGTTGTAGTTAACGGACAAGTTAGTAATGGCTGAAACTTGTCAATGGTGAGACTAGCAACAGTTGATTGCGATTGTAGCTGTAACGGATCGAGGTCGGCCTGTAGATGACCGTATTGACGGAATGCTGTGGCCATGGACTGCACCGCCAGAGCTTTAAGATTCGGGGGTGACGAGAAAAAGGCCTTGGGGAATAGTACCGTGTTATTCATGGATTGGGTGACGCAATGGCGCTTTAAAAGACGTGGAAGACGCAACATGGAGACGTGTGATTAGTAGAAGGTGGAATGATGAATGTCGAATGATACTACCGTGAATCAATTGAGAGCTGTTTGAAAACAATTGGGTTTTATGAGACTCACTGGAACTGGGTGTTTTCAAGCTTTTTTCATGTTTGTTTGAAAGAGTCCAAGATGTCTGGGTGATGGGAAGCTCAAAATCCAAACGCTGGATAGGATGTTAAACGAGATGTCATACAAACATCAAGATGAAAGAATAAAAGCGAAGCGAATGGGGGAAAAAAACGGGCCAAAAACAAAGTGTTTTTGTCATCCTAATTGTCCTACTTATTGTCGTCCTAGGCTTCCTCTCTTCGTTTTCCTATACTAGTAGCACTAGGATTTGTGTTGATACTAAAGATGAGCAGGACGAATAGGCCCAAAGAAGCTTAAAGCAGTTGAATGTCGGATCACGTTTTGTCTTGAGCACACCGTCCCCTGTATGTCATTCATGATCCTACTGCTACATCTTGTTGTAATCTTGCTGTATAACGTGCCGTTGGAAGCTGTCAGACACGTTGAAGTAAGTAGTATGTGAAGTAGCTAACTTGCAGACAACCGTCTGGCTCATAAGTTCTTGCCTGCTTTACGCAGGATTCTCTACTAGATGTGCAGTCTGGCCGTAATTTATTCATGTTACCGAGCTTTATGATTCGATAGCAAGTATATGATGCTTTTGTTAATGACAAGAACGTTGTCTTGGCACTACATTGCTCTCCTCTGCCACACTTTTCCCATGCCTAACAGTACATCTAGCATAATTGAGCTGTAGGTCTTGCTCAAAGCTTTCTCATTTGAAAGGTCGTATCAATCAGTTCTTAAAGCGACACTAACCACTCTTACATATGAACGATATAACGATGCACACAATGCGCGACTTTTGTACTTGCCTTGTTAATGCACTTGCTGGTGCATTCCACGGTGTAAAGTTTTTACTTCTTGCTAGTGCAATCAATGGAATGAATCCTCCATTATGTCTCCATCCAAAACACATGATGAAATCGACATAGCTTGACAGTTAGTTCTCAATGCCATGTTTTGATTTGCTTTCTGCAGCACAAGCTAGTTCATCAGCACTCAATTCTTCCGACACGACAATGTGGTCAAGTGCAAGTCACGAAGGAGCTCAACAGTCTGTACTGGTAGCACTTGGTGCACTAACCGTCTTCTACACATCGTGGAAACTCTTGAGCGTGCCTTTTCCATTGCCGGATCCAGGTATGGAAACGCTTTTCCGCCCTACCTCGACATTGCCAATCCTAGGTAATACTTTGGATGTCTTGCTCTCTCGCAATCGGATAAGCGACTGGCTTAACGACCAGACCAATGCTAGTGATGGCCAGCCGTGGGTTCTTCAATTAATGTTTCAACCGCCTTGGGTTGTGCTCTCCATGCCCAACGACCTCAACGACGTGTTTGTCGATAAGTTTGACGTGTTTGAAAAGAGTGGAGCTCTTGAAGACATCTCGTTCGACGTATTGGGCTACGGTTTACTCAACGTCAACGGGGACAAGTGGAAGCAGCAACGTCGAGCTGCAAGCCATCTTTTTTCAACAAAGAGCATTCGTGATGTCATGGAGCCAGTGATCCGCAAGAAAACACTGCAGCTTCGAGACGTCCTTGCACAGTGTGCCGATCGTGGCCAGACAGTCAGTATGAAGTCACTACTAGGCAAATTCACTAGCGACGTTTTCACACTCATCGGTTTTGGTGTAGAGCTCAACCAACTTGGTGGAGATGTTCTTGTTGACAAGACGCACCCTCTGGACATTGCGTTGAACGCAGTGCAGAACCGTTTCCAGACTCCAATGTGGATGTGGAAACTTGCGCGATTCTTCAACGTCGGTGGTGAAAAGCGTCTTCGAGACAGCATGAAAATTGTCAATGACATGGTGCGAGACATTATGGTTCGATCTCTGAGTAAGACAACACAAGGAGAAGAGAAGAAAAATTTGTTGACATTGTTGTTGAAAGCCAATCCGAGTGCAAATCCGCGCGAACTGCAAGACACGGCTGTCAATTTCTTTATTGCCGGAAAAGACACGACGTCTTTTAGTTTATCGTGGCTCATTGTGATGTTGAATCGACATCCACACGTCCTACAAAAGATTCGCGAGGAGATTCAATCGGTGTTGCCAAAGCTTCTGACTGGAGAAATGGACGTACCAACCCTCGAGGACACGCACAAGCTCGTGTACCTGGACGCAGCAGTGAAAGAAGGTGTGCGTTTGCAGTCCGTTTCCACATATCGATGCACGACTCGAGATACGACACTCACGGATGGCGCTTTTATTAAA
This sequence comes from Peronospora belbahrii, assembly GCA_920618645.1. Classification (NCBI taxonomy): domain Eukaryota; phylum Oomycota; class Peronosporomycetes; order Peronosporales; family Peronosporaceae; genus Peronospora; species Peronospora belbahrii. The sequence goes on along the minus strand of CAKKTJ010000131.1, from coordinate 692,323 downwards.
AAAGGAACTGTGGTAGTTGTGTCCAAGTACGCTGCTGCCCGACGCAAACAAGTGTGGGGGAACGACGCCGCTGAATACAGACCCGAGCGCTGGTTCGACGAAGCAACCGGGCAACCCAAGAAGATCACACCACCACAATTCATCTCTTTCAGCATGGGACCACGCAAGTGCATTGGAATGCGTCTTGCCATGCTTGAGATGAAGACTGTCGTGGCTGTGCTTTTCAGTCGCTTCGATATTCAAACTGTGGAGGACCCTTTCAAGATCACCTACGATTTCTCATTTGTGTTGCCCGTGAAAGGACCTTTAGCCGTGCGCGTCTGTAACCGCATCGCACCCTGCGTGTAAACTCCATCCAAGCAAAGCACATGTAGGCAGCGCCAACCATGATCTCAGCAAGTCTGCTGACCGACATCCACGTTTGCTGGAAGGTCTAAACTGTTACCTTTGACATTATCAATTCAAAGAGAGCGTCTTATCATTGTCCTGCTTGACTCTTTTGCACTACGATAGACGAAGACAGATAGGTGCGACATTGCCACGTATCCATACAGTTGTCTTCGTCTGTGCGCTTTAAATAGTTTCGTGATGACTCGCAATTTGCCATCATACATGCAGATCAATCAACTGTGCCAGACAACAAGACTTCCGAGAGGTGTAACATGAACATGATGAATATCATGCATTCTATTGTAGATGTCTTTGCCTTCCTTAACTTCCATACAATTCCATTCTCGTGTCGATTGCGCACAACACTTATACATCATAGGTGCTAGACATCTTACGCAAGACGTAGTTCAAAGTTTCTTACTTACGATGTAAGATTTTGTCCGCTCGAGACACCACTGGACCGAAAAGCTCTTATTCACGACGAAGGTTAATGCCCTCGCCAAGTTCAATTTGAGAAAGCTCTTCTAGCACTTGATTGCCCGCAAGAATAGGCGGATACTTTGCTACAGCCTCGGGTGTTGCGAAGTGTCCCAATGGTTCTAGCGTCTTATCCGATGCTGTATGCGAGAAAAGAGTAGACGATACACGCCAAAGGCTTTTGCCAGCATTCTTGCGCTGAGCAATCGTCTTAAGGGTCGAGTTTGCTACTACAACTTCATGGAAGCCTGCTTGAATGTGTCCGCCTGTCAAGTATTCCATCTGCTTGCCCGCCTGAACGAGTAGACATCCATCAGGAATCTTCACGGCCGTGCGTGTGCCATCGCGAAGCCAAATAAACAGTCCAGGAAAACGCGACTTGCCATGAATCGTCAGTAAATTCAAATCTGTAGCATTATACCACATGAAAAACGTGAGTGCGCTTATAAGCTCATATAAATGTTCACAAGTCTTCAACCGACCGTAATGATAAGCTGCCAGAACGTCATTCAGCTTGTTGTGCACGTTAAAGTTGCTACCTGTCGGTGCTAGCAAGTGTGGGCCGTATTCAAGATATCTCACCAGCGCATCATTCTCCAGACCAAGTCCAAGGGCAACAATCTCCACGACGTCTGCAATCGCATCAAGCATCTTTCCACCCCACATGTTCATGACCTTTTTCCATTCAAGAAACTGCTTGGGAATCACTGGTGCTGCATTTAGCTCGTCAAACTTGGTATTCTAGCAAAAAATACAGCAACGATGTATTCATTCGACTCGTGCCTTCTTTCATCACAAATTCAAACATTCTACTTTACTCACCACTGGACGTGCACCAATACGCCAAAAGAAGCGACTTTTCTTATCTGCCTCAGGAGGACATAGAGATACTGGAACAAAGCGTTTATCAAGCGTTCTAGCACGAGCACAATGATTACGAGCACGTTCCTTTCGCTCGGGTGTCACACCCACTTGATAGTGATATTCTGGTCGTGCATCTTGTATAAAATCTGTCGATTCAAAATATCGTTCCATCATATCCAAGAATTGGTCATTCTCATGATCTGCTGCTCGCTTTCAAAAAACAAACGTACAGAATCAGAGTAGCTCTGATTGTCATGATTACAAACAATTTGCTTCTTTATAGTAAGGTTGATTACCTCATCACGCACACAAAGTACACCAAAGCTATGTAATGATTCCGCAGCTTTCTTGCATATAGTCGTATCATGAGTAGCTTTATAGTGTTTCAGGTCAATTACAGGAATTTCGAGCATTGTGGAAAATGAACTGCAGCTTATGTTAGTGATTTAGAATTTAGCTTTTAGTATTTAGGTCAAAATTTGATCGTCGTGAAAATTTTGAAAAACTATGCGATGAGATAGTCAAAAGCTGCAATCATTTTAAAACGTGAGATGGATGTGTATTTATGATTCACAGCGTGTGAAGTAACGCAAAAGGATTGTGTTTGCGAGGCAAATCTATTTGTAGCAAAAAGTCCAAACTATAGCGTACAAAAAGCTACACATCTCACATTTAATATGTTTGCTGTAATAAATTACCAAATAGTTGGTAATAAAAATCAACCATGAAATTCACTGAAAACTTTCAAGCTCAAGCAAGACATGTCGTCAAGACCAGTCGCAAGCTCATTAAGTTTCTATCGTACTTCTCCACAACAACGTGTAGCTCTAGATGAATTCGAATTGCTTGGTAATAAACGTGCACAATTGCTGAATCAAATCAGCTCTCAATGGCACTTGCGGTCGACAATTCAAGGACGAAACAAGGTTGTGAACGGTATCGTGGCATTGGACGAAGTGGCACTACCTTTTGACGCTGATTTGCTGTCACATTACGCTTTACGTCTTGCATTTTGCAGGTAATGAATGCGTGCAATCGTTCTACTTTTACATGGATGGTTGTCATTTTGGTGATTTATTCTTGTGTACAAAGGCAGAGATGTTCGATTGATTGGAATTGGCTGATCACTGCTGAAGAAAAACTACTCGCTTTTCGTCTTGGCAACTTACCACCAATTGAAGCTATTACATTGCTACTAAGAGAAGGAATCGAGTATGAGAAGCTACTGAATGCAAGCAATTCCGAGCGTGATACAATGCAACAGGATATTTATCGTGTTCCGTTCACTGATGCACCTACTTTGGTGAAGTATCGCGAGGTGATTATCCATGACGGGTTCTGTCTCGTACCTCTATGTAAGATGAACATTGTGGCTGTTTATCGCTTTCGAAAGTGTCTCGAGGAACAAATGCACGACTTACACTGCGTTTTACCAGCGCAGTCACTAGAGTTGGAACGGTTATCGCCGATTCTCGATGGTTTTGTTGCGAAAGCTCGTGTTTCGGTTGGATCTATGACAAAAAAAGCTGTTAGATTGAAACTCGACGTGAAAGAGATCGACCAAATTGCTGAAAAGCATTTTCCGTTGTGCATGAAGCAACTGCATCGAAAGTTACGCGAGAATCATCATCTCAAATACGATGGACGTGTGCAGTACCGAATGTTTCTCAAAGGTGCAGGATTCTCGGTGCACGAGTGTATTCAATTTTTCCGTAGCGAGTTTATCAAGAAAATGCCAGCCGTCAAGTTTGACAAGGAGTACACGTATCACATTCGTCACAGTTATGGGCTAGAAGGTTCTCGAAAAGACTATGCGCCTTTGGACTGTGAACGCATCATTTCTGGTAGTGCGCCAAGTCATGGAAAATACCACGGATGTCCATTCAAGCACTGGGATCACATAACGTTGCAAGATGAATTGCGCCGCCATGGTCTATCATTGCAAACATCCATGGCGGTTACGCAACAAGCGTCTACAGGTCATTGTCAGAGTGCATGCAGAGCTTTTTTCGATGAAACACACACATCCACTGCTCGTCAATTTGCATCTCAAACGATACAAATATTTCATCCAGATACATCTACATTGTCGAATGGGATTTCAAGCACGAATCTCATTATGCATCCAAACTTGTATTTGAGCGCAAGCATGAGTACAGTGGAGTAGCTCAAATGGCTACATTCATGTGACTCATCCAGTTTGATTGGCTATCAGCTAAAAAGCTGATCAACTCAGATGGGTCAAAAGACTTTTCTCGGAACGGATGAACGCAATGGACTCAAAAGCACTGAACGCGGTAGTATCATCATCTTCCTTACCACTACAACATTTGGGTACACTTAATGCAACTAATTGTACTCCAGAGCAGCTTTTAGCAATGTTACATGAACTTCGTAATGCTGTTGGACCAAGTACGTACTACAACTATGAGTAATTGGTAGCTATTCACTTTGAAAGTGGTGTCATACCGTTTTCTTACTACTGTGCGTTGCTTGCTTGTTATTATATCACACGACAATGTCACTAGAGGTTGTAAATAATGCTATCGTAAAAGTGATGAAGCTACCATTGGAGAAGCTAGAGCAAGTTATGCCGATGGATTGTAGAAAGAAAACAGAGAAGCAATTGCTAAAACAAGAAAAACGGAATGTTGAAACTGGTGATAGTAACACGAAGAGTGTACATGTGCAGCAAAAGAAAAAGATAAAGCGTGAGTATAATATGAGCAATTACACGGCTCGTACCGTAGCGGTCAAGTTCTTGTATATTGGGGAGAAGTATGCAGGGTTTGCACGCCAGGACCATATGCCCGAAACGGTGGAGCGTTATCTACATGAAGCGCTTGTGCGCTCAAAGCTCATTACAAAGATTGACGACGCTGGATATTCGCGCTGTGGACGAACGGACCGTGATGTCAGTGCTTTTGGTCAAGTTGTGGCACTACGCGTGCGGTCGAATTTGCCACATACTGCGGAATTGCTCAGTGCATCCTCAATTGATGATGTGCATCCTGGTGAGCAGTTTCAGGTGCGGTTGGCGACGGGAGAAATTAAGACACTCACGGAAGTGGATTACCCTTCGCACATTAACCGTGCACTACCGGCCGATATCCGAGTGTACTCTGTAGCATCTTGTCGTCCCGAGTTTAGTGCTCGATTCAACTGCAAGGCACGTATGTACCGCTACTTCTTTGCGCGACGTGATTTGGACATCGAGAAGATGCGCACAGCTGCACAGTACCTTGTCGGGAAGCACGATTTCCGTAACTTTTGCCGCATTGATCCAAATTGTCACGTGTATGAGCGTAATGTCAGCTCGTTCAAGATTGTAGAATGCTCAGGACAGCGCGCTGATGATACAAGTCAGCAAATGTACTACTTTGAGGTATTCGGCCGTGCATTTCTGTGGCACCAGGTGCGCTGCATGGTTAAGGTGCTGTTTCTAGTTGGCTCAGGAAGCGAGGAACCTAGCATCATTCCGCAGCTGCTGGATATTGCGCAGACACCGCGGAAGCCGCAGTACAACATTGCCCCTGGATTGCCACTTGTGCTGCACGACTGCCACTTTGCTGACCCGGAAGACACAGAAGTACCTGGTCCACGTTTTGAGCATACTCCGCTTGCCTTACTTCAAGTGCATGCCCAACTTACACAGACATGGGAACAGCGTTGCGTGCAAGCGGCGATGCTGCGTAGCCATCTCGATGCACTGGAAGCGTGTCAGATAGATGCAGCTCGAGTCGTAAAAAAGTTGGATCACTACGCACCAAAGCTGGAGCAACTGATGCGGCAACGCAACCTTTTGACGGACAAAGGTGGTATAGTACAATGGAAAGATGTGATTCCTCTACTCCCGTTGTCCAAGAAACGGAAGATATTACCGTTGATGAAACGTGACACAGGTCACTCTGTCGATGAGTGCAAACTTAAAGCCCAAGAGCGCAAGCGTCGACGCGTCGAGGAAGAGCAGAATGCGATGCAAACATCCGAAGAGGTTAAGACGGAGAGCCGGGAACACGAAGTCACGGCTACAATATCGCCTTGATGAGTTACTAGACGATGAAACGATCGCTTTACACGACTGAGGAGCGCAATACATGCTACGTTTACGCAACACAGTTGAGCTTAGCTTACTTGTCAAACACGGCGTTGAACGACGAGTTTTGAGCCCCATAATGTTGAGAATTCGTCACTACGTAGCGTAAGCTCACGCTGGCCAGTCATTTTTCAAGCGACCTTTGACGCAAAACAAAAAATGCCACTGGTGTCAGTTTTAACGAAAATTGGAGATGGTGGCGCTGTTTCTGATAGAGTCAAGATGAGAAGGCATGGTCCGTTACGATCACAGCTCGCCAAGCCTGTAGCTTTTGTCAACCTTGTTAGCGGACAACACAAACGAATAATATCAAACAATTGTTTCTTTGGTAAATACTGCAGTCTAGATAAACTAACTAACTAATAGTACACGGGATTGGTGCTCCGCTTGCAGCAGCGTTGTCTTTTTCTATAGTGCTGCTACTTGTCGTATGTCCCTTGAGCCTCAATTCAATGGAAAGCAAATACAAAGCAAACTAAATGCTCACCCAGAGTCTGCAGCAGACGCCACTGCTGCCGCCGCACGTTTCTTCTGAGCTTCTGCTGCCTGTGCTGCTTCGATAGGCGTCACAGGTACAACCTCTTGCTCGTCCTGGTTGAAGCATACGATAATAGCGCTAACGTTGTCTGTCGATCCAAGTGCAATGGCGTGGCTCACGAGCTCCTCTGTCACATGCTGTACATCTCCGTGTAAACTCAGCTTATTGCGTACAAAGTTCACGACAACCTGGGGCTCCATCACATCGAATAGTCCATCGCAGCCAAGCACCATGAACTCGTCCTGGCTCTTGATCTCGTGAACCACAAGGTCGGGCATGGCACTAACTAAATCTCCGTTGAATCTACTCTTGAACTCTCCCCGCCCGGTCTTAAAATCAATGTCTCCAAAGGCACGAGATACGCCAAGCATGCCGTAGATCCTTCCCTTAGAGATCTTTCCTTTAGCTGCAAGGATCCGATCTCGTTCACTAGAAAGCTCTGGTGTGTGGGCAATGCACATATCCTTGGCTTTTCCATTAGTTGACAAAACAACCTGTGAATCTCCTACAGAGGATACTAGCGCCGTATTGCCTCGGATTACAACCGACACTGCAGTCGATCCACTTGGCAATTGCTGTTTAAAAATTTCTTCATCAGTAGCTGTACATGCTGTCCGAACAGCATCCATCAATACCATTTCACGTGGCTGCAAACTCCTTGCAGATTCTGGTTCATTTGTAGACTTTGACAGATAATGAAAGACATTCTCGTGAAATGTTTGTGCCAAAAATTCTGCTACCTCCGGTCCTCCATGACCATCATACAGTCCAAAGAAAGCTACGAGGTCATTCTCAATCATCCGTGATGTACTGGTATGTCGATCTTCATTGTCCTTGCGAATGCCCGTATCCGAGTAAATGCCATAACTTATGCGAAGTGCTGGGAAATACTGACCTGCTCGTCGATGTAAAACCAATGTCCGCTCCGTATCTGAGGCAGTGGTAGCAGTTGAAAAGACACTACCACTTGGACTAGCAGGTGAACAATGACTGGCTGAAGGTGATCCAGCATTCTCATGAACTTCCACCGTCATCCCTCGCTCACCAAAGATGCTAAAAACATCACGATGGGAGTCACTAACCGGTGGTCGACCAGCACCAACACCACTTTCCTCACGAGTCAATTGTTTCGATGCTGCTTGAAGATAAATTTGATTCAAACTAGGCCGTTGCTCCGTGGAACTGTCGGGCAGAACGTCCTTTGACGTCTGACAGCCCATTGAAAGTTTTGGAAAGCGGATGGTTGCTACTTTAATTCAGTCGAAACTCAAGGGAGTTTCGGCGACGTGCACGAGGCTTCTCTACAGGAATCGAAAAAAGAGAATGAAAGCACACAACTGTGTATCAAAATGTTAGTTTTTGAGTCAAAAGAAAATGTCACTTGGAGAATAGCCAAATGGATTAAATAGAGAACACGTAAACGTCTCTTCTTTCTCTCTCTCTTTCTCCTGTTGCTGGTTATTGTTGTTGTCATTGGTTGTTTTTCTATTGCTAGCCATTCAACCTACTGGAAGTACGCCATATATAAAAAACGTACCAAAAAGGTGCAACAGGAAAAACAGGAACAACGCGTGCGGATAGGACAATGAAAAAAAAGAGTAATAGGTCGTCGAATTTCTTGACACCAGATGCGGGAGATAGGGCTGAAGGAGTTGTTATTAGATTAATAATAAAGGAACAACGGGTTTTTCAATGTATGAGAGTATTTAATTCTCCCTTGTCACTTGCTTGCTTGCTTGGAAGGTTTCGTTTTTTTGAATGAGACTAGAGTAAATGGAGTTTTTCGTTTATCAACTGCACGGTTGGCTTGAGCAAGCAAAGGCCGGAAGAGCCAGTCGGCCAATCGCGATGCGACGCCTGAACGCACTGGGTGTCTGTCTATATGGTACAAAACCTCTTCACCAATCTCTGTGTGTGTCTGATCGCTTTCGTATAAAAACTGTTAGATAGTAATATATATATAACACACACGAGCTCCCTGCTCGTTTCGGCGCAGTTCGTTTTCCTTGACTCACTTTTCAAACAACCGACACTGTTGTGGTCTCCGAAGGCCTGTGAAGGCTAAAATAAACTTGTCTGCTTTTTTCTTAGTAATTCATTATGTAGCTAGCACATGTCGCTGGTGATGGTCAATACGTACTGTTAGCAACACTTTATTGCCTCGTCTTGGACACAATATCCAAGCGCTCAAAATTTGTAATCGTCAGTGCAACTTGAGCTTTAGTTGACGCATTCGTAGTGACAGTGTGTGAATGTGTGTAAGTGCACATATACAATGTGAGTTACACCGATTCCATGGGTGGTTCAAGACAACTTCAATATACGATGAAACGGACAACCCTCGATGATAAAACTCCTAAAACTTTGTTTTGAGCATGGGACTGTTCTTAATGTCACACAAGACGATGCCAAGTAGCCTTTCAAAAAGCCATGAGACGCTAGAAACTTGTTGCAACATGAATTTCGTGCCCTTGCGTAATCAGACGCACGTGCGTGTTACTGCCTGCTATCAGCTGCAGTGATTGGCGGAACAATGGAGCCCCGTATACCAGGCTTGCTTCAATGTAAATACATGACATTGGAGCACGAATTTAATGATGGTGCTACCTTTGCGATGGTGGCGGGGGGCAAGACGATCGTCATGAGATCTTTCGAACAAAATATAGTCGGTTCTATCGAAGAGGGACGAGACAAATTATACTCAAAACTGCAGTTGTGCTTGTTTCGACTGGCGCGATTCTCAGTTGGTCTCAAAAATCAATCAATCGATCAATAGGCTGTGCCTGCATTTAATCTTGGTCACTTGCTTGGATTTTTGTGTCGTTCCTGACGTCGGAGCCAGGCCTGGAGCGATGACAGGTGTCCTGGAACGGACAGCGATCTTGGCGTGCGAGGCAAATCAGATCTGTTCTGAACGCCACAGACGGCGTTACCCTGGAACCTGACGCCAGAGCGACTTATTGGGTAGCGCCAATCAGTCACAACCCCGAGCCCTGTCTCTCCAACATCAAAGGGTGGTATGTCAGGTACCGAATCTTTTAACTTGCAAAATGCCAAACCTTGTCACCCTAACTTCAATGAATCAAGTGACGCGGGAAACGACTGCTCGTCATGATGTCACCGAAATGACAGACGACCTGTATGTAGGTCGGTGTAGGATACGACATAGGATTCCTGAAGCCACTTGAATACAATGTGCTCAAGTAATTGTCGAAAGGCGCCGCCGCTATTTGTTTTGACCCCAATTGTACCATAGAACTCTGTCATCAGTCGGCATACGTTTGGCAGTTTTAACTTGGCATGGTTGCGTCGACACCGCGCTATCGATAAAGCTGCTTAACGGCTTGGTCGTGGTGGGTGACATACCATCTTATCATTGTGTCATGGCCTGCTTGCGACCGTCACATGTGCTGTATGACCAGAAACATCAAGGATTTGTAGTAGCTATTGTACCGGTATTGTCACGGTACTTTCCTAAAACTGCATTTCAATCTTAGTTTGTACTGTTATTTTTTGCAAAGGTGATTTTGTCGTTAAGCTCGAAAAATACAATATGTAGATAATAGATTATTAGCGTAGTATACTACGTTTGCATATGAGTATCAAATAGCTTTGAGAAAATAGTATTGCAAGTAGTAAGATGTCGGAGCTGATTGGCAAATACCATGCTTACTCAACTCAAGCTTAGTGTGGGCACCGGTCATCCAGTCAAATTAACATGCAGCCCGGTTCCAATCCGTACTCATTCTTCAACTTGTACCTAATGCAATACATATTGCTTTGTGTCTGCTTTCTTACGACCTTCACCACGTTCTCGTTGATGTAAAAAATTCCATGCTAATACTGAAAGCCGGGTTGTCTTCAGATATCACCTGACGGATGTGGAAGCAAAAATGTATTCAAACGCTACTGAGAGAATATCTCCTTTCGTCACCTGTCTTCTGACACATCCTTTATCACCTGTACTGTATCCTGCAAGCTCGCTCAGTGTTCAGTCCCCTTACATGGACGTGAAGCTGCTCATAAAACGTATAGCATTGCAAAACTAATTGTAAGGTGTTTGAGGTTGCAAGCACGTTCCTTCTTGAAGGTCCCATGTGCATGTGACTATAAAACCTTCCAACATCTTTTTCATACGTATGCATTCAGCTTGTTACCTCAATAGTATTAGTAGCTTATGTCAAAGCTTATGTGGATGCGGCAACTCATTAACTACCGTGTCACTTGGTGATAAAGTGAAGTCGATGCATGATGAAAAGCTCGGCATGATATCTCTGTCAAACACTGAGGCGGAGAAGTGGTGGACCTTATTCAGCAATGGCGTCGGATGCAAGGACAAGTAGCGCATAAAACAAGACGTTTGAATATGATATGACAATAGATGTATAAGGTTATCTGTAACAAGTTGAAAAAATGGGTTTCCTCATGGTGCTACGTGGCGGTAGTTTAAGAAAACGGATGAACGCGCTCAACGTCCGAAAATGCCTTGGTGTCTACTTGTTGTTTGCTTATCTCTCTACTTCAATCATACGTACATAATGTCACTGTCCTATAAATAGGCTTCACCAGCATCTTTACAGATCGCATACTTGTCTACAAAAACTTACAACATGCGGAACGGATGATGACTGTGACGTATGTAAAAATTTTGTCGTGATTAAGAGTGATGTAGGTCCTGCTACGTAAATTAGAGTAGGGCTGCTTCTGCAAGGCCTTATGTATTGCAGAATGCTTTGAGCTTTGTGTTGTCTACGAAGCCTGTTCTACCAATACAATACGCGTCACGGCGACGCTATGATTTTTCTTGCAATCTTAGGCACTACAACCGTGTTTGCGGCAAATGTCAATTGTTAGTGCAGACAAACGCAAACCCTTTCGTAGCCGTCGTTGTTGCTTGCTTGATGAAGCAACTTGATATCAACATTGATGACAGTAAATGCTGATACCGTAAGTTTCATAGTAGACAACGAATTTTGCGTGTTCGAAAAGCAGAAGGCACAGGCAATAGCTAAAACGGCACTCATGGAGAATGTCCAAGCGAACACTCATACGAGCATGCTAATTGCAATGACAAAAACAGTCGTTACAATGCTGTAGATGAGGTCGACAACAATTACTCAACGCAAATTAGCGTTCACAATCAAGAACTAGCCTTTTGATATTCTGTCGCTTTAATTCTGGCCAAGCAAGTGGCTCCGTTCAGGTAGCTTGATTATGCTTTGTTCGTGAAAGCAGAAATGGTTCCGCTGAAGCCTTCAGTCTTGCTCCTTTAATTTCGTTGCTCACTCGTGTCAACGCCACCAAACTTTCCCAGCTCTTCGTTAATCGCCTTCATATCCTTAGGCTTGAAAGCCATAGCATCGATCTCTGGTTCAACGCTACCTACGAAAGTAGGGGCGGTAAATGGCAATCCAGATACGATAGACGAAAATATCGACGGCGGGACTACGCTTCCCAGAGCCGTAATTGGGTTAGGAATATTGTTTAAAGGCGTGTTGGAAATCGCTTGTCCAACTAACGAACCTGTAAGTGACGTTACAGCCGAAAACATCGACTGCAGCCCTACACCGGCCATACCAACCATATCATTCAGCTAAAACACAAAAAAGATCAAAACACAGTCGGTTAATTACACTAATCTGTAGCAGTCTGCAGCAACGCAGCCAATGCACTTACGTTCTGGGGCATGTCTCCAAGTTGAATCGTTTCGTCAATACGGCGGTCCAGGAATGCCCATGTGTCTTGAAAATTTGTCGACTTGTCGTTGAGCATGAATAACTCGGTGCTGGTATAAACTCCCGCGAGGATAGCACGTTTGGTATACCAGGACATATCCGTGGATTTGTCACCCGCAAAGTACCAAATTTCATCTGACAGCTGTGCCAGTCTTTTTGCAGTGCTAGGTGCGTTCTGTGGCAAGGCACCAAGCGCCATGCCCTGCGGCCACGAATCAAGTACTGGATTCAGCATTTCAAGACGTGTGCGAATACCAAACTTGAGACGTTCTGCCACAGTCATGGCCTGTAACTTGTCCGTATTGATAATCAATGTCTTTCGCAGCTTGGCAAGACATGAATCCATAAAGTACTCCACGAGATCAAAAGCTCCACGCGTAAACATACCATGAGCAACTGAGGGATAGCCAAGATCCATTGCACCAGCTGCCACAGCATCAATGGTCCATCTAACAAGATAAATACAATCATTAATATCCTCAAAGAAACCATTTACATATGGATATAAGACAGCTTCTAAGAGTCCATTCAAACCGTCAGTACACAAACGTACCCATATTTTGGTACATGATTCATGGCTTGGATTAGAATACGTTGCTCTGGGTCAGTGGAAGACTCATGCTGAGCCGTTTCTTTATGAGAAGCCCTTGTATGTGTGCTATGAAAGCGAATTGAAGCAGCTGCAGGTGAAGACCAATGAAAACATTGACGTTCCATTACGGACGAGTACATGGTACAAGTGACACTACGTCTGCCGCTGCTACTGACAGCAGCAACGAGACGCGCGGACGGACGGATGAAGTTCATAAGCGTTATGATCGCAAGCTGGAAAATGCTGTTGCATAGGCACTCTCTTGAGGGTTAGTTCTGACAAGAGTGACATTGTTGAAGAGAAACTTTTTCATATTTTTCCAAGCAAAGAATAAGTTTTCTGAGACTTTTTCCTAGAAAAAGTGACACACAGTTTATTATCATTTGATGTGTACACACTGCACTTCAACTGCAAAAGTCTTCAAATTTGATATTGCAAATGTGATCACTTTTAAAGGGTGAAGGAGACCGTAGATCTCCTTTAATCTATGAATGAGGTTGCATCACTTTGGCAAGAAAATGCACTGCAAAAGGATATAAACATCGTCTATATACCGATTTCCATCGTCTAGTTTGACGCAGTCAGCACAGCCATTGGTTCAATAAATCCGTGATTGTACAGATCATAGATGCACTTTATGCGGTGCAAAAGGCATTGTTTACTTGACTAATAGCTGACTAGCAAATAATCAAATCTTTCTGTCTCAGAGAGCGCTCTGGCTATTGCCACAAACTGATCGGTAAGGCAAATGATGCCGATGACGTGTCTTTGTTGCATTGAGTCGAAGCCAATCCAGTCTCTCCCACTTGTAAACTGACCACAATATCAATACTGCAAAGACAGTGTCAAGCTGAACGTGTCACTTGTAATAATGCTTGACAACCAAGTACCTCCGTTCTCACTCGGTAGGAACAAAGTGCTCTTTTTCTTGTTATTGTGATTGTTACTGGATCATATTCATTAGCAATATACCACGTATATTTACCGAATGTGCAACATACATTTCTAACAATTGAACGTTATCAACTAGATAAACCCCGTCATGATACGTCGACATACGTCGGTCGATGGTGTAAATTTGCGGAGCTCATGTCGCCAAAGTACGTGAAGCTCGGGAAGGATTACGCTTTGTATAAAAACACCTTGAGCTAATTCTAAAGCGTGTTGCAGATGGCTATTGCTAAGCTCGGAACAAATTCAATATTCAAAGCAAATGCTTGAGGACTTTCGCAATGGCGAACTATCTCCTGGACACATCAGTGATGCGGAGCTATGGTACCATCGTCAGGGTGCGAACAGCTCAATCTTACTCGTTTTTAATTTGATATGCATACTCATTACATTGTACATTCTTGCAACTGTTAGTATACGAAGCTGCAGTGCATCCTCAGACTGGCGAGACGATACCGGCATTGTTTCGACTATCGGCTTTTGTGCCTGTTAACATTCCTATCTGCGTTGGTATGTTGCTTGCACCGCCCACGGTACTTAATTTTGCTGCAAGGTGCATTTGAAATTGCATATAGTTTACTGACCTTGTGTTCAATTGGTAGTTGAAAAACACGATCTTCTGGCAATGGATTAATCAAAGCTACGGTGCCGGCTTTAACTATGCAAACCGTAACGCCAGCAGTGAGCAGGACAATTTGACCATTTTGAGTAGGTTTTCGTCGATAAAACTTGAAGCTTGTTCCACTGAATCACCTCTAACGATCTATGACTGCTATGCAGAGTCGTACGCAACGGCTACGGTTGTATCATGTACAACGGCTGTGGGTCTGGGCAAGATGGTGAAGAAAGCTAAGCGACTGTCTCCGAGCACGCGCTCTTTCCTGGGAAAAGTTAGTACATAACGTTCCAAATCGTCAAAATCTTGCCCTAACGCGGGTTTTCCATTGTAGATGGTTCCATTTGTTGCGGTTGCTAGCGCAGGAGCATTCAACGCGGTGTCTATGCGTTTCAATGAGTTCCGGTATGTTGGGAGCGGAGCGGGTGAGAGTCTTGTAATCGTTTTGCTCACTTTCGATGTTGGTTCACAGAGAAGGCATTGATATCATGGATGAGCACGGAGAAGTTCATGGACGTTCCGTTGCTGCTGGACGTCAATCGCTAGGTCAGGTGGCTCTCACGCGGATTGCACTTCCAATGCCAAGTAAGTATGATGTTGTGGATCTGCAATTGTTTGTACTGATTCTTTGTCTCTTCATTTGATCAGTTTTGCTGCTTCCGCCGTATCTGTTTGGCGTCATGCAAAAGAACATTGTCATGCCGAAGGGCAAGTACTCTAAACTAACCGCCGAGCTTGGTACGTACATTGCTTCGTTAATACTCGCTCGCATAATCCCAGTTTAGGGCTAGATACTGACAGAGCTGATGTCTTGTGTCGACGCATGTATCTTCTACAGTCGTGTTGACGTTGTGCCTATGGGGCGCCATGCCGAGTGCTGTCGCTCTCTTCCCGCAAACGGGCACCATTTCAGCAAGCAGCATTGAAGAGGAGTTTCAGTCTCGGGTGGACCGGCATGGCCAGCCCATTCGCCACTTCATGTACAACAAGGGAATCTGAATGTACAAGAAGCGTCCGCAAACAGAGGTCAGATGTTTTCTGACCATGAAGCACTGCAGCTGATACTTGTAGGCATGTCTACCAATCTGTGTCAAATGCAGTAGAGTCATAACTATGAGCCTCTTTTGACAGTAGCTAGCACATTATACTTGTTGCTACAGTCAATTGTTAAGCGAAATACCCTTTCCATGCTTCCTTCTTCCGTTTGGACTGGGGTATTCAAAACCAGTCAAATACCGGTATCATGTAAACACATCGGGTAAAGATAGATCCTCCTAATTCACGATAGCGTCCACGAAGATTAAACGTATTCATCCGGAGTGCATTAGAGCCCCACCTCCCATACTTTCTCTGCGTAGGGGAGCATTGACACAAATTGTATATACTGAATGAGGGGACAATGTCGTTTTTGCGGTTATGGTTGCGAAAGTACTTCTTCGAGGTTGTCGTATTGATCATACAATCAGCGTTGATGCGTGTGTTCTGGTTTGCACTCATCAGAGGTTCAAACAATCCCTGTAGGACCTCTGCTATATTTATTTTCCAGTGGTTTCAACGTTAGATGACGCAACGCTAAAGTTCTTACTATGCCGCTTGGTCTTCGAAGGTTTGCTACAAAAGACGTTCCGAAAGCACGTCTTCACCTTCTGCAAGCAACGTTATTGATGTCAACCAAGCATGCTTTAGCACCACTAACCATTAACCACCATAAGTGAAAGAGAATTTACTTTACGTAACTCGCTTCGAATTTCAAGCGCTTTTGCTTTCTTTCTACGTGCCCTAATAGCAACAGTGCATTCGTCACGGAAATGACATGAGCGTAACGCACCAACTGAACCTCATACTCCCGAAAACAGTCTTCTTGACGTAATTGAAAGCAAAAAATATTTCCACTTCTTGTTGGATTAGCTTAGTAGCGGCATAGAGTAGATATGCATCATAATGCGTCTTTAAGATGCCTTTCTACTCCCTATTCGATTAGAATTGCAATGGGAAAACCGCATACGCACGTTAATGTTCGCAGATGCCAGAAACATAGCTTTTCTCACTACCTACCACCTTCACCACTCCAAGTGCACGGCATATCGACCGAGTAATACTGTAGAGTTCTCAAAGAAAGTTTATCTCACGCATCTTAACGCTCTCAGCCGCGTTTGCTCTGGGGGGGGGGGGGGGCGCCCTCATCACCACAACCAAAAAAACCAACCCCAAAAACAAAAAAAAAAAAAAAAAAAAAAATATTTATTTTTTTTTTTTTTTTTTTTTTTTTTTTTTTTTTTTCTTTTTTTTTTTTCTTTCCTCTTTTTTCCTTTCCTTAATAATCAAAAAAAAAAAAAAATAAAAAAAAAAAAAAAAAAAAAAAATTTTTTTTTTTTTTTTTTTTTTTTTTTTTTTTTTTTTTTTTTTTTTTTTTTTTTTTTTTTTTTTTAATTCTTTTTCCTTTTTTTTTACTCTTCCCCTTCTTAAAAAAAAAAAATTTATCTAAAAAACAAAAAATAATTAAAAAAAAATAAAAAAAAAAAAAAAAAAAAAAAAAAACCTTCTTATTTTTTTTTTTTCTTTTTCTTTCTCTCTCCCCACCCCCCCCCCCTCCCTCCCTCCCTTCTTTTTCTTTTCCCTTTTTCTTTGTTTTCCGTGTTTTTTTTTTTTTTTCTCCCTTTTTTCCCCCCATCTCTCTTCTTTTTTTTTTTTTTTTTTTTTGAAATTTTTTTTTTTTTTTTTTTTTTTTTTTTTTTTTTTTTTTTTTTTTTTTTTTTTTTTTTTTTTTAAGAAAAAAAAATTGTTTTTTTTTTTTTTGTTTGATATTTTATGTTTTTTTTTTTTTTTATTTTGAAAATAGTATTTTTTTTTTTTTTTTTTTTTTTTTTTTTTTTTTTTTTGTTGTTTGGTTGAAAAATATTTTTTTTTTTTATTTTTTTTTTTTTTTTTTTTTTTTTTTCACACCGCCCCAACAAAAAAAAAAAAAAAAAAAAAAAATTTTTTTTTTTATGAAAAAAATATTTATTTTATTTTTTTATATTTAAAAATTTTTTTTTTTTTTTTTTTTTTTTTTTTTTTTTTTTTTTAAATTTTCCTACCCCCTATTTTTTTTTTTTTTTTTTTTTTAAAAATAAAAAAAAAAAAAATTTTTTTTTTTTTTTTTTTTTTAATATAAACACCACCTCCTTATAATTTTGAGATAATAGTTTTTTTTTTTTTTTTTTTTTTTTTTTTTTTTTTTTTTCCTCCCCCCTTTTTTTTTTTTTGGTTTTTTTTGAGTTAAAAAAAAAATTTTTTTTTTTTTTTTTTTTTTGTTTTTTTTTTTTTTTAAAAAGTTATTTTTTTTTTTTAAGATTGTTTTACTTTTTTAAGCCTGTCTTAAACTAGCTGCTACATCCGCCGGAGAAGTACATAATTTTTTACTGGCAACATGGAGCGATGGTTGCAATTGGATTCATTGTTTGGA
Organism: Peronospora belbahrii; assembly: GCA_920618645.1. NCBI lineage: Eukaryota > Oomycota > Peronosporomycetes > Peronosporales > Peronosporaceae > Peronospora > Peronospora belbahrii. The sequence continues at coordinate 674,619 of CAKKTJ010000131.1, read as the reverse complement.
AAAGCTGAGGGAGAATTAAACGAATACACAATGTTATTATACTATATAAAACAAATGGCTTTGCTAATGAGAGGTACATGACAGGTTGTTTTACAGCGTTTGAGACAAAGCATTGAGGTGTCGTAGTACAGAATTTTACAGCTAAATTGTTTGGACATAACGGTCTAAATTCGAGCAATAAATGAAAAAATAGATGTCCTCCCGCGGTGTTTTTTTAGCGACTTTTCGGTTTGAGCTTTGTCTTTTTCAGATGTGTAGTATTATTGGTTGCAGATAATTAAAGACCAACTCCATTTTTCTACCATTTTAACCATTGGTTCATTCCCATTTAGAACATTCTCTCTGTTTCTCTTATTAAAAAAAAGAATATGCCAGTTCAATGGTTATGGCGAAGCTTCTTTGTGCAATTGTTGGTGAGAAGAAAGCGTGTTTACTGTAGATATCGACGTTAATCAGGTAGTGGCCGACTTGAAAAAGGCGATCAAAAACAACGAAACCGAACGAGTTAAAGAACGTCGATGCAGACAGGCTGCAGCTTTTTCTGGCAAAGGAAGACGAAGGCGTTTGGCTATCGGACGAAGAACGTGCTGTGCCGGGTTTAGGAGAAGAAAGAAGACATTTGGAAATTCAAAAAATGGTTAATAGAGAGAACATTAAGGCGACAAAAACTCTACAGTACTGGCTGTTCGACACATAAAATGCCTAAGCCATCAAGTGACCAAATTCACGTGCTGGTGATAGTTCCTCAGCCCAAATCGGACTGGAAGTCTGTCTTACAGAGGCCTTTTCCGTATGATCCCAAGGATAAATATGTATCTCTTGAGAAGACAGATGTATATGACTTTGGAGTTTCTTGTGGCCAGCTAAAGCTGTACTGCAGGCACTCTTTTTATCGGCAAATCGATTTCTTGCGTGAAGAAATCCTGGAAGAAAAACATATTGGCTATGTTTTCGGCTAACGTGAAAGTCAACCACTGCTCTGTTTTTTGCGTTAGCTGTTGACAGGATCAGATGGGATATTATCTGGATTCACGTCGAAGGTAAAAATTTTAAAGTGTGTGCATCTGATTGGACAAGAGCGAAAGACTGGAACTATTCGAATTGCGAAGTTAACGGCATTGCTGGAATCCAATAATGCCAAGAAATGTTTTGTGCTTGGCTGGACTTATGAGGAAATTGGAGGAGATCTGAAAGGCACGTACTTCCTATGGTATACCAGTGCAAATGTTCCTGGAGAGAAACGACTTGTTTTATATGCTCGGTGGTCTCTCGTGGAAAAGCTAGTGTGGATTGTGAGTATAATTGGAAGATATTGGAGCATCAAGTTTGGTCCTGGACATTGGATGAATACCTTAATGCAATTAATGACAAGCAACAATACATCGTTGATTAATGCGATGCAACAAGTAATAAAGAAAAGACGAAAAAGTCAACTTGACGATCCTTTCGATAATCGCGCCCTTTTGTTGGAGACCAAGTATCACTATGCAGGAGGGTCCCTGTCGATGTATGTTTCAGTATACGACGGCAGAGGTGATTTAGCAGCTGAATCGTGCTATCATAACGCTACCTAATTTTAGAACTGTGACTCTTTCAAGTGGTTTTCGATCGCCTCTTATCTTCAACCCCCTGTTTGCGTTGTTCGAATGTCATACTCCTACGGTTTCATTAGCCCCGCTGATTAGTCGCTATGCTGCAATTCAAATTGGAATCAAAACCGGTCCGGATGAGATCAAACATTTTTTTCAAGTGTCGACAGTACTTGAAAAAAATGTTTGATCTCATTCGGCATTTAGTAGATGGATGTTGGAGATGGCTTTTTATATCTTTACGACACGGCGGTCTCGGAATATTCAATGAAAGAGAAAATATTGTTGATAAGTGGGAGTAAGTTACTGTTGTGGATTCAGATAAAGTACCTGAACTCAGAACGATGCCCCTATTTGGATTAGACCACTTCAATGGAACCAAGGTGGCAAAACGATGCTATCATGGTGTGTAAGCAAACTAGCTTTGTGAGGATGGTACAAGTAACTTGTGCAAGCACGCATACACTTCGTATCGATTACTTCTATTCGTGGTTGAAGAAGCTTTTGGAAACGAACGAAAGGTTTAAAGTTGACAAACTGGAGATTTTGTTTGTTGTCGTTAGAGACAACCTACAGAATTTTGCAATATCGAATGTTACTGGTCAAGGACTCCTGGAAGCGTTTGGTTGGGGAAAAGCACCGAGATTAATCGAGTACGTATAGCTGGGATGTGAGGGTTAAATTGCTTCAAATTGTAGTGCAGTCTACTTGGATGTGCCACCTTCCGTACACGCTGTGCAATCGGCTTTGCATTACCCACATCAATGTCATGTATAGCTCCTCGAGATGCCAGTAGTAAGGCATTACCCTTCCCCACAACAGATGTCGTCTTCTTCATATACTCTGTCGCAGTCGGTCTACCTCTTCTAGGGTGTTCCCATCAGGGTCAGGAATCTGTATATCTTCCAGCTTAACTACTTTTGTGTGAAAGGTCCACCTCCGGTATGATAGCCCACTCTTGGCTTACATCTTCTGCCCAGAGCTCCCCTCTTTCGAACGTGCACACTTAGTCATCCGCTTGCGGTGTTTCCACCAGCGGCCCTTCACCCTCCTTCGTCTGGTCGACTTTATTGGGCCTCGACCGGGGTGACATGGCCATCACTGGAGAAGTATGTATGAATGGCTTAAGTTCGTGGACGATTGTAGTCCACCAGTATCGCCAATTGGTATTGCTTGAGATATACGAATTGAAGAACCTTGACGGGATGCTGAAAAGGGCATAGAACTGTGCTGTGCCGGATGAAACACCATACCAATGAGTCTCCACCGTTGGTCCTTCGTCATTCTTGGTTGAGTCGACCTGATGGTCTACCTGGTCTACACGAGGGTTTACCTGGTCGATCTGATTGTCTTTTGCTGGAATGACATGTTCATCACTGGAGCAGGTACCCTTGGTCGCTGTAGTAGGCCGGATGGGATATTGTACTGTGGTGTCTCCACCAATGGCTCTCCATCCTCCCTCGTCAGGTCCACCTGATAGTCGACCTGATTGGTAGCAGATTCATACATTAGATTCAGCCACTCAGCGTATCTTTGAGACCTTACCGAGACAAAGCACTGCGCCCTTGATACTTGGTCATTGATCAACCACATACCAATCTTGGCGTCCTTGTGTAAGATCAGGGGTTGGGTACTATCATTTATTACTTTCAGGAACTTCCGACTTCCTACCCCTTGGTTCACGGTCGTGACCCACCATTCTTGCCTTGTGACCCACAACTTACATTGGTGCGAGGTCGACCTTTTCAGAGGAACTTCCTTGTACCCTCCGGTCGGTATCTGCACGCATCGACCCAATTTCACATCTGATACCTGGTTATCGTAAAAGGTCCTTCGTCCTGCTAACTGGACTCGAACCTCATCGAGAAGACATAGTGTCCCATCCGCCAGGTCTAGTCGAATACCGGCTGAGACCATGAAGTCCATGCCTAAAATTGCATCCTGACCCATCATCGGGCCCACCCAAACCTTAAAAATGTATACCAAGTTTCCGCTCAGGGTGACCTTGATGCGGGTACGTTCTTCCGTGGTATACACGGATTCCCCGATACCAACACTTCCTTGTCGCTCACTTTCGTCAATCTGGCAGCCTACCTTACGAGCAAAGGCGATATCCAAGATGGATATCTCGGCGCCAGTATCGAACAACAAGTTAGCTCGATCGTTGTTAATCTTCCCAGAGGCCTTGGCCTGTCCAAACCATTTCGTAGGAGCATGGTATTTCCAATACTCCCTCGACTCGCCCGGCAGTAAGTCCAACTCCATACTGCACTTTCTTGAACGAAATCGTTAGACGCACCGAAAGAAGCAACATGAACCATAGAGTAACTTCCAAACTTTAATAAACTTCCAATCGCGTTATCTTGTGTGCCCATTCTTTCCTTGGGCTATTTTTTCACATATGCACACATCTTACACCTGTGAGCTGTAACCGCTTGGGTTAGGATGCAAAAGGTACTTGAGAATATGGACAAATGCATCTTCGTTGCGGAAGAGATTCCTCTTTGGGATGTTTCATTGGGAAGCGAGAAATCCGGGCAAACCTTGTCAAGGTCACAGCCATTGTGAATTGGCCGTTTCCAAGGAACCAGGAGGACCTAAGTAAGTGGTTGGGTTTGGAAAAGTACTTGCATCTGGATGTATCTTTTAAAAGGTGTTGCGTTGCAAGTCCAATATCTTCAGCACATTGCAGCAATCCCTCGTGACTCCGATGAGAAAGGTCGGAGACTCAAAGCGACATTGGCAGCACACTTCAATATCGAGGAGAATCTTTTGGGAGTAGAATAACAGACTTACAAGGTAGAAAGTAGTTTGCAAACTAAGGACCTGCCTGATATTCGTCCATTTTAGTACTTTTTCACTCCTATCATCACACTTTGAGTTCAATCTCGTCAGGCTCCGTGAGATTAAGTTGTTTGTCACAAGTTGTGAGAATAGTAAACGCTCGTGCGATGTAGTGTACACAAGACTTGACTTCGCATCAAGCGACACGGAAAAAAGTGTTTGGGAAAAAAGATACATGTCATGAGCCGGTCATTATACTGTTCTGTCGTACAGTGGTGTGCTAATTTACAATGAATACTCGATGGTTGTGGGGCTGCTATCGAGATCACGACACCGGAGATCAGCAGGATATTTCAATAATGTGACAATTGGCAAAATCGACTACGTGTGTTAATTAGATGTAACAAAGCGTGTAGTTAGTCTGTCGGTACGATTGCTGGACAATCTTATCTTACAATCGTTGAGCAAATCTTTATGGTAAAACGATTTCAAGACGCCATACGGCGGTATTCCTATCACATCAACATCGTCCGGCATCAATGACAATATTAAAGACTAGACTACGAAGACTGCTAAGATGCAAGATATGAAGATGGGGTGAGTGTCTGGATCAGTGGACAATATTGTACGCAACGCGGGTTCCACCATGCATGTAAAGAGGTACTTGCGTGGTGATCCGGATATTGGAGACACAGAACATTTGGTACGTCCTTTGGCTTGACACCTTCCTGCATCCTTGTGTGTAATGGATGTTAAGTTCACATTTGCATTGAGAACAGGTCTGGCTTATAACCACGTAGCGAGCACCACCAGTTATGCTCGGATCTCGTTGGAAGACTCATGACGAAAATTATAGGCTACACATCTGTGCGACTTAAGAGAGCGTAGGCCAATGGCGATCATGGTCGCATAGAGAACAAGCACAAGAAGGCCGTCGTCAGCGAAGAACTACCAGTTTGCACGCTCATTATGCTTCCATCGAAGGGGTAGTGCGAGGCAAAGGTGGCATAAAGTGCTGCTATAAGCGACGGTGCAGCAAAGCATCCGAAAGAAGGGTACGAGGTACATGTAGCAGCGATTGGAAGCTGCTGCCAAACGCCAAGAATATTGTAAGATAATATGACGAGGTGGGCCTAGTGGTATCAGAAAAACAAACTAAACAAAACCTGTTACGCACTCCTACGCAATCAAAGACTTCAACACATCTGCTTGCAGTGCAATTACTCAATCTAATGCTGTACGTCTGCTACCACAAATTTGAAGAGCATAGCGAATATGTAAGTCTCATTGTCTTTGTTTCGAAAGGGATCCAACAACCATATGGTCAAATCTTTAGTCAGATGCGTATGACTGTCAAGCTTCACATTTATATACCGCTGCAATGAGTTTGCAGGAGCTCTGATCTGGCAACACTTTGTGTGTGAAAGCTACCGATATCCAATTGTGTAGGCAGACGAAGTTATAGAAGAGCGCATATGAGGTACCCTGAGTGAGAAGTGCATTGTGGCTAAAACGAATAACTTTGAAAGTGCTTGCATTTCGAAGCAGAAACGTATAGCTAGAAGCGTCTGGCTACAGAGACGCGTGAGAGACATGCGATCCACACGTCGTAATGAAAGCGGGGAGCAAACAATCTGCAGGCACATGCACGACAGTATACGGAATGTGTCCTGAGAACTCTGATGGAACTCCTTCCGCCAACCTGTTTCCAACCTCACAGGAGAGGGTATGCATTGAACTTTGACTGAGGACAAGAGGTAGGAGGTTGGCTGTTACGAAGCCCGTGGTCACATTGAAAAGCCTAGCACGTCTCAGATGATAGCGTTGCTGAGTATTGCACCAGTCACTCACTAGCAAATTAATCGACTAATTTGGAAGAAAGCGGTGATGTTATTTTGAGTCACTTGGGTCGCTTCAATATTACTAAGCAGCCTCTATATCTCGAATGATCATTTTTAAACTTTACGAAACAATTTGCTGGGGCGAAAGAACAACGAAGCATAGTCATCTTTGACGTTCTACGATCGTGTGGTGCTAGGTGGGTATGTTTCTGGGTTGGAAGCTAGGGCCTGTTTCCATCTCTCGAGTGTCTTAGTAGCTTCTGTAAACACTTGCTTGTCTTCAATGCGCACTCGAACTGCAAATGACAGGCGAGGATTTGTCTCCACCTCCAATTCAGCCAATATCGCCTCGTCTTCTTCAAGTCTATAGTTTGCACGTGAGAAAGTGTTTGGTTAGTGAGACAGACGACACATTGTTCATACAGATCCTTCACATACGTTGTTAGATAGCTCGCAAGCTTGCGGCGGCACGCATTCTGAAGGTTTTCGTATACTGCCAATTCATTGCGAGCGCTGATGATCGTCGATTCAAAAGCCTGCAGAGCAGATGTGTGGCAATGACAATCCTGTTAGTGCCAAATCTGCTAAGAACTTGAAACACACGCCAGCTGGGAATCAACATACCGTCTTGTACAACTGAATCTCCTGTTTGTCCATCAGAATCACGCGCAGCGTAGCTAGCAGCCTTTCATCAACATCATTCCTAAAGAGGGTGCCGCAAAAGTCGTACGTTTGCTCACTGGTAAGCTCGTTCGATTCAAGAACAGTTTGCTTCAGCTTCAAATACGGATCCGTCGGTGGGATCTTTATCCAGAAATCCACCGCCCGACAAGAATTTTTGGGTGCAATGAATCCGTACGAATATAACAGCTTTGCGTTTGTATACTGCCCATAGCTAATGCACAATGCAGATCCAGCCGTTACCGCTGTCGGTACATGATGCGTCATCATGTGCTTCTCCTCGTCAAACGAAACAAAATCATCCAGAGGGTTTTGCAAGCTCACGTCATGGTTGAACATGTCCATCGCTGGACACAGCACACGCAGGTATTTCTCACCCTTACTCACGCCAAACGCGCGACTCCAGATCACACTCATCGCCCACGTATAGTCTTCCAGAGTCAGCATCGGTCGTGACGCAAAAATATCTGGAAAGTCTTCAATCACTGGTTTATGAATGTTTTCGAAGTCTCTCTCTAGCCGGTTCTTCATTAATTGTGTTAGCAGCAGCACATTTGTGCCTTTCAGCTCGTTTAACTCTACATCCGACCAGAAGACAGGCAGATCGAACGTGGTTGGTAACGATGCAATATACGGTGCAAAGAATGACTCAATGCCTTTGTTTCTCTCGTGCATCAAATGCATGGCCAGGACCTCATCGTCTGGAATCCCTGGGTATTTCTTAAGCACAGCAGCAAGTTCCGATTGGGTGGCAGACTCAATGTTCATCGTGAGTTTAAAAGGAACTTGCAGTGTCACTTGACCACTGGTTAGTGACTGCTTTGCAAAAACACCGTGACCTTCAGAGGTATTTAGATATCGAATATCTAACAAGTTGTTTGTAGTTCCATTGGATTCGAGCCATTCGAATAGTGCAGTAGTCACAATAGTTGGTGAGCTCATGAGGAGCTCTTGATATAATGTGAAAACTCATGGTTGGCAAGGATATTAATTATCTGAGGTGCATACAACAACGGATCTATGATGCTTTTAGCAAAATAGGTAATAATTATTTTTTCATATAACCCTTTCGTACCATTTTTATTTTCTACTTATAATAATAAGATTGCTAGAACAACCGATCACCGGTGGTCCACATCATATACGTATTTCTATTCTATTTCAAAAGCATTTCATTTACTCATTTGACTACGCCATGTCGTTGGCATTTCTATCTAAGAAGAGTTGGCATACAGCGAATCTCCGCGTACGTCATTTGCTTCAATCGCATCTATTTCTTGCTCTTCATCGTTTCTTATTCCTTTACCTCTTCTTCTTGTTGTTTTTTGTGTCGTTTTGTATACCAATTGATCTTGTTTTTCTACCTTTTATATAGAATGTAGAAAAGGTCTGGATTGCTGAGCAAAAACACGCGGCGGAGGAGAAGAAGGTTGCAGAGCTACGTAAGAATATTGAAGAAGAGAGACAGTTGCAAGAATTAAGACAGTTACAAGCAGATCAGGGCAATAAATCGGCAGCAGTAGAGCGCGTTGATTGGATGTATGAAGGACCGTCTGCTGGTCGAGAAAAAACAGCTGAGGAATTTTTACTGGGCAAAGAGTACAAGGGAGAAGATGGAAAGGTTGCTACTGGGGATATAGACCTTAGTACTACAACCAAGTATGGTTCATTGGCACTGACGAAGAGTACGTTGCCGGCCAACGATGCCTTCCAGCGGTTGAACGAGGATCCGATGATGCTCATTCGTAAGAGACAACAGGCTACTCGTGAAGAGGTACTGAAAAATCCAGTCAAGATGAAACGAATTAAGGATCAAGTGGATCGTTTGAAAGAAGAAAAGAAGATGCGCAAAAAAGCCAAGAAGGAGGCCAAAAAAGAGAGGAAACAGGCGCGGCGAGATGAAAAACATCGACTCAAGAAAAGTAAAAAATCTGACGACGATAGTAACGTTAATGTTAACGAGAAAGAGGTGACGGAACATTGTCGCGAGGACTGCCATGATGGACATCCTCGAGGGTATGGTCGTGACCGCGAAAGTGGGAAATTGCGCTTAAGGTCAAGATCGATTTCGCCGGTTTTTGCGTACGGCGATGACAATCTACACCGTAGTCATGCGTGTCACCGTGAAGGAGAATCGGAGCGCCGTGAGCGCAGTTCTGTTCACCATCGATCAGATCGCTTGAATTTAAGTCAGCACGCCGATGAGCGTCGACGCGAAAGGAGCTCGTCTAGAGACCAGCGTAGTTCAAAGGTGGCTTCTCGAAGGCGTTGTCGTAGTCGCAGCCGTAGTCCTCGTCGACATAAACAACGGGGCCGCAGCCGGAACCGCAGTTCTCAGTACGGCCGTGACGCCTTTGGCCGCGATAGACCTTCACCGCGACCAGTGGACCGCTTTAAGGATCGCCGCGACAGAACATCACCCAGAGAAGAGCGTAAAAGGGATACAGGCAGACGTAACGAAGGTCATCGAGACATAAGTCGACCTCGTAGTCCAGTGGATCATGCCGAGAGGCATCGCTCTCGTAGTCCTGTGGAACGCAAAGAGACCCGTCGCTCTCACAGCCCGAGCGATCGTCAAGACAGATTCCGTTCTCGTAGCTCTGGTAAGCGGTACAAAAAGCAGCGTGATAGCACCACTTCTAAACTCGACAGCGCACGTCGGGTGCGAAGCGTCCGACAGCGTAGTGGGTCGAGCGAACAAGAAGAAGATTCGAGCGAACAAGAAGAAGATATTGTGAAGGTGCAAGGGCGCGAGCAACTTCACAAGAAGGTAGAATCAAGACGCAAACCCGTGGATATTGAGGGAAAGTATGGTCTTATTAGCAAAGCAGGTGCCGTAGAATCGAAAGATGTTGATAAGACGTCATTGGGACCTAACAACAAGTACTTAGCAAAGGCTCGTGAGGCGAAACGGCTCGAAGAAAAAGAACGTCATCGTAAGTTAGGCAAGTCGTTCCGAACAGAATCTCGTGTGCTGACAGACGAGGAAAAGAGGAAAATGGCCCAGCAGATGGTGGAAGATGCCAAGCAGCGTGAGGAATACATTGTGAAGCGTGCGGCCTTGAAGAAAGATGAGCTGGACAAACGTGAGCACGAGGCTACGAGCGGCAACCCGGAGTTTTTAAGGTGGGGTGCTACATTGATTGTTTCAGATGCTACGGTGGTGTCTAGATTGATTGACTTTTTTCTTTGTAGGAAACTGCATTCGGAGGCATATTTGAATGATGAGAGTAACATGAGCGACCGGCTGCGCAGAAATGCTCACTACATCCAGAGAAAAGCTGACGCCTCCAATTTCCTGTCAAAGTAAGCTGATGTAATGTGCATTCACAAAATGTTAACACACACAAAGCCTTTAGAACAAAGAAAAGTGCTATTTCTCTCTTCTGGTTACGACATTGAAAGAAATTAACGCGAAACATTTGGGCCTGCATTGCGACAACATGATCCGCAATCTCCACCAGATTCATCGGTCTACTGGTGTTTTGTTTGAATAGTCCGTCAAACATACTACTCAATATCACTCATATCACTGACATCGCTGTCTTCATCCTCATTGCCCATTGCAATCGGCTGCGAGGCGTAGTTGCGCACATACTCTGCACAAACAACAATAAACCCAGGAAGATAAAAAACAGTATTCAGCACGCCGTCTTTGGTACTAACTGCAGTACCAGTCTCACATACCTTCCACTTTTCGATTGAACGAGTCGGCATCCTTCATCAGCAACGAAGCCGCCTCACCATTCAGCGGATCACTTGGATTTGGATAACGAAGTAGTTGAGGAATAAACATATCAAAAATATTGACCAAGTCTACGAAATAAAAAGCATCTGGTATTAGTCTCATATACTTCATTTATATATCGATAAACAAGACAACAATTGAGACGACAGGCTCACCAAACATTGGGCTCCATGTTTGGTTAATTACATCCAAACATACAGATCCCGACCTAAGAAAATTCACAAGAAGAAGAAAGCGATACAACACCTTCATCAACATTCATCATCATCTTGTGTGTTTAACAAATTGGAACAAGAATGAATATCAATCAACACACGTTTCATCCACATTAGGGTGATAAATGCGGTTACTAAAACCAATTGAAGGTGATTTGAATGGATAATCCTTTGGTAGTGTCACGTGAATCTTCCAAGATCCTCCTTCGTACGGAGCTTTAAATATCAAATGACACCAAACTCATGAGAAAAAAGAAAAAGATATTGCTTGTATGAAAGTAACTAATACAGAAAATATACTACATACTGTCCTTTGGACCATGAAACTTGACATCAAGGTGATTTGTCTTGGTCTCATCCGTTAAATGCACTTCATAGTCACTCATCATGCTGGACAAGACACCAGATAATGTCATGATAATAAGCAAAGCTCACTTTCATTTGATCCTACGTCTAGCAATAATACTTGCAGTATCAAACAATTGCATCAATCATATACGTACAGCTTCATTACATCTGATTCACGTCGTTTATTGCTTTTGTTCATGTTTGTAGTTACTTCACAATATGATTCTTTGTCGTCTTCTTCTTACGACTCTTGGAGCTTTTCACAATATTGCGTGTTGATTGGATAAAATGAAGTAGTCGGAGGTCTCATTTATTTCATTTTATCTTGATCTTTGTAGCAAAGACACGATTCTCTTGGTATTCTCAGATTTGTTCTTGTTTTTATATAACATGTCGTTCTATCGTAAGACTACTAGACTGTGTTTCGTCACGTAATCTTGACAAAGTATACATACAATCGTGGCAGACACTGAATTTATTCATCATTTAAGCTTTCGTTGCTGCTTTCGTCGAGCCTTTCGGTCTTCCTCTTTGTCGTTTTTTCGTAGTTTCAGCTGCATTTGATTTTTCAGCCACACGTTTGCTACCAATGCGCTTGGATGTGCTCACTAATCTTTTTCTAGCTTCTCCTGTCATGCGTGTTGTTGGAGTGCTTGCTTTCTTAGACACCAGTGTTGCATCAGCAACACTATCAGTTTTTTCTTCCTTGGACTCAAGTTTTACACGTCGCCGCGGCGTGGGTGCACGCACGTGACGCAGTTGCATACAGGAAAATGGACAGCGTTCAAGTCGAAAGCCAGTACCATCAAATAGTAACAGACAATCAGTCTCCTTGTGCTCCACCAGTTTTCCCTTGAAATTAACGCCTCCAGCAGCTCCAGTTGATGAGCTCATGAGCACATTCACACCGTTAGAACTATCGACACTCACAAGACCAGGCGTACTTTTATCCACTGATGCAGGCTGGAATTCATAGCCGAAAGACACGAATACATTATCAATTGGCTGTTGATCCTCCTGTACCTCGTCATCCGTCTCAGTCAATGACTTGCCAAGTACTACAGGATATTCATGGTCATCTAATGGAGTCAGCGTAGTATTATTCATTTTTTCTTGTGATTATATCGATTGGCTGGCGAATCACATATTTTAGCCAGTCGGAAGCAAGTTGAAGGGTACAGTGTACCAATCTAGCACGCCAGTCTTGGGTAGGGCAAGTAATAAATAGGGTAAGTTCAAACTGCGACTTGCAATCCTTGTTATCTATGCAGCCCTGCCAAATCCGATACAGCAATAACAATAAGACAACCACTCGTGCCTCATCAAACTACATACCCTGTCCAATTTACTATCATCATGAATCACAGGATTCCGGCGTCAAGCTCCAACATGCTGAAAGTTGGGTCGTCTTTCGCGTCGTCGGCTGCTTGCTGGTTCTATTTTAACGACCATTGTTGCATTGATAGTTTGACTAAACAATCAGCCACAAAAAAGTCGTGTGAAGTCCAGAAAGTGAGCCAAAACTCCAGTCCAGTCATTCTTTAGTTTTCATTGTTCAAACAAAACCCATTGGTTACAGTTTGGACGGTATTAGTATTCGTGTCTGTGTGCTCTCCGTGTCTTGAGTTTCTTACGCTCTCTCTCTTTACTCAGATCTTATACGACTGATTTGATAGGTGTGACTTGGAAGTGGTTTCACACCAGCAAGTGTCGTTCATTGATATTTATACATTTTTTGATTCAATTACCACCTCATTGCACCACGCGTGAAATTACAGACTGCCGTTAATCCTGGATAGAACGGAGCATTGAGTAAGAAGTTGACTTGCTGACAGTCGCCATGGGACTTTTAGGCACAGTCACACTACTGGAGATCAAACAGGTGCCAAATGGTAACCGAATTGCCTATTGTTTGCCATCGGGCGAGTTTATCTTTGTAGCAAACACATGTGCACCTGAGTTTGGTGCTGCGAACGCTGCAGATCTTTACGGTGATAATTTGTTCCAGTTCTTAGCGCTTGGAGATGCCGAAAAGCTTGAAGATTATTTACGACTGCAGCAACTGGATAACAATAGTGATCAGGCCTTTACTACGACACAAGAGATGCGCATGGTGGTGCGTCTGCCGAATGATCCTAGCACACAATTGTGGATTCAGCTGTCGACGATTCCACTCACTCTGCGGATGATGCGGTGCATTGACACCATCCGCAGCTTTAGCACATCGCTAGGTCATTTTGCGGACTCATCTAGTTTTGTGCTTTCGGAGGACGAGTTTAGCTCTCTATTGAGTAATCCAGTGGAACGTACGGGGTCGTCGTTTGCACTGGGTATTTCATCCTTTTCGGCTGCACCGTTGCTGTATGAAGACGACGACGACATGATGTTTTTTGAGTCAAAAAGCAGTTGCTCGTCACCGGCGAGCTTCACTTCCATTGTACCTTTGGAACTGAAGCATCGTCATCCTAATTTTGCAATGGCTCGTATTCATGTGGAAGATACTGGAACCGAGGAGACAAGTGATGACGACGATGAAGATCTCAGGGCGTCACTGTCGAATTTGGCATTTGAAGCCGATTGGCTAAGTGAGACTGTTTCGGACGACACGGCACACGTCATGATACCAGCAGGATCGATCACATCTTCATCGACAGCTTCACTTCCCATGGCAACGACTCCACGTTTTCGAGCTGAACTCGTGACTTAGGTTTCACTTCAATTTTGTTACAATGGATTGCGTTTTTTCCGCATATGATACCGCTTTTTCTTTTCATTTGATTGAACTGCAACAATGCTGATGCAATTGCAGTATTATGATGATAGCAGACTGCTACTATCAACATGACCGCGTAAAACGTTATTGACCTTCAGTTTTGATAGTTTTGTGTGTATATATAGTGAAAAAAATAAAGCACTATATTCGATTATGGTACATTATCGTGTGAACGTAAATGATTGCAGCAAGTAGGCTGCACCACAATTCAATTCAAAATAATTGTATAAAAGCATCATATTCATTCATTCAACTCTCGTGTAAGTGCGATTCATAAACCAATTGTCATTAGAATAAATAAAAGCCAAGCTAGCAGCAAACCATGAGCGTCGTTGAATTACCATCAAACGATATTCGTTTCCAGATGGAATTAGAATTCATTCAGTGCCTTGCAAGTCCTTCGTATCTGAATTGTATGTGTATTATTATCCTCTCTTTCATACATATACAATATGTATACTACTATGAATCATACACTGATCTTCTTACTCTTTTCTCTCTTTTTTTCTAATAGTCCTAGCTATCAATCGATACTTTGAGAATCGAGCTTTTATGAATTATTTGCAATATCTCAAGTACTGGAAACAACCAGAATATGCAAAATACATTGTCTATCCTCATTGTTTGGCATTTCTTGATATGTTGGAAGATGAAAGATTTCGTCAAATGATTGCGCGTGAGGACTTTATGACACTAGTACATGGTCAACAGTTTTACCATTGGCAGACTTTTCTTAATCACCGGTCGGAAGGAAAACCTCAAGATGCATATGTACTAACAACGACGGCAACAACAACAACAGCAACGACAACGACGACATCTACAGCTTCTTAGAGATGAATTGACCTATTCATTTATAGGTTCATATTTTCATATTGACAGACAAGTTTGAAGATTTGGAAAGAACGGAATGACGAAGGTATTAGATGAGGAGTTTAACATGTTGTCTTGAACTATTACATGCATAGCTCAAGCGTGCGTGGACAGAAAGGAAAGGAAGAGGATCTTGTGGCTACGACATATCGTCGTCCTTTGCTTCTCGTTAGACGCTTTCATCCTGTCTTGGTTTTGCTGTTTTTAAAACAGCCCAATGACTTTACCCGTCTCAGTGTCCAGGTCGACGTCGTAGAAGCCTGGACGTGTGGGAAGGCCGGGTACTGTCATCATGTCTCCACACAGCAGGTAAACAAAGCCAGCACCTACCGAGGCCCGAATGTCGCGCACCGTGATGGAGAATCCCGTGGGTACACCCTTTGCAGTCGAATCTGTACTCAAACTCAGGTGCGTTTTAGCACAGCACACTGGCAGCTTGTCGTAACCCCGCTCGGAATAAACCGCTAGTTTCTTCTTAGCTTCGTCGCTGAACTCCACACCGTCAGCACCGTAAATCTCCTCTGCTCACACGCAAAAGAATTGTAGAGTTAGCTGGGTGCTTAACGAAGAGCAAATTGTCGAGGGTGCGGTCGTCAACACGCTAGGACTATGAACGTACTGCAGATGACTTCGAACTTTTCAGCAATGGTAAATTCTAGCGGGTAAAGGAACTTGAAGTGACTGCTCTGTTCACGCATTTTCTTGCAGGAAGCAATGACAGCACAACCCAACTTCTTTGCTCCCTTGCCTCCTTCAGACCAGTGGGTACTTTCGACAGCAGCCATAGCACCAGCCTCCAGTGCCTGCTGCTTGACAAGTTCCACCTCACGTGGCGAATCAGTGGTAAACACGTTTACAGCCACAACTACAGCCACGCCAAACTTCAACGCGTTGCGAATATGGTGCTGCATGTTGACGCAACCACGCTTTAGCATCTCTAGGTTCTCCTCAACGTAAACTGGATCGAGCTAATTAGACAGAACGAGGTAAAAACTGTTGCGTGAGATAAAGTATGGTCAGAATGGTGCTATATCAAGAAGCGTACCGGTTTACCAGCAACCACGTTGGGTCCACAACCATGCATCTTTAATGCGCGGATCGTGGAAACAAGCACCACACATTGCGGTGTCAGCCCACTGGTGCGACACTTAATGTTAAAGAACTTTTCCATGCCAATGTCAGCACCAAATCCACATTCCGTGACTACAAATCCGTCCTTCCCGGCAAGCTTTAGCGCAATTTGATCAGCGATGATGGAAGAATTACCGTGAGCGATGTTGGCAAAAGGCCCAGCGTGTACAAATACGGGAGTTCCTTCCACTGTTTGCATGAGAGTGGGCAGAATAGCATCCTTCATGAGCACTGCTAGAGCACCACCAACACCCAGGTCGTCAGCCGTCACAGGCTCCCCTCCGCGGCTCATGCCAATCACAATGCGTCCGAGACGTTCGCGCATGTCCTGCAAGCTCGTTGTAAGGGCCAAAATGGCCATAATCTCACTGGCCACCGAAATGTCAAAGCCAGTCTTACGTGTCTGACCCTTCTCGGCAGGCCCAGCACCCACGACCACTTGGCGCAAGAAACGATCACATGTGTCCAAGACGCGCTGCCATGTGATCGTTTCGGGGTCGATATCAAGACGAACGAATTTGTGGATCTCCTCGTCCGTAAGGTCTTCAGGCGACAGCTTCGTGAGTCCAAGTTTCTGCAAACGTTTCAACATGACGGGCGAGAATTTGCGGGATCCGTCCTTGCCCGTTGGACATAAACGGCCAAACAAAGCCTTATCCGACTGCGCGTTCTCATGAAACATACGAGTATCAATAGCAGCAGCCAACTACATTGTAAAAAACGTTAGCAAGCAACGTATCAGTCAATATACAATCACAATCCACAAACTCAGCAGCAGCAGGTTCTTACAAGGTTGTTAGCAGCAGTGATAGCGTGGATGTCTCCTGTTAGGTGCCTAATTTTAGCCCAAGCAATATGCACACAGGGACCATATATTGTCAGCACCATCCGTGATTCACACGATTCTTCCTGCCAGATTGTTTACATACAGGTTGAACTCGTCCATGGGAATAACCTGGGCATAGCCTCCACCAGCAGCACCACCTTTGATACCAAACGTCGGGCCCTGAGATGGTTGACGGATACAAGCAAATGCCTTCTTGTCAAGGTGCGCGCCTAGTGCTTGGCACAATCTACAGTATTGTCAAACAGATTACACCACATGATATCATGTTTCAACAAATATATATGCAAGCAATCAAAAACTCCTCAACGATTTTACCCGACAGTAGTTGTACTCTTTCCCTCGCCCAACGGGGTTGGAGTAATACCCGTCACAACAACGTAATTGCCATTTTGTTCGTCTTTGAGACGATCACGTACGCTTAACGAGATTTTGGCTTTAGTCCATCCGTATGGTATCACCTCCTCCGGTAGCTACACCAATAACAACAAATACCTATCAATCAATACAAGGAATGACTAAAGATACTTAGAGTGAGATGAAAAATTTACGATTCCAGCGGCTTGAGTGATTTCAGTGATACTCAATGGTGCAATAGCATCACTAATAGCGATGTCAGACGGCACGGGCGTCAATATCTGTTCGGGTTTAAGCTGGCGCAGCATTTTGGTGGAAGGGGCGAATGCAATTTTGTATTTTGCTAGTCGTTTGATGCGACCTGTTGCTTGGATCAATGGACAGCGTGCTGTGAACTATGTGACGTAATGACTGGCCAATAAAATGGCACATGTACAAGAAATAGGAATGCTAACAATGCTCCTTTGTGACATTGCTGATGATGACCTTGTCTTTAATGAAGTTTCTAGTAGGAATACAAGGGAATTGAAATGGTGCATGTTAGCAGCAAAAGGCGCATGAGAGAGAATCGAACTCCTGCCAACTTTATGGCCTGCAAATTTGATGTCTGCACTCAGCACCAGCCAAGATCACCCCTGCATTATAAACTGCGTTTTATGATTCTATGTACCTTTAGCTTTACGACAATCTAACTACTGTAGAAAGGTTCATCACGTGGAGTGATCTAGCTGCTGATGCAATTCAAGCCGTTATAGTGTTGCAAGGCCTTCAACACCTTCAACAAAAACTTGCATCAGTTTAGAATCGATCTTTATGTGAAACAGAACTTTGGTGCAATTGTATCGATTGTTGAGCGGTTTGCTTGTCAGACTTGACTTTCAGAGCACGTTGACAAACTTACGACCGCTAACATATTTCTATCAAGCTCCACCGTGTGGTTGGTTATTCATCTCGGTTACGTATATAATATTATTTGAGCTTTACCACGCCCAGATACTTCCGTAGAATCTCCGACAACAAGTTTGCACAAACCACATTGGCCCGCTAGCACGTTTGTTCAGTCAAGACATGGCGCAGCCTACGCAAAAAATGATTGACCACATCTAGATGAAATGCAATAAATGCAAAACCAGTCTCGAAATTTATCAGCAACTTCCTCATTCTTCTTGGAAACTACAGAGCTGCTCATTATCGCAGACATGTCCACGTGGGACGGGTGGTATTGGCACGTTAGATTTCTCGTTTGTCGACAACAGAATTTTCTCTAACTGCAGGATCAACCCCAGCCTTGTAAAGCTCATTCGACAATCTGCGCTGTTGACAACACTCTGTCCTACAAGACTCAATCACAATGATCAAGCGTTTCGTTGCCCTTCTCCTGGTGGTTCTGGTTGCTATGCTGAGCTGCGCTCATGCAGAAGATCCCGCTGCAGATTCAGCAGTAGAGACTAATCCTACGGAGCAAGTTCCACCCGGTGTGACGATGACAGGGGATAAGGAGCCATTGCCGATGAACAAGGAGCAGCTTGAGCAGCTTATTGGTGGTGGAGGTGGTTTTATTCCGACGGGAGGAATCACATACCGTTGGCGCTACACATACCCATTTGCTGGAGGTTTTCGATATGGTTGGCGCTACCCGATTGGCTACTGGAACAAATTTGGTCGCTCCATTTTTGGGTCAAATTGTGGTTTCGGTCGTCCATTTGGCGGTTGGTTCTACTGTTAAGCGTTGGAGTTTTTTTTTGACTGCATCCAGCTGCTAGAACATGGCAATGGAACTGTGTTGAAGGCAGCAAGGAAGAGGCAGTGAAAAAAAAGAGTGGAAGGAGGAGAAATGAAAGGCCAGACAAGAAATGCAGCAACGTCCATGACGTGAGATACAGTGGCTTTTGTTTGAAGGATTTTAATGAGTAGCGTACGAAAGAAAATAGGAAGTAAAGGTTTTAATGTCAAGGAAAAAGTCGAATTGATTTTTGTGCATCTAAGTTACTATTCGGTGACAGTTTGTTATGAAATCTCGAGTTGATTGGAATGGATACATGTATATTAGTTGATTCTTTATCTACTATTTCGTCTGTATACTGTATACTTTTATCCAATCCTATAGCATCCGCACGACCAATCCACTCACACTCTTCGACTTCACTTCAGTATCACAATGGAATCTCTCATTCAAAATGAATTGATGCTCAAAAGTGGCGATATAGTACCGACGTCACAGGCACTTGCTGGTAAAAAGATCATTGGTCTCTACTTTAGTGGTCATTACTGTCCGCCATGTCGCAAGTTTACTCCATTGTTAGACATGGTCTATACGAATATTAAGGCCGCTGGTCATGAAGATTTGGAAATTATCTTTGTCTCATCGGACAAGGACGAGATGAAATTCATTGAGTATTATAACGAAATGCCATGGATTGCTTTACCATATGCACGTCGTGATCTGAAGCTTGAGCTTTGTGAAAAATTTGGTGTCAAGACGGTACCCACTCTTATTTTTTTCAATGAAAAGGGTCAAATTGTGGAACGTGAGGGCCGCTACTTTATCACGGATCACTCGAATGATACGGATACTATCCTTGCCCACCTCCGTCAGGAGAAGAAGGAGTAGAACTGATGATACCTACCGATGACCATTTCGTGTTTAGCTCTTCTTTGCTGTTCACTGGTCGGGACTTTTTGTTTTTTCGAATAGCTAGCGATTCAATGAATGACCCAGAGAGAAAGTAGTGATTCTTCCATTCGACTTTTGTAGGTTGGTAGATGACTTCTGTTAGATGATACAAGAAAGAAATAGAAGAGAGATGGCTGGAACAAACGCATCGTACACATGAAAGCTCAACTTTTCTTTATAACAAAACCTCAATTCAAAATACTTTCAAAGTAGCCGGAGTTAACAACGGCCACAATGGAAAAACCCGCTCCGAACCTGAGCACTTTGTCGGCTCAGTTACGAGCGGGTCGTACGGGGTGGAGATCTCACACTTCTTCAGAGATTCTCCTAACCAAACTGCATCCTCGTCTGCAGTCATGACGACCATTCGGACAATTTTCACTGTCATTTCCTGTTCGTCCGGCCCAATATTTGGACTATTTAACACCTGGGTACAAGATTTACAGGTTGCAACTCCTTGAGGACATCACAAGGGACGTGCTTGGACGCTGGAACATCAAAAGAAGCGGTTTTGGACCCTTCTGCAATAGCTTCATCGCTGCACCAAACCCCATCTTGCTGATATTGTTGTTGTTAATACTCAGTAGAACATCACCAATTTCCACACGGTTCTTTTGCGACTCGCGCGTAACAGCACCCTCGCTTTTCACGTTGATCACGCGTGGATAGTAGCTAGTGCTCTCCTGCTTCACAACAATACCCAAGGGACCGTCCTCCTCTTTCCACGTAATGTAATACAGTGAGTGATCGTTCTTTGGGTTCATGCTCACACGGGATGGTCGAATCAGACGTGACATGCCCAATAAGTTAGTATCGTCCTGCGGATTTGACAGCATCGAGCTCTCTAATGGGTTCGTTAAATCAACGTGCTGACTTAAGTCTTCCACGAGGTCGGTATGCCGGAAGCGCAGCACTGCCGGTCTGGGACCACTTTCGAGAATGTCAATTACCTTTTGGAAACGCACGCTCTGTGTCGAAAATTCATTGATAAAGACCAAGTGATCGCCTGCTCGCACATTGAACATGCCAGGCAAAAGCTGGTTGCCTTGTGACTGGAGAACACACGGGTATCCAGTACTTGGGTCGGGACGAAACCCAAGACCAAGCGGAACGCCTTCCTTCCATAAAACCTCATAGTCCTCTTCACCCAAGAGCTCAAGCGATCCTGATCGTAAGCGGAATGATTCGGTCGGGTTCCGGAAGAAATGCAAACGCACTGGCTTCTGAACTTCCTGGAGTAACGACAAAATGCGACGGATATCACCTTTTTTTACTTTCACCTTCCCAACAGCTAGCAGAACATCGCCGCGAGAAACCTCAAAAATGTCAGCACAGTTGCTCAAGCTTTCGTGAACACGACGGACGATGGGCATTCCAGATACCGGGTCGCTTTCAAAGTACAAGCCAAGCAGGCCGCATTCCCATACAATCTCATACTCGTTTTGAACACGCTTTGGTGGCTCATAGTCGCCGATCATTTTCTTTCTTGATGCATGGGAACTGCTTCGAACACTCATGCTTCCGTCATAATCAGAGTAATCACTAGTAGACACTGAACTACTCTGAAACGAAATGGTAGTATTCTTCCGGTCTTTCAAAGAAACGGACTCCGAAAAAGAATCGGAACTTGCTGTGGTACTACGCTCATCGAGGGAACCCACGTAAGATACGTCGTGCTCGAAACTCAGCGTGTTGGCAGTATACTCGCGTCGGACGAGCCATCCACGCACAAAAGACTGAATTATAGTAGCCGCATGCATACGCCTTACCAATTTCCTGGCCAAAAATCCGCGGACTGTGCTTTGCACCCTTATTGCCGAACGTTGGCGGCGCACAATGCGCTGGTAGCGATACCAGCATGACCAACAGCGCCAGATCGCCTGAATACGAACGATCGATCGGCGCTTACGCTGATAACAAGAACGCGCACTGTAGCCCAGACAGTATCTCTGTAGCGTAATAACAGACTTGTATAAAGCCTTCGAACGAGCTGCTTCTAGCGCTTGATGGGCTTCAAGAACACAAAAAACCTTTGTCTTACCCACCTGAAACGGCGGATGTTTTGCGCTTGTAACAACAGTAAGTATTTCTGCTAACGCATCCACCATTTGCATAGCCACCTCTTTCTCCGCTTGTTCCCGTGCGTTTGGTACCTGAGACAAGATGCAACTGTACGTTTTGATAAATACATCGTGAGGAAAACGCACAGAATAACCGCTACGAGAAATCTTGACAGCTTCCAAGACACCACTGCAGCGTAGCTGCTCCAATAGACGCCTCTGCTCGAACTGTGACGCACTTGCCTGGTCATTTGGCTTTATGCAACGAATGAAGTGAGGCTCCGTAGCATTCAGTATTTCCAAGAGCGAACTCAACTGACTCTTGAACTGCGCCACAACCGTGGATGACAGCATACCACCAGATCGGCGACGGTTGCCATCGCTGCCGCGAGGTTCCATCCGACCGATCCTAGGGCTGGCATTGCCAGGAGCAGTGACACTGTTTTCGAAGCAAGCACGCACAAAAGAGGATTTTGAAGTACGTAGTAAATCCAATGCCTCCGTGTGCATGTGGTCTTTGTTTTTATCACAAAAGCCATCCGTCATATAGCACACATTTCCCGCATAATGGTGAATCACAAA
This sequence comes from Peronospora belbahrii, assembly GCA_920618645.1. Lineage (NCBI taxonomy): Eukaryota > Oomycota > Peronosporomycetes > Peronosporales > Peronosporaceae > Peronospora > Peronospora belbahrii. The sequence continues at coordinate 652,119 of CAKKTJ010000131.1, read as the reverse complement.
CTGGCCCTTAGCGCGTTGAAGTCGGGTCACTGAGAAGCTCTCGTGCTTATCTGCAAGACACTCGTAATACTTGTTTGCCAACTTTTCGTCATTGCCGCGCGGAATTAGACATTGCTCGTCCAAAAGAGAGAATATGCCTATGTGACGCTTTTCGACTAGCGCCACGCATACATCGTTATTTGGGTAGTCCACGAACTTCCAAGGTATTTCCTCTGCCACGTACTGATCTTGCTCCATGCGGAACACAAACCTACCAAATAACTGTTGTAACTTCTCGTTGGCGTAATTAATACACAACTGCTCCAGGCGGTTTTGCTCAAAAATTTCAAAACCAAAAATGTCAACGACGCCAATAAACTGACTACCACCCGCTTCTTCCTTGTACTCGATACTTCTGTTGATGCGGCCCACTAACCAGTTAAATAGGTTGGAGTACAGCGTTTTTACTACTGCATCCCGAGTTGAAAGCGCCTGTGCAACCGGAAGGCGAGTCGTGATGAACTCGGCACCAGCCTTAATTTGCTTTGTGCACAAAGTGCGCCGTAAAACGTCCTCCGCCACGCCAAGAAGTGAACAAATGGCTTGAATGTTATTACCACACTTACCCATGTCCACGACAGAAGCGTCATCCTTTCCACCATTTTGCATGGCCGTTGTGAAACATACATTACCAAAATGCAGCACTGCAGAGACAATCTTCATTACATTCAGCTGTTCATCAGGACTCATGCCAATGCTTGACATGGCTCTTCGAGTAATGTGATAAGATTCAGCATCAACCACACCGTCCAAACGTTTGTAACACTCAGACTGATTTAAATACGCGTACTTGTGTACGTCCTGAAGCGCCAATTCCTGACGCTCAGACGGAGAGCTGCCGTCACACATCTCGTAGAAAACATGGTAGTTTCGTTCGCACTTGCCCTGTGAAACGAGACGCACGCGTTCCAAAAGGTACGTAGAGATGGACGCACCTAGCATCTCACCAGATGACGTGAACCCCAGCTTGATAAACTTGCCAAAGCGACTCGAGTTATTATTCCTTGTAGTTCTGGCATTGCCAAATGCTTCTAATATCGGGTTTGACTCCAGCACTCGATCGTGAATGGTCGTTTGGTCGCCATTACTTGATTGAATCACGCGACGTGTCCGCTTGGTCGAGACGTAAGCCAAGTAGTTCATAATGAGCTTCGTAGTCTCCGTCTTACCAGCCCCACTCTCACCGCTAACAAGAATCGTCTGATCTGTTTTCTTGTCACTCGTTCGTGGTACGAGCATTGTCCGAAACGCCTGATCGGCTACAGAATACACATGTGGTGATAATAAGGTCTTATCTGCTTCTGCATTTCCTCCCAAATGATAATACTGGTCCTTAATATCGTCCGAGTACAGTGATAATCGTCGAAATGGGTTCATGGCGACCAAAATCTGTCCTGTACTAGTATAAATGTCTCCATGAAAAAACCGACGTCGTAATACCTGAAGAATAGCTGGTTCATGTAAATGCACGAGCTTTGTCAAGTCCTGTACTGTATGGTAAAGTTCTCCCTGACTACGTGGTAAGACCAAATCTGTCGTAATCGACACAGCTCGTCGCATAGAATCGTGACGTTTACGCACCAATTCATCTGAAACTTCCTGTGTGTTTATGACGGCAACATTATTCTCATTCTCGACAGTCACAAGCTGTTCATCCTGAGTCTCTACTTCATAGGCACATTCCATAAGACCAGTAGAAGCATTCAGAGGCGTGATAATGACTGCTTCATGCCAAACTTCACAGTCAAAGACCCAGACAGAAGCACCAACTTCCATAAGAATAAGAATATCACTGTGCAATGTTAAACACGTTAACTACTACCAAAAAAACGATAAAGTTGTCAAAATAGGGTGAGGAACCTTCCTCAAAAACTCACAAGAGACAACAAAGGACGTAAAATAAAAATAAGTTCCAACACGTAAAATCCAGCTACTATAGCCCAATTTATCAAAGGATATATAGTACGTGCAAAAGTAGAAGAGATAGAATCGAAAGGAAGAGAAGGGAAGGAGGAGAAGGAGGAAGACAAGAAACTCAGACTTCACTACAGTCGACGTGACGGAAATTATGACCAAGGCGGTTAGTCATATATAATAATAGCCAGCAAGGGATAGACACACCTACCCCTGCTTCTAGACCAGACTGTGTGTGAGATGCAACGATATACACCTCTATATTTGTATATTTGACGAATGAGATGACGTTTCAAGGTTTTTTTATAACATCACAACAACAAAAAATAGGTATAATGGACAGGCAGCTGATTGGGGATATTTGCAGCTCTCGGAAATGTTCATGTATGTGGAAAAACCGCTGGAAAACAAGCGGCTGCACTCATGGCTTACATCAATAGCAGCTTAGGTTGTGCCGCGTACTGTCCATCACAGCATGCAAGCTTGATGGGGGACAGTAATTATGTCGAGGATTTTTGTCCTGAATCGTCTGACATGGGTACTAAAGTACATGTACTGGTTTTAAGCTGAATCGCAGCAGACTGGGAGTTTATAGTAGTCATACAGAACATGTTTGGGCGGCTGTCCCCTACGACAGTTGCAGACGTGCGAGTGTGAGCGGTGGATCGGGTGATAAGCACTGGAGAATAATGCAATTGCCGGGAATATTGCTTTGTCAAGTCACAACGTATCATTACGTGAAGGATTACGTGATGTTGTAAGATGTACAGACAGACGTCAAAATAGAAGCGGTTTATTCTAAATTGTCAAGTTTAGTCGATTTCAAACAACTGATGCATTTACATGAACTACCATGTAGCAAGAAACACTCAGAACTTGTAGCACATATCTCGTGACAATAGTGTGATTCTAATGTGATACATTGTTAGAAAGTGATTATATACATTTAAAGACCTAAACAGTAAGAACGTAACGGAACTGATTGTTTTCATATGATTTACAATACACATGCAATAACTATTATCCAAGCTCTGTAATGATTTACCTTTTGACAGCTACTAGTAGTGTGTTTCATGTTATCTAACAGCATTATGCTGTGGCTAAAATTGCTGTTATTTCCACAGTTCATACCAAGAGTATGGAGATGAAAGGTATATGTGATATGTGAGTGGAGCTCAGCCGTCTTACAATACTACAACGTTGTTGTCTGGTAGGGAGTAGTACTATGCATTGTGTTGTGAAAGTACCTGTAGGAGTAGTATTATGCATTGTATTGCTTTGAGTACCTGTCGTGTGTACCTAGCAAACGTACAAACAAACTCAAATGTCTCTCAAGGACGAGAAACTATCAAGACTGTGTTCTTAATTTACGGTTAGTGTTACGGCTATGGTAAATATGTACATCAGGGTTGCGTCACTGACAACGGCAGCTTCTGTAAAAGCGAATAAATTGCAACTGTTACATGCTGATACGCAACGTAGGTAAGAAGAACTCTGCAAATTCTTATGTAGAGACGAAAAAGTAGTAAGTAAGACACTACAAGCTGTCTTAGTGTTCAGCGCAGATATAGCCTTTGGCATTACAGTGCATTTGTTTCAATATCAAAAGCAATTCTTTGTTGCGTTTTGCACTGCTTGTTCGCTCGTAACACCAGAGAGGTAAACTGCATGTTCATGTAGATAACTCTAATTCGACATTCGCAGTGCTGCTGACATGTACAAAGCTCTCCAGAGCTCCACAAAAAACACTATTGAGGTCAACGATGGCTACACAGGAGTCATTATTTCGTCATGAAAACGAGTTAATATCGTTAGTAGAAATCATATGGGCCACGTTAGTCTAGCTTCAATGAATCACGGTACTCGGTCTCACGATCTATCCATCCTACGCAGTATACGTCGTGAACCAAGAATCTGGGTAAAGCTTGATGAAGCAAGGCTAATGAACATTTCTTGACTTTGTCAAATTCCACCTTTTCGGCTAGCTTGAATGTGCGGTCAAAGAGTAGTATATACTCAATGAATAGACGTCTGCTTCGTGTTTATCTGCTAACCTGCGCTGACCAAATACGGCGTCACACTGTATACTGCCGGTAAAGTGATGATATGGCAGCAACCGGCTGAGAAAGAAGGATCAAAAGTTTGTCTGGCTATCCGAACATCTAGTTTGTGGTGTTCTTTGCAGGCTCAAATAGAATGCAACACAAAGTTGATGGCTTGACTTCATTCTTCACGATTTTATATTTGCACACAGTAGGTCCTTTAACTTGTATACTGTATCGACATCGCGGTCATACACACTACAATAGCTATAATTTCAGTTTTTCGACATGCTTCTCTATAATCTTATTCTCAAACAAATAGCGAGTTGTTACGAATGGTTTTCGTAACGCAACTTGACAGCTTGATACTGCTCATAGCAATATCTCTGATAAACAAGACGGAAGCAAGTTCTATGACACAACAAATTTCCACCATGATGATCCGAATATTCCAAATCTTATGAACTTGTGCGGAACTTTTGCTACTCTTCACTTGCTGGCGCATTGACCAATATGATGCGCATATGTATCAGAGTGTAGTCAACTTCAAGGGAAGACAACGTTTTGAGGTTTATACCCACAACATGATCAATTAGACAATATTTTGCATGGACATCTAATGATAGTGTCAATATTATGCATAAGCTCACGCCGTGTCAAAAGTCGCCACGAGCATTATATACTGAATAAATAAAAAAGAGACCATGCGTACTTGTGTGTATTGCGAGACTGGGAAAGGAAAACCTAACCTACAGGGCAAGACACCGTGAAATGTCAAAGCGACATACCCTTTCCAGATTATAGCAATGGATCACATTCTCTCTTTACCCAAGTCGCACAAAGGAAATACTGAACTACTGATTTGGGTCGTCTTGCTCAAGGGATATGTGATGGCCAAGGCTAGTGCTTCGCGGAAGGACCAGACAATAGCTGAAGGGTACGAAGAATGCGTTTTTTGTCGTTTCGGTGCTATTGAGGCAATCCGTCACTATCGAGAACCATTTTTTATGTCGGATCTCTTTTGGGCGTTTAGTCGCATGGTGAGCCAGAGCCAGCAGGCGACCAAAGCCTATCGACCTCAGGCGAATGGTACCGCGGAGAGGATGGTTCAGACCCTGACAAGGTCCATTAATATGTACGTCTCTGGTGTCGGACAGCAGGACTGGGATAAGTATGCAGAACGACTAACGTTTGCGATGAACACCGCGCAAGACCAAGTCCGGAAGGAGACACCGTTCTATCTGGTCCATGGCAAAGATGCTAGAACCACCCTCAAAGCTACATTACCTGTGGTAAATACACGACGTCGAGATTCTGGACCTCAAAGATGGCGATATCACATTCAGCAACACTATTAACGAGCAAGAGCTCGGTGAATGCAATTTGACGAACGACCAGCCAAGCTCGGGTACGAGCCCACAATGAAGGAGTGATCGACCACAAGATTCAGCCAGGAACTCAGGTACGGCTTTAACTGAACCTTGTGAAAGAAGGTACGCCAAGGAATTGGCCCACCTTTGGTATGGACCTTTCGAGTTTTGGAAGATAATTGGAGAGTACGCGGCATGTTTGGAAACCCGAGGTACGGAGTACAGGTTATTCCCGATCGTACATCTTTCCAAGCTCAAAAGGTTTAGAAAGCTCCCCAAACGACCGAGTCCATGCTGGAGATGGACGAACAGATGGGTCGATTTCGATGGATGCCTGCTGACAGAGGACAGTTGGGTAAGAGAGCTTGAGGAGGTTGAGTACGAGGTCGAGGAGATATTGGAAGACCGCACTGGAAAGAAGACGCGCTATGGGAGACAGCAACGGGAGTTCCTCGTTCGTTGGAAAGGGTATGCAGACCCCTCATGGGTGGATGGGGTGGATTTGAATTGTGGAGCCTTACTTTGGGACTTCAAGCGCAAGGAGAAATTGCTTCGAAGTGATGCAAACTTATGAGGACTAGTGGCGGTCGCCGAGGCCTTAGGATGGTCGATCAGAGACTCAAGTGGGTAGACCTCTGCCTTCTGAGGTGGACCTTTGGTCGTTCTAGGTTGAACATTGTCTATCATTGGTAGACATCATTCTTTCGAGGTTGACCCTAGTCTATCATTGGTAAATATCGGTCTTTCTAGATTGACCTCGAGTTTTTCTTGGTCGACCATGGTCATTCGTGGGTAGACCTCGATCTATCATTGGTATACCTTGGTTTCTAAGATGATGAAGAAAAGGAATTGACTTGAAGTTTGAAGTTATAAGGAAGTACATATATACGACGAAAACAGAGAAAGATGTGAAAGACCAATCAAAAGAAAACGAACGCACGTATATACAAGAAAAAAAACTAAGGAGTGAAGACGAACTTGTTCCGGATGTGCGCTACTTGGCACTCAGGATGAAGCCCCGATATAAGCCGATACTGAGTGAGCCGGATGTGTGTTGCTGAATGTGATATCGCCATCTTCGAGGTCCAGAATCTCGACGTCGTGTATTTACCACAGGTAATGTAGCTTTGAGGGTGGTTCTAGCATCTTTGCCATGGACCAGATAGAACGGTGTCTCCTTCCGGACTTGGTCTTGCGCGGTGTTCATCGCAAACGTTAGTCGTTCTGCATACTTATCCCAGTCCTGCTGTCTGACACCAGAGACGTACATATTAATGGACCTTGTCAGGGTCTGAACCATCCTCTCCGCGGTACCATTCGCCTGAGGTCGATAGGCTTTGGTCGCCTGCTGGCTCTGTCTCACCATGCGACTAAACGCCCAAAAGAGATCCGACATAAAAAATGGTTCTCGATAGTGACGGATTGCCTCAATAGCACCGAAACGACAAAAAACGCATTCTTCGTACCCTTCAGCTATTGTCTGGTCCTTCCGCGAAGCACTAGCCTTGGCCATCACATATCCCTTGAGCAAGACGACCCAAATCAGTAGTTCAGTATTTCCTTTGTGCGACTTGGGTAAAGAGAGAATGTGATCCATTGCTATAATCTGGAAAGGGTATGTCGCTTTGACATTTCACGGTGTCTTGCCCTGTAGGTTAGGTTTTCCTTTCCCAGTCTCGCAATACACACAAGGACTGTACACTTCAAAATAGACTCCTCCATTGGCAGTACCACCGAATTCGGTGGTAGGTACTTCCGACACCTTTGTGACCTCCCTCCAGACTGGTGTAATAGTGATGGAAAACGTCAGCTTAGAGACTTTTGGGCATCACCAATTGGGCTATAACCTCTCGGTCGTCTCCTTCGACCCTCTGAACGGAACAATAACTAGTGGCCCCGTTTCACTTATCTCGTAGTCCCTGGCCATCGTAATGCACGACCGATCAGGCTCCACATTTGGCAGGCCGACCCAATCTCCTTCAAATATCGCACTTAGTCTCCTTCCTCTTGTGCCTCCCTGATTCGATCCGTCCGGAGTCGTTGTGTCACACCCTATTGCAAGATCTTCCCTGATTTTCTGACGGGCGACCGTGATCGGTCACTACAAACAGCTTAAACGATGGCCTCCGGTATTTAGGGACGAGAAACTCTGGCAATCGGTTGATCGCTTCCACATCTGTCCATTCTTCCTCCGGTATCGGCTTGATCCCTTTCTGATGATGCAAGGCCGCGCTAGCTAACTGGTCAGCACTCTGATTCCAGTCACGTTTTATGTGACTGGAATCATAGTGTGTGGACCATGACAACAGCTTATACAAAGCTCTTGCTCGTAACGGGGACAATATTGAAGCTATACACGCGACCTCTCCCCGCATTTTCCGTACCAGCAAGTTGGCATCCCCACAGATGATCAATCGCCGTCGTTTTAGTGACACTAACAGGTCAAAACCCAGTAACTTACCGTCATATTTGGCCTCATTTACTGTAGACATAAAGGTATTTTGAGGCAGCCTTGGCGATAGTCCATGTGGGTAGTCTCCATACAAGGGCACTACAGGCTCCACCTCCCTGTTTTACACGGCCCGAACCATCAAATTTCATGATATATAGTTCTTTGTCGGGCTCCACCGTGGGCGTAGGTGGGTCAACCACTAGTCGCGACTATTTCTTGGGGGCAATTGACGACAGCATTGAGTCCACATTTTCGCGAGGAGTAATACTGACTGTCAACGCCTCCAGTACTTGTTCATCGCCCTTCTTGCACTTAACAATCTCCATAATCCATTGGGACAATAGGGCAGCCCAATTCCCTAGACGTCCCTGTAGCCCAGCAGTCCTGAACAACCACGACAACGTTGAGTTCCTTGTCAAAACGTTGAGGGGGCGAGTGACAAACATCGTATAGCAGTTTTCAATATCCGTAAAGAGCCAGTAATTCTTTCTTCTCAGTACTGTATCTTAATTTGTTGGCCTTGAGGGTCCGACTCGTAAAAGTCACCGGCATTAGGATGCCACCATAGTCTTGCACCAACGACGCGGATATGGTCCATTCACTTGCATAAACGATGATTACTACCTCCTTGTACGGGTCAAAGTTTCTCAAGATAGGTGCCGTGGCAATCTTATTCGTGAGCATTGCGAAGGCTACTTGGGCCCTGGACCATTTATCCTCGTCTTCTGCCTTGGCTACCGAACTGTCACCAATCTTCGAGTTACACCGCCACGCGTGGAAATCCACCTCCTTTAACTCATAGAGGATCGATGCATACACTGCATAATCTTCAATTAATCTACCGCAGTAGTGCAAACTTCCAAGAAACGATTGCGTGGCTTTGAGTGTCGTTGGAAATGGTAGGTCGACCGAGGTCTGGAGGTCCTTTGGGTCCCTTGGTCCGAGACCCGGTGATCGAGATAGTCTACCTTTCGGCATCCCCCACGAGCCCTTGACCGTGCTGATTGACAAATTACAATCGTCACGCACATGAACAGCCGATCCACTTTTTTGCACAACGTATCCCACGAGTCGGCCGGTATCAGAATGTCTTACATGTAGGAACGCCGACCCAGTACTGAGGAGCCCGACTTTACCTCCGGCTTCTTCATCTCAAGCAAATCTTCAGTCTCCTCTGTACCAGCTTATTGAGAAATACGTAAAAACCCAACCAAAGCATTATCCAACAGTCTCTGATATATCTGAGGCGCATTCTTGAGTCCAAATAGCATCCACAGCCATTTAAATAATCCCAGAGGGATTACAAGAGCCAAGACCCTTTTCGCCTTTTGGGTCATACCGATGACTTAAAAAGCATTTGCCATGTCAAGAGAGCAGTACCACAATGCTCCATTCATATCCTCCAATAGTTCGTTAATATCAGAGGCATAGTGTAGACTATAAGCTGGGTCACAGCATTAAACAACCGGTAGTCGATACACAGCCTGATATCCACTCCATTCTTCTTCTCAATAATCACGATTGGCTGGCCCATGGCGAGGTAGAGAGTTGGATGATCTTCGCGGATAATAGTACCTTGATCAGATCGGCCAGCTTCTCTCCAAATCGAGGGGCCACCTTCCGTACACGCTGTGCAATCGGCCTTGCATTACCCACATCAATGTCATGTATAGCTCCTCGAGCGGCAAGTAGTAAGGCATTACCCTTCCCCACAACAGATGTCGTCTTCTTCATATACTCTGTCTCAGTCGGTCTACCTCTTCTAGGGAGTTCCCATCAGGGTCAGGGATCTGTATATCTTCCAGCTTAATACTTTTGTGTGAAAGGTCCACCTCCGGTATGATAGCCCACTCTTGGCTTACATCTTCGGCCCAGAGCTCCCCTCTTTCGAACGTGCACACTTGGTCATCCGCTTGCGGTGTTTCCACCAGCGGCCCTTCACCCTCCTTCGTCTGGTCGACTTTATTGGGCCTCGACCGGGGTGACATGGTCATCACTGAAGAAGTATGTATGAATGGCTTAAGTTCGTGGACGATTGTAGTCCACCAGTATCGCCAATCGGTATTGTTTGAGATATACGAATTGAAGAACCTTGAAGAGATGCTGAAAAGGGCATAGAACTGTGCTGTGCCGGATGAGACACCATACCGAGGAGTCTCCACCGTTGGTCCTTCGTCATTCTTGGTTGAGTCGACCTGATGGTCTACCTGGTCTACACGAGGGTTTACCTGGTAGATCTGATTGATCTTTTGCTGGAATGACATGTTCATCACTGGAGCAGGTACCCTTGGTCGCTGTAGTAGGCCGGATGGGATATCGTACTGTGGTGTCTCCACCAATGGCTCTCCATCCTCCCTCGTCAGGTCCACCTGATAGTCGACCTGATTGGTAGTAGATTCATACATTAGATTCAGCCACTCGGCGTATCTTTGAGACCTTACCGAGACAAAGCACTGCGCCCTTGATACTTGGTCATTGATCAACCACATACCAATCTTGGCGTCCTTGTGTAAGTATCAGGGGTTGGGTACTATCATTTATTACTTTCAGGAACTTCCGACTTCCTACCCCTTGGTTCACGGTCGTGACCCACCATTCTTGCCTTGTGACCCACAACTTACATTGGTGCGAGGTCGACCTTTTCAGAGGAACTTCCTTGTACCCTCCGGTCGGTATCTGCACGCATCGACCCAATTTCACATCTGATACCTGGTTATCGTAAAAGGTCCTTCGTCCTGCTAACTGGACTCGAACCTTATCGAGAAGACATAGTGTCCCATCCGCCAGGTCTAGTCGAATACCGGCTGAGACCATGAAGTCCATGCCTAAAATTGCATCCTGACCCATCATCGGGCCCACCCAAACCTTAAAAATGTATACCAAGTTTCCGTTCAGGGTGACCTTGATGCGGGTACGTTCTTCCGTGGTATACACGGCCATACCAACACTTCCTTGTCGCTCACTTTCGTCAATCTGGCAGCCTACCTTACGAGCAAAGGCGATATCCAAGATGGATATCTCGGCGCCAGTATCGAACAACAAGTTAGCTCGATCGTTGTTAATCTTCCCAGAGGCCTTGGCCTGTCCAAACCATTTCGTAGGAGCATGGTATTTCCAATACTCCCTCGACTCGCCCGGCAGTAAGTCCAACTCCATACTGCACTTTCTTGAACGAAATCGTTAGACGCACCGAAAGAAGCAACATGAACCATAGAGTAACTTCCAAACTTTGATAAATTTCCAATCGCGTTATCTTGTGTGCCCATTCTTTCCTTGGGATATTTTTTCACATATGCACACATTTTACACCTGTGAGCTGTAACCGCTTGGGGCGGGATGCAAAAGGTACTTGAAAATATGGACAAATGCATTTTCGTTGCGGAAGAGATTCCTCTTTGGGATGTTTCATTGGGAAGCGAGGAATCCGGGCAAACCTTGTCAAGGTCACAGCCATTGTGAATTGGCCGTTTCCAAGGAACCAGGAGGACCTAAGTAAGTGGTTGGGTTTGGCAAAACACTTGAATGAGTATAGACACAACTATGTAGAAGTGACTAGGCCATTGTCGAATCTCCTTAAAAAAGATGTGGAATGGTGTTGGAACACCGAGCACCACGAGGATTTTGAAGCCATTAAAGATTGTCTCCTTCAGGCGCCAACTCTTGCTTTGCCTGATCCTGATCGTACGTTTAGCGTCGTGTGAATCTTAGACTTTGCCATTGGCAGTGCACTCTTGCAAGTTGACGCTGAGGATCGCGAACGCGTCATCGCTTTTGAGTCTCGTCAGCTGAAAGCTGCATAGAAGTACTATCCAGTTCATGATAAGGAGCTACTTGCCATGAAGCATGCCCTTGTTAAGTTCAGGGTACACCTGTTTAACTTAAAGTCGCTTGTGATCTATACCGATCATGCGTCGTTACGCACAGCGATACATTCGCCTCATCTCTTGCAGAGAATGGCGCGTTGGCTATCTTTTCTTGCGGAGTATAACTTTGAGGTGAAGTATAAGCCGGGAAAACAGAATGTTTTGGCTGACGTGTTATCGCGTAGACCAGACTATGAGCTTGCTCATCTGACTGTTGTGAGCTCGTCAGTAACGGATCGTATCCGTGTGACGTATGCACGCGATGAGGCATGTGTTGCCATTGTGCAGGCGCTGGGTAGCGCAGAGTTTGAAAACTTTAAGGTGAAGCTGTCAACACGTAATGTGTGCGAGATTACATCGTTATGCACTGATCGATGGGCTGTTGTACTATAGTACAGGGTCGGATGACCAGCCTCGCGTTGTGGTGCCTCATGATGAGGACCTCAAGTATCGAATACTTTATGAGGCCCATGATACACCACTCGGTGTTCATTTAGGTCGTGAAAAGTCCTACAGATCGGTGAGCACACATTATTGGTGATCCAAGTTGTACAAATGGGTTGTTACATACGTACGCACGTGTAAAACATGTCAAAGGGTGAAGCCCTCGCCTAATATGGCTGCGCCTTTGGCGAGTTTGCCTGTACCCTCGGGGTTGTGGCAGTCCATCAGGATGAACTTTGTGTTTGCCTAACGCGTGATGCGGCAGGCAACACTGGGATTCTGGTCGTTGTTGACCGACTGAGCAAGATGGCTCATTTAGCGGCAGTGCCGGACTCCATTGATGGAGAAGGAACAGCAAAGCTGTTTATGGATTGTGTGTTTCGACAACACGGATTGCCTGTGGCAATCGTCTTGGATAAAGACCCTCGTTTTACGGGAAAGTTTTGGACGTCAGTCTTTAAAGTGCTGAGCACTCGACTGGACATTTCCGCGGCGGACCATCCGCAGACCGATGGTTAAACAGAACGCGTGAATCGCGTTATTGGTGGTATGCTTTGGAGTGTTTGTGCTGAAACACCCAATCAATGGAGCACGATGCTGTCTTTCATTTAGTTTTCGTTGAACAATGCGGTGCATGCCTCTACAGACTTCATCGTATTCTTTGTAAGCGGTTCAGTTAGTCCTCGCGTTCCGTTAACGCTGCCCTCCGACACAGCAAGGCCTAGTGACGAAGGCGCCACAGCAAGGCCTAGTGACGAAGGCGCCACAGCAAGGCCTAGTGACGAAGGCGCCACAGCAAGGCCTAGTGACGAAGGCTTGGCTGATACCAGTCCTGTTGCGATTTGCAAGAAGATGGAAGCGTTTCTTTTAACGAGTTTTGACGTATTACGTCGCATGAAGACGCTATGGCTGAAAGCAAAGATTTTCGGAAGGAAAAAGCAGATGCCAAAGGCAGAAAGAATGAACACGAGTTCAAAGTGGGTGACTCAGTTTTATTAACGCTAAATCGTGCAGTGTCTGTGGTATATAAAACAACGACGTCCACGCTTTATTAGAGCATTCAAGGTCATAAGCAAGAAAGGCTTAGCCGACGCGTTTAACTTTTCAAAGAAGATGCGCGCACATCCTATGTTCTATGTGGACCCACACAAACCATACCCCAGCCCAGCATCGGTGGGCATCCAGAGGTTGTGCCCATACCCCCCGGCCAAAGGAGGCGGGTTATACAGCACCGGAGCTGCATATGGACGCTGGAGACGTACCAGGAGGTCAATTGATACCGAAGATCTGCGAGAAAACGCTCAATCGCTGCTAGGCGATTGTACTTCATGAACGATAGCGATCTATAGAGCGACGGTGTCGATCTACACGGTCATCGAGCAACGACAGGTACGACGTCAACAACCCAAAGACATCGCACTCCAGGCTCGTCAGGTGAGCTTCGATCTCAGAGAGATAATCGATCAAAGACTTCAGCCGATGCTGATCGATGAGCTGGGCCATAAATGGTCTCAAGTCGAGCGCCTCTCGGCGTGACGTCTTAACCAGGGTCATAACCAGTACCTGGTGAAGTAGAGGTGATGACCACAGTCGTGTCACTCGTAGGAGTACAAGGTGTCCCTTCGGCAAGACCCCAGGACGTCGTTAACTCTGTCTAGCACCCGGCACTGTGGAAGCAAGGTCAGTAAAATGTATTCTCCCCTGACCTTCTTAAGAAGACGACGCCGGTACATTACTTGCGTGAGAAGTACGAGCAACTGCTTCAAAAGCAGGACCCCCACAATTCTTGGACTTATAAGCGAAGTGTTACGATCGCTTTGTTTTGAGCTTTACGAAATTAAATTGAAGCCGACGCACGAAACAGACGTCCTGATCTTTTGATCTTAAGCGCAAGTCAGAAATACTTTAGAGCTTGCAAGCTCCTTCGACTTAACGGGTGATCTGGTGATCATTTTGTAAAAATATTTTATCTGGTGATATCACCAATGGTATGCCACTTTATGAAGGTACACCGGCAATCCACGTCACTGTAGCGACAGTGGCTCCTCATACGAATAAATCATAAACTCTTGTGGAGTAAGAAGTTGCTTATGAAGTGCGGCACGATCCGCAACCTCACAAGCGGTGCGGGTTTCGGGATCAATAATACAAGGAAGCAAGGATTTGATGCAGCTGGTCAAGCTTCCTCATTGGGGTCCCAATGCACAAACCCATAACTAAGACGCACGAATGTGCATTTGCGTCGTGCCAGGACTGCCGATCAGGCCTCGTCATCAGGTTGACGACTCTGTGCAGCGTGCGGAGGGTTAGATACCACACTCACGAGAGGAGATTAGTGGCACTTGGCGCGGTTGCTCTTCTCGAGGACAAGGGTAAACAAGGGGACCGGCGTCGCTCGCTCAGTGAGCGTGGTACCGTGAGGTACTATGAACCGACGGAGACATGGCGCCGCTGGCCTTAGAGGCAACGTCACTAGCATCATCTCCAAAGATGTTTCGACGCATCGCCTCATTTCTGATGAGGCAGCGCAGCTAATGTGTGAGCAGGGATGCAAGGGTATGACGCTTTGCCTTTGTATTAACTCGCATAACGCAAAAACTGTAGGTACTCAAGGAGAAAGTATTCAGAGCACTGAGAGCCTAAAAAAAAGCAAGTGCTAGGCACTTAACGCTCAAGGAGCAAGTAAAAAGGGCTTAAAGAGCAAGTGATATGCACTTAGTGCTTTATGGGCAAGTGTGTAACATTAAAGGGACTTAAATACAAGTGCTGACAGACTATTTGCGTGACAAGTAAAATGTGAAAAATGAAACCGACAGGACTAAATCGTGGGTACGACGGGTACATTGATGGGTTTATGTGACCGTACCTAAGGCACAATGGGTTCACATCGTGGCAGAGAGCCACGTGGTCATTAGAGTTAGTTTATGTATAGTGACTTTACATGTTTGCATTTTAATCGGCTACAGAGCCAGTAAATAGTGACTAGCACGAAGTATAGAGTAGGCGCTTCTATATTTAGTGCTAGAAGATAAACATGAAATAAATCAGTTTAAACCCTGCTCTGGATAGCATTTGTTGCTAAAGCCGTTCCTGACAGAAGAAAATAGTGTCTGTGGATATTGGTCTCAAAGAGACGTGGTTGCTGCAACCAGAAGGCACAAGCTTGTAAAGCTAGCCTTAAGAGGGTTGTTGAACAAGAGGCGTAAAGCTCCTAGAGCTTGTCTTCCTCTGCACCAAGTGCATTTGTAGCCTTGCTACGGTAGCTCTGCTACAAAGTCAAAATAGATTTTTAAATGCTGTCGCCACTTACAAAATATAACGTTGGGTAGTTAATTGATTGACAAAAACGGCGCCGGTCAAGCAAATTGGTGTTGAAGATCAGGATGAAGGGCGCCGAGCATTCGTAATGTGCGCCACGACAGGTCTCGTTAAACGGTGTTGGCGCCTATATGCATATCCATAAGAAGGACGGAGTTATGTGTTAGTATGGGTGACGAAGGTTGTTGTGGATAAGTAGGATGAGATTCGTCGAAGTGTAACGAACGATCGGTTAGGAGACAACAGCACAAATTGAACATCAGTTTCCTTTCTACATCGCAAAGAGCTGAATAGAAAGTTCAACAAATGGGGTCATTACTTGTATCAGCAACAAAGCGGCAAACAACAAGGAAGACTGTGACAAATATGAATGAGCCTCAGCAGCGATTCAGCAAGCTACTGGTATGGCGATGGAAGAGAACTGGCAATTGAGTCGGGTAGAACTTAAGTAATGCACTTTATTCAATAAGGTCTACACTAACCGAATACCTAGCTAATACCGGTACGGTAAATAATCCTTTAGCTTGCGTTATTTTTCCACAACTTGATATTTCATTTTGTTTATCAAATCATGACAATGCTGCCATCACTCACGACCTGTTCGCTTGAAGCGCTCAAGAAGGAACCACGACGTCTGCAGGTTCAGGTAGAAAATACCGCAGAGCAGCTACGTAATCTTGTGCTCAAGAATTACCACGTGTTTATCCAGAGCAACCAGTGCGCTGCTATTGTCAAAAATGAAGTGCGTCAATTGATTTTTGTAGCTGTGAATATTTTTATTGTTCTCGGTATAATTGATATTAGAATGATTGTTTTGCTATATCTAGCTAGCAGAGCTGAAGGAAGAGACGACAAAGATTGAAGCTGCTATTCCATTGTTACAGGAGCATTGCAGTGAATTTCAAAATGAAGTCGCGGAGATTGTGACCAAATACGGCGATATTCAGTTTGTATTTAAGCATTATTTACAGGTACATTCAATATTAAGTTTTATTTATTGGTTGATATAGTAATTATTACCATTATTGAATTGTGTCTTTAGTTGACTGAGCTGCTGGAGATCCCGCAACTGCTAGAGGCTTGTATCCATAATGAAATGTTTGACTCAGCACTGGATGTGATTCAGTTCACCAATGAGATGTTCCGGTCTGATGAGAACGTGAATGCGGCAGGCAATGTGGTGATTGACTGTCTACTGCAGGAAGTGGCAGAGATGACTAGCACTATGCGCGAAAGACTACTGCAAAAGTTGCGTGAGGACCTGCAGTTGGCACTTTGCGTTCGAATTGTCGGGTATCTTCGACGTCTGGATACTTTAGTTGATAAGGATGGAGTGGCAGCTGTTGGATCGTTGGAGTATGAAAAGAAGCTTAAGGAGGAGTTTCTTGCCTGCAGAAATGTGTGGCTGGCTTCCTTGAGCCGAGGCATTTCAAATTCAGACCCGTATCAATACGTGCGCTCACAGCTACTAAGTATATGTAAAGAAGGCGCGGTTACTGTAGACCACTGATGACTTTCATTTCTCGACTTGTAGATTGTTCAAATAATTGACATCAAGCGTGCAACCTGGTTCGACATGATTACTCAATACTCGGCTATTTTTGGGAGCGAGGTGCGTTTCATCAAGAGGTATCCATTTGCGTAGCTATGGTGCTTGACAAAGTGTGCTTTTCACGTACCCTACGTATAGAATGTAGACGGTAAAGTTGATCCCTCACTGTGTCGCTGGGCGACGACAACGGTCGCAAATTTTATTCACATTCTCATGAAGTACGCTTGTTGTCAATAGATTACATCTTAGCGTGCCGAAATTAACGTCAACCTAACTTTCTATCATTTGGCTAGGCAATTGCCGAAGATTGATGACTTCAGTTCGATTGCGACAACTTTTGAACAGAGTTTGTTTTTTGGAGGGTCGCTGGGCCGCGTCGGTGTGGACTTTCGTGCGGTACTTGTCGTGTACTTTGAGGACCACATACTGAACTTAATGACGGAGTCCTGGCGTTCTGCTTGTCGCGAGTTTCAGGAGAATCTAAACGCACACTCGTTGTCAGCATCCAGTGGTTCTTCATTCTTAGCATCTTCAAAGACACCCATTGTGATTGCATCGTATCGCTCGTCAGTTAATGCAAGTGACAGCAGCTATCCTTCTACAGCTCGTCCGGTAGCTGCCTCTACTGATAGTGAAGACTATTCACCACCTCGGTGCCTGATGTCATTTCCTATGCTGGCTGAGTTTACCAACGCATTGCTATCTTCGCTGAATGAGTTGAGACTGTGTACAATTTTATCACTGCAGAACCGTTTGAGCAAAAAGTACCAGAGCGCAATTGGCACGATGTTGCTCACCATCGCTGAGTTCGTTAAGGAGAACAGACTTGATTTACACGCCTCTGCAGGAGAAAGCAACGCTGATGGAACGAACACGATTTCAAGGAATGCGAGGGTCGTGACGCTGACTGAGTCTGTTTGTGCGATGAACGAGGTGCGGCATAGTAGATGTATCCAGCATTTTGTAAACCTAACAAAAGTACTTGATTGCTATGAATCCACCCACTCAGGTTATTCGTTCTGAGCTCGTGCCATACCTGCTCAAGTGCTTCCACCGCCTATTCCCTGTGCCGTCAGCAGCTGCACTCTCTTCCGCCAGTGTATTGAGCAAGGAAATCGATGATTTTGATGGGATCATGCGGGAGACTGGTTTGCTGACACCATCACAGTCTGGTGAGGGCAAAACAAAAGCTATCGTGTATGATAGTGCTGATTTGTCACAACCTAGAAGTCAGAACAGTGATGCTATTGGCACCAATGCAGTCGATTTTCTTGCATCCACAAGCTGAAGCAACGACACTGGAGTTGATTCACATGGACATGAAAGACTATGTTGCTGTGTTGTTGAAAGGAAACACTAGTTGACATTGCTGTGTGTACTAACGCGTACTTTCAACACGTCCTCCAGTGGTTACTTGTTACTTGACCGAATTTTACACAGTATAGGACAGCAGCTTTCATCGAAAGGTATCGTGGTGTGAAGATCGGACTCGATACCTACCATTTTCTGCGAAGTACTGTTCAACATATTTTGTAGATACTTGACTGGTAGTCAATTTGCCACTCATCACTGCGAGTATCATTTGTTTTGGATGACCTCATCTTCCATCACCACTGCCTTAGCCTTGTGAAGCCGCTATGCACTCGTCCAAGACAGCGTATCGAGCAGCAAAACATAAACAAGGTGACGTCTTGGTCTATTTCTGACCTTGGCTTAGTGCAGCTAAATAACTGCTCCTTGTATTAATCCCTAGACTGCAGTGATGGGATCTACTGCAGTCTAGGGATCCATACAGGGAGTTGTTATCTTTCAAAAATGCGAAAAGCTCGATATTTGCATCTGCGTGACAGTGGATTTGCTCTGCGTGACAGTGGATGTGCATCAGCTTTTGGTCTTCTTAGCCACTATCTTCATAGCCAGCTTGTCTCCAAGACACTGTACTATCAAGCCGCTCATAAATGCATAGGCATGAGTTGAATTGGAGGCACCGATCTTCGAAAACCCCTTCAATCTAGATCAGACCGGTGTTACTACTGACTGGTCCTTTGTGATCATCGAGTCACAGCTTCTCGCATTTCGACTACCAGTGCATTTTTGGACTTAACAAGAATGCAGAAATTTTGTTTGCAACTACGAATATGGCAGCAAAAGAACACAAAGTATATTGTGCCTTGCGTGTTGATTCTCCATGTATCATCGAGTGAATACTAGTCAAGGTTCATCAATTGCACTTCGATCAAGGGAAAGCAATACGCAATCCGTCGTAGGTCATTTCGATATTCAGACCCTTCTCCTGGCCTATCTTGGGCAACTCAACGCTGTGTTTCGGGTAGTCAAAGTCATGGCTCATGCCAGTGAGCAATGTTCGCTTCGGTTTGAATGTCACAATTTCCTCTATCACCTTTTGCAAGTTCATGTGCGTGCTGTGGTATTTTTCCACAAAAAGCGCATCGATCAGCAGAACATCAATCCGAGGTTTGCTTTCATCATTTAAGAAAGTTTTCGTCTCGTCGGGCAGTTCGCTCACGTCCGAAATGTAGACGAAGCGTGCGCCAACCTCGAATCCAAACTCAAACCCAAATGACGTGTATCCTGCTCCATGAATCACCGGGAACGGCAGAAACTTAATATCACAAGCCTCGAACGGCATCCACGGATTAAACGCGTCAACTTGAAGCTTGGCAGTCCACCGGAATGGCTTTGGTACTGCCTCATCAGCTGGAGACAATGATTTACTGTCAATTAAGTACGGGAACTTGGTGATCACATCGTGACTTGTAGACTCACTGCAATGTACCTTCATAGCCCTAGGAGGAATCTTGTACAGCTCCTTAGTCATGGAATCGATAGTCTCGACATGGGCTTGAACTTCTCGGAGGTCGTCCATACCCAGCAACGCATCAGCGTGATCGTGCGTCAGTACAAGTGCGTGAACAGCTGAGACGCCGATCTGAGGAAAGGTTCTGAGTGCGGCTTCACGAAAGGTCTTGCCACAGTCAATGAGGATGTTGGTGTCGGTTATTAGGTTGCGGACGAGCAAACTGGGGTTAAGTCGTCTGTTCTTCGAGTTTGGATTGGTGTGTGCTTCCAGGCACACAGCACAGTTCTGACTCAGGATGCAGCGCATGGACGGCACTGAGGACGAGGGGCCACAACCAAGAACAATTACTTCCATTCCAAATAGGATATCTGGGTCAAATCAATCAAAGTCACTGGACCGACTTGTGCATAAAACTTATCAGTTGTGAAAAGACTTGCTAACTGGAAACACATTGTCGATAACGGCGCAACGTCTAACAGGTTTTATATCAATTGAGGCATCTTGTCACCTGCAATAGACCAGGATTTCTCATTCCATGTTACATATGGAACAGCTTTTATAATCGATCAACTTGAAGTGACTGAGAACGGTTTATCTTTGCACCCGGGTTTTATGACCGAGACCACGGTCTTCTGTAGAGTTCGATGTACGAAGCATTCTGGAATGTATGAACAATCTACGACAGTTGCTTCTCGAACAATAAGAACACATTTGCGTTGATTTGTTGATGCAATTGACATCGCAATGACGGAAAATGTCGCGTGACAAGTGCAACAAGATGATGTTTGACTGCATAAAATACAACCTTGCAAACGAGGACAAGAAGGACTTTCATTGAAAGCATTCAAAGCGGCAAGTCAAAGTGAAGATTTACTGAAGAAAATACGACTACGCGACTTGAAGTTGTGAGCAAAGAGACACGTTGTCAGTGCTAAACATCTTGTGTGCTATATGATGATAGACGCATTCTTGACGTTAGGATGAAGACTAAATGGTGCCAAATGGCGCTAGTCACAATGCATTGTACTGCATTTAGCATTGTCCTAACTTCGTACGGCTTTATGTTATTGAGGCATTGCTACTCGATCAAGTTCTTTACTGCGATAGGATATCGCTCTTCTTATCTTTTTTTACTACAATCTACAGATAGATCCACTAATGCTTTGCATAAACAGAAAACGCTTGCAACAATTCTCGATTTCATCACTCAACCAGCGAGTTAACGTTCGTTTGCCATGCAAATCACAGATGCTTAGCAGAAGATTACTGTCAATATATATGCCACGTGGACGTGTGTATGTGTGATCTCTTTGAAAGCCCAATTTTGCCCTGTAATGAATGAAGGTCTTATCAGTTAACAAATGGCATCAAATATCGGCTAACATGAATACTTTCATTGGTGTAATCAAAATATTTGGAAACATATGCGACGAGTCGTTATGGAGCCACATGAATATTCTTTTCCGTAGGACATTGAAATCGTATTCAGTCGAGGATCCACGACGCGTGGCACTTGTTATTATGTTTTATGTAGCAGTATAGAAACATCAAGTGAGTTTGAAACGGATTTTCTAGAAGATCAGCATACGAAGCCACGTCAGCATTGTTTTAACATAAGTTTTACATACAATCTTCCATATAAATGTTTTTGAGTCAAACCCCCAGCTACTTCTCACTCAAGCTTTGACTTTCACATTCTTGCTTGTCATAATTGTTTTAGCGGACGAGAAGTAAAGTAACACAAACTCAGTCAGTCAGTCAGTCAGATCACTCGCTTAATTAAGTAAGAGAGGAGAGAAGAGAAAGAGCAAGATGAACCTGTCCAAGATCATCCTACTAGCTGCAGCTGCTGTTGCAAGTGTAGTTGTTGTAGCTGATGAGACAAAGGGTCCACGTGGTCCTGTAATTGGTATTGATCTGGGTACAACGTACTCTTGTGTGGGTTATTACAAGGATCAAAAGGTGGATATTATTCCTAATGATCAAGGTAATCGTATTACACCTTCCTACGTTGCTTGGGATTCCAATGACGAACGTTTGATTGGTGATGGTGCAAAGAATCAAGCAACAATTAATCCGGAAAAGACATTGTTTGATGTCAAACGTCTCATTGGTCGTAAATACAATGATAAATCCGTGCAAGCTGATAAGAAGTTATTACCTTATGAACTTGTGAATAAGGATGGAAAACCCTTTATTCAAGTGGAAATTAAAGGTGAGAAACGTCAATTTGCACCGGAAGAGATTTCTGCCATGGTGCTGACGAAGATGAAGCAAATTTCCGAAAGTTACATTGGTCGTGAAGTATTTGATGCTGTTGTAACAGTTCCTGCTTATTTCAATGATGCTCAACGTCAAGCAACGAAGGATGCTGGTACCATTGCTGGTCTTACGGTCCAGCGTATTATTAATGAACCAACGGCTGCTGCTATTGCCTATGGCATTGACAAGAAGACACAGGGTGAGAAGAATGTGTTGGTGTTTGATTTGGGAGGTGGCACCTTTGATGTCACTCTACTTGCTATCGACGGAGGTGTTTTTGAAGTACTGGCTACTAACGGTGATACACACTTGGGCGGTGAGGACTTTGATCAACGCATTATGCAGTACTTCATCAAGAAATGGAAGAAGGACAAGAACATTGATGTTTCGTCGGACAAGCGTGCGTTGCAAAAGCTTCGTCGTGAAGCGGAGCGTGTCAAACGTGCTCTGTCGACTCAAGCTCAAGCTCGTCTTGAGATTGAATCGTTGCTGGATGGTGAAGACTTTACCGAGTCTTTGAGTCGTGCTCGTTTTGAGAAGCTTAATGAAGACTTGTTCAAGAAGACGCTTGGTCCGGTTGAAAAGGTGATGAAGGATGCTGATTTGAAGAAGTCGCAGGTTGATGAGATTGTATTGGTAGGCGGTTCTACGCGTATTCCTAAAGTGCAGCAATTGATTAAGGACTACTTCAACGGACAGGAACCGTCCCGCGGTGTGAATCCTGATGAGGCTGTTGCGTACGGTGCTGCCGTTCAGGGTGGTATTCTTGGCGGTGAGCAGGACGATTTGACCAAGGACGTGCTGTTGATTGATGTCGTACCACTGTCTCAAGGTATTGAGACTGTTGGCGGTGTCATGACCAAGCTGATTAACCGTAACACTGTGATTCCGACCAAGAAGTCGCAGACTTTTTCAACTTACCAGGACAACCAGCCTGCTGTACTGATCCAGGTGTTCGAGGGCGAGCGTGCTATGACCAAGGACAACCGTCTTTTGGGCAAGTTTGAGCTGACCGGTCTGCCTCCTGCTCCTCGTGGTGTGCCTCAGATTGAGGTTACGTTCGAGATTGATGCAAACGGTATCTTGCAGGTGTCTGCTGAGGACAAGGGTACTGGCAAGGCTGAAACAATCACGATCACTGCCGAGAAGGGCCGGCTGTCCCAGGAAGAGATTGACCGCATGGTCCAGGAGGCCGCTGAGTTTGCTGATGAGGACAGTAAGGTCAAGGACCGTATTGACGGACGCAATGCTCTTGAGGGCTACCTGTACAGCGTGAAGAACAATGTGGAGGACAAACTCGAGGACAAGATTGACGAGGACGACAAGGACACGGTGCTGACTGCCGTGCAGGACGCAATGGACTGGTTGGAGGACAACCAAGAGGCCGACAAGGAAGACTTTGAGGCGAAGCAGAAGGAGGTCGAGAAGCTTGTTAACCCCATTATGTCCAAGGTTTACCAGGGCGGAGCTGGCCCAGAGGATGGCGGCGATGACGAAGACGCCGACGAAGATGATGATCACGATGAGTTGTAGATGACTAAATGGGGAAGTGCATGCTTTGAAAAGTTAGTTGTCTCGGTTATTTCTTAATTACAAGGCATGTTTGATCCGTTTTTCTATACAAGGTAGTTTGTGATGCATTGATCTGAATGTTCGCTGCCCACACTTACAGTCGTGGCCACTATCGTTTTTTCTGCATGAACCGGCTCAGTAGAAAACTTGATGATGACTGACAGTATCGTGTTCGACTTTAATGAGCATAGCACAGTTTGACAGCTGGATGTGCGGACAGCAACGACCGCACAACACGTTCATCATCGACGTCGTGAGACTGGAGATCCGGGGCATGCGTGCTTGTTGCTGTAAAGACATCAAAATTAGTGAGATATCGAAATGCACCTCCCTGGACGCTATAGGTACTACGAATGACGTACATGGCTCCACAATCAAGGCAATCAAAATGCTCTGGATTCTTGACATGAGATTCTGGATCTTTCACGGAGACTGGCATCAAGTCGACTGATTCGTTCTGCTTTTCCATACAGCGCTTACGTACGAATTGTCTACAGGCACAATCGTGATTATACATTACTCCGTGATTGAGTTGCGAGTCCACAACCATATTAACTGTATAGATCATGCCACTGGAGAGATCAAGACAACTTCAACAAGCGCCATTAGAATTAGTACCATCACTTCAGTCTTGGAGTCTCCAAAGATGATGCAACTTTGACTTTGTGTTCGTGACAGATAGTCAGACATTTTCCGAGTCGGTCAGGCCAAACATCAAGCCAGTGGAAGCACCAGGCATCCGGAGCTGTATATGCTTGACAATGATGAACTCTTATGGGCGCCATCGCTTAAGCTTGCAGAGCTCCTAGCTGCAGCAACACATTGTGCATTTCGATAATTTTATGGTCCTCACTCTTTAATTTCCATCGTCCACGACATATACTTTATCGTGACCTTTCCTTTCCTGAAGGTAGAGAGAACTTAGAATGACAGACAGCTACATGGGTAGCAGTTGCCGAAGCAGCATCCAGAGCTCCGACTTCCAGAGCAGTGCAGCGTCGCCCGCATCAGCACACAATGGGCTCTTGTCTATGTCATCGATCAATGGAATTGTGACTGACCGCGAGTTATTCGCCACAGCAGCAAGTGTTGTGCCCAAGCTCCGAGCAGTTCTGGAGCACCGCAAGGATAGCTGTCGCACTAGCAGCATGTGGCGAATGACATCGTCGGACAGGCATCAATCGCCATGTTGGGTTGTCAAGAAGCAGCAGCACGGTGCAGAGATCAGCGAGTTTGATCGATCCAAACTCCCATCGATAAGAAGCATTGACAGCACTAATTGGGCCCACGGTTCGGCAAGAGCTTCTGATAACCGTCACTCGATGATTGAGTCTCGTGGATCACTTCACACACGCAATGCTTTTCTGGGAGAGCATACTCAGTCTACGGTGCAGGCAAGAGAGCTGCTTCAATGGCCACGCAACGATCCAAATGTCACCTACGCTGTATCAGCACAAGTCACACTGAACTGCCGCTTGGAAGAGGCAATGACCATGTTGTTCAGCCGCGAGAAGGGGCAGTTTGACGCCAGCATGAATGCCCTCTTTGGTGTTAAGAAGTACAGGAGGGGTGATCTGCTGGTCTCGCGTGAGTTCCGCAAGAGCCTGCACACTGTTCTAGCAATGGACTACGGGGACGGTAATGCACCTTGCTGTGAAGATGAAGACCTGAGCGATCTCTCTCAGCCCGGATGGGTGGCGCTGCAATCTGTGGTCCTACGTTCCCGTCGGTCACTTAACCCCATGGCAGCGGCCAAACATACCAGTCGCCGCCAGAGGCTTTGCTTCGCTGTGTATTCGCAACACTGCTCCGATACGAACGAAGCATTTTACACCATGAAGACCTTGCCCAAGCCGACACATGATAAGTTCACGTGCCACAGAGTCAAGCATACCGAAAAACAAGCGATTCGAGGCGACAAGGATCATATTGCCGCTGGGTATCATCTTGCGAGCTCATATAGCGACTTGAATGGACACCAAACGAAAATCGTCATGACTGCATATGTCTGCAACCCGCCAGCACCAACGACGACTGGTGTCCGTCAAAAGTTCTCAAGACTATGGCCAACAGGTCAGCCTATTGCTGGCGTAGTTTCTTCTCGTCGACATTACTCGCCTACGCTAGCGAATGCTGAGGCAAAATATGTAGTAAACCTTCTAGCGGCTGCAACTACGTCGTTTGAACAGCTCGTACGTCGTCGGCGTTTTGGTAACCATCCGTTCCTGCGAACGCCAACAAACGGCGACGAAGCGCATAACGATATGTGTACGGTGTGTTTCAAGGCTTTTGGATTGCTACGCTCCCAACGATTCTGCCAGCTGTGTGCACAGCGTGTTTGCCGTGAATGCTCGCGAAAAGTTGACGTGGAGTCGATAGCACACAGAGTGCGCCGCAATCGAATTTGTTTTGCGTGTGTGGCCAACGTTGATGCCAGCGTGTTTCAGCGGGAAAACCCGCTTTTGAACGCATCGCTTTCTGAGAATTCCACTGCAGCAACGGCAGCGACCAGACATAATCCAGACGACCAACACGATGAAGCTGATGGTGTTGCTAGTGCAGAAATATCCACGACCTTTTACGATATCTTGCTCAAGCACGGCGACGAAGGTCGCAAAACTCAATTGTCTAGCATGGTTGATGCAGCAGGAACATCGCAGGCTACATATGAGGCACAAATGAACCGACTAAATCGCAGCAGCAGTGCAACCACGACTTCGGCATCGTTTTCGTCGACACCTGGACGGCAATTGGCCGACGCTCTATTTTCCAGTAACCCTTTAACTCGGGCCCGTGCGCTCGAGGTCGTACGCAAAGTGGTGAAGCAAGTGACATCTGATTCGCCGCCGACTCACGCAACTTCTACGTCATCGTCGTCTTCATCATCACAGGCATCAATTCCAGTATTCCATCCGCATTACCCAAATAGAAGAATGCTGGATAAGTATTTAGAGGCACGTCTGCATCTGTCCAACATCTCAATTTGCGGTGCTGCTTCTACAGAAAGCAGTAATAATAGCCAGCGCAATCGATCAGGTTCGCTTTACAGTATCCAAGACGTGACACACCGTCCACGACGCAGTACAAGTGACCAGTACTTCTCTTCCTCGATCAAATTTAACATGCACGCAAGACCATCATTTGCATCTCGTCCATGGATAACAACTACAAACATGGAGTTAGAATTGGATTTGGATGATGAAATAGACTCAGCAGCTCTCGACTCAATCTGTGAGGTAGCTGCTATTCGGATGCAGTGCTCAATTGCGTATATCGTGGCACTCAACAGAAGTCACAGTAGTTCTCAAGCTCAACGCGTTGTGGGATCTTTTGGTATTCCTTCTCCATGGACAGAAGAAATGACAATGTGTCCAGTATCATTATTGACAAACAGCAAGCCATTCGTGATCAAGCATCCGCTGCGTGACCCGCAATTGCGTCATCTGCGACTTGTGCGCGACATTGGTGTGCGATATTTTGCTGGCTTCCCCATTGAATCACCCGATGGTATCATTGTTGCTTGTATGTGCACAATTGACACGAAAACTCGAGAGAATATTTCAATTGAGGATCTCAAAGCAATGCATGCATTGTCTAAGCTCGCGTCTGATCTATTTGAAGAGGAAGTGAACCCATATACACCTCGAGGGTTTCATGCCTGATTTATGTCACTATAGAAAGGATGGATGGCTTCAACTTGGTGTTACTTCACGTACCACTTTACGTCGTTTTACGTTTCTTTACACACTTACAATCTCCACTTCAATATTGACACTGTATAGTGTGTATACACATCCATGCGTATACATCTGATCACGCATCTCATGCGTGCCTCCATGTGGCACTCAAAGATGGCACCGACGGTAATAATGGAACAATTGTATGCTTATATTTATAAGCCAAGAGAAGTTTTGCGCAGCAAACAATTGGCCTGGGTGGGATTGATAACCACTGCCGCAGTGTTGGGGGTCACGATGTTATCGTTTCGAGATACACTAAACAATAGCGTTGAATATGGATCGAGTATTGACGTTTTGAATACAACTTCCTAGATAGAAAAGATAGGAAGATATGCACTGATGAAAGAGCTCGGTCGAGGAGGTTTTCAAGGACTTTTGTATGCTTCAGTTGGAATGTTTTCACGTGAATCTCAAGCGTATTGTATCCTTTATTCTTCTATTAATTGTAGGATTTTCAATTGTACGTCTTGCAATTGATATGGACACGCATACAGTGAGAAGTTTGGGTCAATGTAGTTGGTTATAGACAAGGAGATCGATACGATTGATGGTCTTTGACATTTTTTTTGTACTTTTGAGTAGATGCTTGCTGCAAAGATTCTGGATTTGAAAACCTCTTCGCTTGAGACAATTCAAGCCGAGGTATACTTGGTACTTCTAATAACTTGATGAGCAATATATGCTCCGAATTGCTAATTGACTTGGTTGGATTGTTAGATTGACATTCTGAAGCACCTTGATGCTCATCGAAACATCGTGTCATTGTATGATGTGCTGTATTTAAAGGACGATACGATTATGTTGACAGACTTAGTTGAAGGAGGTGAACTTTTTGACTATATTGTCGATATGGTGAGAATAAATGTGATGAAGTTTGCGTCCATGACCTTTTGAAATGAACGTCAGAATCGTTGGATGTTGTAATAGGGATCTGTGTGCCGAAAAGGATGCCGCTCATCTACTTCACGATGTGTGTCAAGCTCTTGACTACGTACATTCTCGTGGTGTATGGTCAGTCGCATTGCCGTAGCAATTAGAGTTCCATCGGTTTATCATGTTCATTCTTCCTCTTTTCCCTAGCCATCGCGATCTAAAGCCGGAGAATATCTTGCTATCGGACCGGTCTGCCAATGCAAACGTCAAAATAGCGGTCCGTGAGCTTCTCTTTTAAATTAGATCGATTAGCCCCAGCATTGACTTATTTTACGGTGGTTTGATGTTTTTATCAGGACTTCGGAATAAGTCGAAGACAACGACAGGGAGAGCAGACAATTGAAAAGTGTCCAAGCGGGACTGTGTAAGGATGACTGAAGAAATGTACGGTTAATTACTTACCACTTGCTAACCTACACTTACTTGCTGGTACAGCGCATACTGGGCTCCTGAAATTATCAGGTTTCGACCTCAGGACTTTGGCGTCGACATGTGGGCGTTTGGGGTGATGGTATGGACTGAAAATTATATATCCTTTCGGTATACTTCTGATTACGTGTAGGTGTCGCTAAGCATCATAATCTAGACCTATAAAACGCTCACTGGTTGCGCCCTTTTGATCCAAGATGTGACAAGTCGGATGCTGAAATTGCAAACGAAATTGCGAAAGGGAAATACGACGGTAAGTTCAATTTCGGCAGTGAATGTATAGGTCTCTCTGTCTTACATGTGAGCGGTGACTTGTATGCAGTGGAGAACAAATGGTACAAGAGGCTATCAATGGAGGCAAAGGATTTTGTGACTCGGCTGTTTGACTCCGACCCGGCTAGTCGACTGACTGCTCAACAAGCGCTGGAACATCCATGGCTCTGCGGCATTTCAACGTCTGATGGGCCTTTGGACAGCGGCCATTGTCAACGTCTACAATCGTATCAGCGTTTGCAGCATCTTCGCGCCAATATCCTGGCTGTCATCATGGGCATGCAGCATGTGAAATTGGGCTCATCTTCCGGTGCCAATAGTAATCAAGTTGCGTCACGCCGGACAACAACATTAAATATGGACATGTTTAAGGAGACGTTCGCTCTCTTTGACAAAGACGAATCTGGGTGCATTGACCGCAATGAGCTTAAAAACATGCTCTTAGCGCTTGGACAGAAATTGTCGAGGTTGCGGTATTTCGATGCACATACAATACTCTGAGGCTATTGTACTGATTATATGCTGCTTTTTTCGTGTATTCCCAAGCTTGGAATCGATCAAATCATGCGCCAAGCAGATACTGATGGTGATGGAAAGATTTCATTCACCGAGTTTGTCAGTATAACGAACCAACGGCTATTTTGTCGGTACAATTCCGTTGCATTGTAAATTGAGCTTATCCATCGCACTAACTTGTTTGTCAAATTGTAGTGGGAACCTGACAGCAGCTTTTGATGTACGTTTTTGAAATTGAAGAGCAAAAGTGTTCTACATTGTGTCCCTGTAGCTTTTTGACGCACGCATTTCCGACTTTCTCTTTTGTAGACTTTCGACGAAAACCAAGACGGATTTATCTCCAGCAATGAGCTAGAGCATATTTTACATGTACTTGGCAATAAGCGCATGAGCCATGAAGAAATTTGTAAACTGATCGAATCAGCTGACAAAAATGAGGATGGAAAGATTGACTACAACGAGTTCTGCGCTTTGATGCAAGAGACGAAGAATTAAAGCATCTTTCGACAAAGTGGTTGCTGTAAGGTATAATAAATTACGGTAACATACCCATATTGTGGCAAAAACCTATTTATTTAGTGCATTCAAAGATGTGCGAAAAAAAATGCGCTCATGTGACGTGGCGCAAACGATAAAATTTGATGATAATTTCTGTCAAGGAATTTACACAAAATAAACATTATTAGAGTAAAAAACTGTCATACATGATAAAATGAAGCAGCTGATAAAAATCACAATGTATTAATAGAAAACAGCAGATATCATAAAATATTTAGCATCTGTAAAATATCGGGTTATACCGGTATTTAGGTCTACAAGGTTTTCTTTCAGACGATCGCCGTTCCATACTGAACGTAAGTGGAGCCCAACAATACGTTACATCGTATAGTAAAGTTGGCAGAAGAAGTGATGGAGACATCGACTGCAGTATCACCCGCGCAATTGCACGTAGAGCTACCTCAAAGTATCGGAAATGTTGCACCAGCAGAAACGAGTCCGTCTTCTTCTACAGGAAGCAACGTGGGCGAAGTTGAGATGGAAAAGAGCCCGAGAACATTGCAACAGGAGGTACATAAACCCCATGAAGACGGTATTGAATCAGATAAAGCTCGTACTGATAGTGAAGAAGAGGAGGAATTGGAACAGCAGAATCAACAGCAACAGCAGCATCTACAACAATCACAGGTGGTGTCAGCACCAGTTGAGATTTTGACAACGGCATTAGTGGCCCCTCCAGAAGAGAATATAGAGTCCATATTACCAGTAAAACCACCTACGAGTCCCCGTGAGGAGATGATCAAGCCTAGAACGCCGGTGGGAACTACGAGTCCCCGTGAGGAGACGATAGAGCCTAGAACGCCAGTAGTAGGAACTACGAGTCCCCGTGAGGAGACGATAGAGCCTAGAACGCCTGTAGTAGGATCTACAAGCCCCCGTGAGGAGTTGATCGAGCCTAGGACGCCAGTGGAGGCATCGATTTCCGTACCTACGACTCCTCGTGAGGAGAATATAGAGCAGACGTCACATGTAAAGCAACCTTTTGAGCAAGATTTTGCAGAAGAAAGTGTATCTGTAGCTGCCCATAAGCTGAGTGCCAAAACAGTGGAGGAAGAAGTAGAAGCACTAGAGAAGACCAAGGAGATAGCAGAGCAGCTAAAGGCTGCTGAGACGGTTCAGGAGGTGCAGCCGTTACCGCCATTGCCTGCTGCGAAGACTTTTGCCGTTGAAAACGTGGAGACGCATGGTAATGAGATAGAACTGAAAGTACAGGATGAATCGGAGCTTAACGTACAGACAGCGGAGGCTCAAGAACACGAAGTGGAGCTCGTGATCCCGTCTCCAAAGCACCCTGTCTCATCGAACTTGGTGCATCACGATATTGATGATGAAGCAAGCAGCAGTGAGGAAGAGGAAGAAGAAGCTGCAAGTGAGAAAGAAGAGGAAGGTGCTGATTTGGGTACACCTTTAGGTTACGGGGGCGCTGCTGATTTTAGTGATGAACAAGCTGATTTTGCGTCGCATCGCTTCCTGGGTCCAAGTGTCGCCGACGATCCGACTTCAGTCAGTGCGCTGCACAGCTTGCGTCGTGTTGCACTTCACGACAAGCCGCCTCGCTTTGTTAGTAAGGCACCGGTGATCAATGTCAGATCGGGTAGCGTAACGAGTAGCGGTGAGTCTTCAGGACGGAATTCGTCTAGTGCAAGTGTAAGATATGCTCGCGATGACAAGTCGGAGATGCGCTCGCAATCAGTAGCTGGCTTTGTGGAGAACTCGCTCAACACTTACACTTTGACGTTTACTGAGTCTGTGCTGGGTTTCAATACAAACGTTGTCATGTCATTGGAGAATGAATTGCTGGTCGAAGTGTGGAGTGTGGAGAAAGACAGTCCTGCTCAGCGTGGTGGTGTGGTAGTAGGTGACAATCTCGTTAGCGTAAATGGGCAGCATATCGAGCCACATATGACAAAGGAGCAGATACTTGAGCTGATTGAAACCTCCTCGACTCCGCGAACGCTTGTGTTCCAACGTGACATGCATGACAAGGATGCGGCACTGTCCAGAAGTCTGCCTGACAAGAAGCTTTTACCTGCGAAACCTCTGATTGGGCGTTTGGGTGCAGCTATGAGCCAAGGTGCGTCCATTATCGGCTCCAAGTGGAAGCGTAAGAAAACAATTGTGCATGAGAATTCGTTCTGTGATGGCTGTGGCATGGATCCGATCACTGGCGCGCTCTGGACGTGCAGCATATGCTCGAATTACAATTTATGCAACGAGTGCTATGACGCCGGTACGCATGGTATGGAAAACTCGGAGCAGATGCAGGAGCTAAACGAGGCTATTGTGCAGTATAAGTTACAGAAGAAGTGCAAGCATTTTACGCCCGAGTTTCTTTTGTCGCTCCGCCGTGATATTTGCAAGGGACGACCGGACAAGTTTGAGTATCTTGGTGAATGGATTGCAAACATTGTGGTGGGCACGTCTGCAGCAAAGATATTAGTACGAGGCATTGAGATTCCATCTCTTCCGCCCGCTGCGCGTCAGCGATTCGTATCACATCTTATGCCGCTGGTCTCTAACCGAATTGACATTGAGGTGAACATTGAATGGCTACCTGATGACGCCGACCAAATCAACGCAGCTGATCGTGCAAGCGTTGATCGAATGAGTGCCGGTGCATTTGTCAGTGACAACGAAGAAGACGGTGATAGCCTTCCTGACAACTTAGAAAAGCTTCGTATCTGGATTTCTGACAAAAAGACACGTACTACGTCACCGTTTGCGTGAGAGGTTTTGCACCGTGGATATTTTGCATATGGTAGGTAATATGGGAAGCAGAAACAAGCAAAGCAGTCGAGTCAATCCAGAGGATATGAGACCTCAATCGAGAGAAGACAACTGAAGTAGTAGACATAGCTGACTACTTATATGTAGCGATCGTATACCTCAGGGACACTTTTGTTGTGAAGAGCTGCCAATATCTGATTTTAATATACATGACATTCTACTTCAACGTGTGTAGCCATATCCAATTCTTCGTGTTCAAAATCGAAACCTTGCCAATTTGCTACACCTCGATATGATCCATTTTTACAGGATCTTATCATTCGGTGGCAGTCAGTAGGTTTGCTCATCAACTGGTCAAAATGCTGGCTTTATTGCGCTCCCAGATGGGCACGTTGACGCTCCGCCCAGCCGCTAATAGTGCATTTCTTGGGCATATAACGCGTGCAAAGTTGTCGACGACTCCCGTGGAGGGTGAAATTGCTGCTGCTGTGATTGACGACACGGCCGCATTTCTGAATGCCACGTCTCCAGCCGAGCCGCGCACTGTCAAGACTGTAAAGCGTGCAATCCGTGGAAGCCCACGGAAGCTCACGTACTTGGCACAGCAGATACGTGGCTTATCTGCAAAAGAGGCTATTTTGCAGATGAAATTTTCACCCAAGCGTAAAGCTGAGATCTTTCAGAAGACGGTGCAGAATGCTATCAATCTGGCCGATATCAAGTACCAGATTGAGCCGGAAAACTTAATGGTAGCTGAGTGCTTTGTAAACAAGGGATCATACCTCAAGCGTCTGCGAATCATGGGTCGAGGTACATATATTGTTGACTGCATTGAAAGAGAGCGAGACGAGCAAACAATGACTGGTTTGATTGATGCTGTCTTGTTCTTGCAGGACGTTCGGGTGTGATGCATCATCCGTATACTCACTTGACGGTTGTCCTGCGTGAGTTTAATCCATCGAAGAAGCCACTGAAACGCCACTCGACTAAGAAGCTTGCAATTGAGCATGTCAAGAAACAGTTGAAGTAAGGACGAGGAATCGAACGAGTACTACATACAGGATAGCAAGCTTAAATAATGTAAGCAATTGGTTGCGAGTCTGCACCTGATGACGTTAGAGGTGAATGAATACACTGTTGTTATCATTTGTTACACGTGACAACGGTACTCTCAATAAAATAGACATTTCTGAGCCATTATGCATTACAGAGGCAAAATTTACCGTTGCAACTGTCATTTTTCGCTCAAAAATTTTCTCAATATTCATTCCGCGTGTTTATTATTCTGTCGCATCTTCGAAAATTCTATTCATTTGATCTTTTGCTCTGAGGCCAGTAAGTGACATTTAGTAAGAAAATCCAAACGCACAGACATCAATTCTAAAATGAAGTGGTCGGAACAACTTGGCGCGAAACTCCAGACTAAAGAAGGTCTACAGGACACAGACCAAAAGCTTGCGGGTAAGAAGGTGGTGGGCTTTTATTTTAGCGCACACTGGTGCCCACCATGCCGCCAATTTACACCCTTTTTGAGCGCCTTGTATGAGGATATGGTCGAAGAGCATCCTGAGTTTGAGCTTATTTTTGTATCATCGGACCGTGATCCGAAGCAGTTTACTGAGTACTACGGAGAAATGACATTTTTGGCAATTCCTTTTGATCAGCGTGCAACGATCCAGGCTCTCAACACAAAGTTTGGTGTCACGGGTATCCCGATGCTTGTCTTTGTGGATGCAGAAGATAAGGTTATTACCTTAGAAGGTCGTAATGTTGTTTCTAACTCGCGTGGTGATGTGAACACGGTGTGGGAGGAGCTTACCAAGTAAATACGTCGTTTGCTTGATTGCAATATCCAATTAGTTAATGCCACTTGAACAACTGATGGACGTTGATACTGTAGCAACCCTTTGTCTTTCTTTTTCTGAGTTAGCAAGAATAAATATAATGTGTTTTTGCTTGCTCAATTGTTTCCAACGTCGACAATTGGACCGCTACGTACATGTGTGCAAGTCTTTAATTACACTGAAAACGTTGGCGACCTTGGAGTAAGGGGGTGTTTACAACCACGATCTAAGTGTCAACTATCAACAGACGCCCAGGTGCTCAAACTAAATGCTAGGAGTACTGACTACCTGCCACCGAACAATGTTTAAATTATAGATGGCGCAAAGCACAAGCAATGTGTTCGTCCGTTGTTATGGTCAGCAACATGCTGCAGGATTGAGACTGCAATGCATGAATTGCGGCTTTATAAGACTGTATCTCTTCTGTAAAAGAATCATTGGTGATGAGGTATCTGAAATTGTTGGGATCAGAGAGACAGGCACTGCAATCGATAATTATTCAATATGATTGGTGAAAAAAAACTTATACAGCTAAGCATGTTGGTTTTGAATTTTAAATTTGACAACGGACTGCTGTACAGTATTGGTATTTGAATGCCAACTGTTGCTCAAACTACTTTAGTACAAAGATAAAAGCCATTACATCTTATACGAGAGGATTTACTACTTCTCTCAAAGAATGGCGCCCACAAAACGCCATGTGTATGATGAAGATCCAGATGCGTTGTACCGTGGTGTACCCCCCTCCTGTGCCCAAAGTGCGTGCAATTTCATCGACAGATCGCCTCTTGAAGCCCACGAAAGCGTCACTTGCAGCTTCGAGGAAGAAAGTTCTGACTGGGAAGGACAAGGAGCTGGCGGAAGCGCGAGAGCAAGCACGTAAGCGACGTAGATTGGATCGAGTAGCCAAGGAAAATGGTCGCTTGACGATTCCTCAGTCGCCCAAGTTCCGTCAGATGAAGAAGACCACACCCCGTTCTCGTGCTGACATGTTGACGCGGACATCTCGAGAGCTGTTGGAGATTGCGGCCATACGCAAACGAGTACAGGCCCAGAAACGTAAGACACAGCAGTATCATGATGCGACGACGCATGGGGCGGCTCGGGGAAAGAGTGAACAGTTTTCTAGAACTCTTACAGCTAGTGGAGGCGTTGGTGTCCCGGCCGTTCGACGCCCAAAGCTCACGACGCCTGTGGGTTTTGAGTTTGAAATCGATAAACGCGCAGCAATGGCAAAGACTCGAAGGAGCCTAAAGAGAAAAAGTGTGAATGTGATATCGCAGGAGGCTGAGCCAACCGGAGCGGCTATGGACAAGAAAGAATCACCACTTAAGCAGAAGCGAAAATCTGTGGCATAAGTGACTTTACTAAGCTCTGTGCTGTGTGTGCGTTGGGAGATAAAGAGACTCTGTAGCCTTTTTTTCTATCTCAAGCGACTTAGTAATGATGTAATACCTAGTTGAAACTCTGTTGCACCTCAGCTAAATGATATATGACATACAACAAAGCTCAGTTGACACTAAAAGCTGGCCCACGCAGCGCCGCGACAAACTTGTTTGTAATCTTGTTCTCTGTTGTGGCAGCCCTGCAGTCTCGTCGTCGGTCAATGGTTTACGGCAAAAGCATCCGACTACACTGCATCGTGTAATGGAGCCTGAGTTAGGACAGAGAATATGTAACGGAGCCTAAAGTACTCGTCGTCTTTGTACATGTTCATCACACACCTTCTCAGCAGCAACGTCCTACATTCCAATTGATTCTGGTACACCCATCGCTGCTATTGCAGATACTTTTAGATTTTACAGCATTGCGTCGCCTCTAAAGCTTCTCACCGACGCTATTGTTGCAGATAACTTTAGATTTTACAGCACTGCGTTTCCAACTGAGACCTATATGAAGTGAGACAACAAGACTTATCGGAGCCCTAGTGTTTCCCCACTTGAAACATTTGGCGCGTGTAAGGATAATGCAATTACCAGCACAATCGCATCTATTCATGGCAAGTACTTGTCACATGCGACACCAGATGAGGCCGACACGAGGCCAAGAAACCCAGTGATTGCGGCAATACCTGGATGTATTCGTAACTCAGTTGATTGTCAGCGGCAGGGATATCACTATCAGCAATTGAGCTTCTCGAATCCCGCCGTGTCCACAAAAAAGATTTGGTCCTCCCTGGTGATGAGCAAATGATGACACTGCTATACGCTGATACCAAAAATATTTCTTTTAAAATACACGCACCCACGGTTGGCAATTGCTGATGAACGTTGACGAAAGTTCGGTAAGGCCTCATCCCGGAGACAAATCCAAACAAGTCTCGACATTGCCTTGTCACCCCATCCCCGCTTTTGGTGCTAGGTTCACATTTGCACGTCTAGTTGAAGTGCTTTTTGTCCTCAATTAACTAACTATTTCCTGCAACAGCTTAAGAGTTAAGTTATACCACGAGCCCAATCCTCGTGCTAGCAATGCTTTTACCCGCGGATAGTTGTATCGTGCTGGGTCATACACGCAGCCGTATCCATTCAAAAAGGACAGAAGTTTACGCAACAAAAGACTAGCTAGAGCTCCCGTATTCTTGCGAGTGTAATTCTCCTGAAAGAACCGGCGAGCGTCGCAACACGGCTACAACCGTGCTTCCCATACAAGATGTCCCGCCCTCATCACACCATCAGAAGGAATGCAGCCTGTAGTGGAAGCGGCGATTGATGTCTCATATACAATCGTTTAACGAGCGGAGTCAGCAATCGAGCCCATGCAAACTGATGCGACTTGCATTGCGAGCCCGGCGCAAGCGAAAGGTGGAAAAAGAAGAGACTGCGACAGGAAGCCACCCGAAGGACCATCGCATTGCCATGGTCGCATGCTGAGCAGCTCTGACACAGTTTTTTCATTCTACTGCTCTATTTTGCATATATATATATATATATTGGCACCGGTGGTGCTGCCGTTGGCTGATCCAGCTGCTGTTATAAAAGAAGGCGACTTTAACATCGGCGACCTTCTGTTTCAGCGTACGGACACTCTGATCGAAAGATATTTTCTGGAAGCAGTATCATCGCCAGCAGCGCGACCCTGACACGGCATAAATATGTCGCAGAAATGACAGAAGCAAGACTTGCGAAGTAATTTATTTCTTTGCAAAATTGTGCTGCGATTGGTTTTCGAAGGTTATGGTCACAGCAGAGCAACTTACATTTATTCCTAGCGCTTCCACCGCCAGCAACTGCCGCGACGCGGTCGCATCAAACTGTATAGGACAAGGCACGGCTCAGACCAAGAGACAACAAATGCGATAGTACAGCCCAATACATTGCTTCTGTCTATTCGATTAGGTAGACCATTAACAATCAATCTGACCCAAGTTTTTGAGTATCTGCCGACGATCGTATGCTGCTGTGATTCGTGCTTGCATACAAAAGTGATCTCAATGCAAACAGGCGCGCGCAGGACATCCGACGCAATAGCAGACCAGCCAAATCTGGACGTATGGATAAGCTATTTTAATTGCTGCGATCTTGTCCGTGATTGAGCGGAGAACCTGCCGAAATGCTAATCGAGTTGGCGTTGGCAGTTTTTTCGCGGCGTGTTTGAGCGCTCTTTAACTGACAGCCGAGTTGAGATGAAACAGTAGATAATGATACGACAAGTTTACTTTGCTAAAAGCTTCAGTCAAACATGTCCACAACAATACAGCTGGATAGCCTGCATCTAACGCGCAACGATTTGGCGCATTGCTGCGAGTCGCCTGAACCTACAATTACTATATGCTCGACGGTCAGAAAACACTGTTTTCAGCGTTAAAGCGTCATGAATATCATACATACTCGTATGAACGAGCAGCTGGTCGCGGAACACGCATATGGTCAGAGCTTGTTCGGCGCAGCAGGTTTTAAATTACGGATGGTAATTTATATGCTATCTGAGATAC
This sequence comes from Peronospora belbahrii, assembly GCA_920618645.1. Taxonomy (NCBI): domain Eukaryota; phylum Oomycota; class Peronosporomycetes; order Peronosporales; family Peronosporaceae; genus Peronospora; species Peronospora belbahrii. The sequence continues at coordinate 613,516 of CAKKTJ010000131.1, read as the reverse complement.
CACGGTGTACTGTACCGGAACTGAACAGACGAGCCGGTAGGATACCCAGCTGCCATTGGTCAATCTTTTCATTGAGAACCGCTCAGAGCCATAAATTACCCCTAACTCCGGGCGGAGGTGCCCATCCCCCCCTTTTCGCACGCAGAGGAGCCATAAAGCGTGTCAAGAAGAAGCAAACTTAAAAAAGTGCCCCCGGCCTAATCACATCAATCAATGCTTCATTTCCTAATTTTACTCCACCCGCGCACTCTGCAGCATAAGCACAACAATTATAACATCAATTCCTATCTTGATCATGATCCCAATGAACACGCACGAAGACAGCACAATTACCACCACATCTGCACCACCAACGCCTGTTACTCGCGGTCTATGGTCGGAGCAAGAGCATGAACAGTTCCTACATGCCATGAAAATGTTCCCGACGGGACCATGGCGCTCGATTGCTGCCTTCATTGGTACGCGGTCGATCAAGCAGGTACAGACGCATGCTCAAAAGTACCAGCAAAAGATCAACCGTCGACGTCGTGGTCTTCGAAAACAGAAAAAGAAATTCGTGCGCCCCGAGCACCGGGTGGACGCCCATGCTACGGGTTGCATTCAGCGTGTCAAGAATTTTGCCGTGCAGGGCTCACCTCGCTCCCCATCAGCATTTCCTGTTGGTGCCATGTCTCCGCTGAGCTGTGGCTTTGGACAGCATCTCGCGGGTAGCTGCAGCCCTGTGGCAAGCGATGGCGGGAGCTGCTGTAGTAGCTTAGATATGGACGTTGATTTCAGTATGGAAACTCTACTCTGTGATATGGAGCCACTGCCGTTCACATTGGGCGTATCCTACGAGGAAGTATTGGCCAACGAAGACTACCGACAAGACGTGCAGGAGTCCATTGACCTGCTTCTTGCTTAATTTATTGCGCCAAAACGGCAGCCCGTAACCTCAAGAGTAGTTTATGATCGCTAACAAATAATATCATTTCTATACACATAATACCTTCTTAATGTATGATTCCAATTTGTGACCCGACAGATGACGTTCATTGATGACGCAACATACAGTTATTAGTTGACCCTGCGGTTTTTCGTGCCGTTAGGAACGGTTTTAAAGACCAGTCATTGTAACTCTGTGACTTCCAATCTGCTGCAAAGCATCTGGAATAGACCTTGCTGATAAACCCATGCTGCCGTGCAATGGCGAGGCAAAGACTGTAGCACAAATTTGGTGCAAATTTTGGCTTCAAGTAGGAAATATCGTTATGATGGTGTTGCTGCTAATCAACAGAATAAGATGTGCACTAGTATCACTGCATGAATAAAGGGCTATATAAAATAGCTGCTAGATTGCGGCTAGCGGCGGTTAAATTACTATAAAGACGTAATCTAAGCTGAGTGTCATAGTCCGAGAACCTGGCTGTTGCACTACTACATTCAAATTGTTGTAGTTTACGTACAAGTCGGCCAATCATCCACTCAACAATGAGAGTCCGCTGGTATTTTGAAAGCAGATAACTCGCCAGATTTAGGTGATCGGTACTACAATGCTTAAGTTTCCATAAGATGTGTGCTGTAATCTATTGGTTATCGCAATGCAATAAATATGTTGTCTCAGCTACGGAAAGAAGCAATCTTCACGAGCGATACAAATGTTGTCAGCCCTTCCCTTTCCGCAAGTTGTTTAAATTGAACAACACAAAGCTTGGCATTATCCTGTATCATCGAATGAATACGTCTACTCTCGTGCGTTGTAAATAGGTACACTCTACACGCATGATAGTCCGCCCTCCAGACAGTATGCCGCTGCATGGACACGCAGCAGTAACCAAAAAGTGTCGTGTTTATGTACAAAATAAAACGGAAAAAAAGCTTGCACGAACCTGTAAACTTGTCGAAACTTACAACGTTCATGGAATCAATTCTCAACATTTCGCTGCAGAACTTTTATTGATGTAGTACATGTTATGTAATTTTAGCAGTCATGTCCAATGGGTGTCGAGGTGACATTTCTGCTACCATTGTCGAGATTGAACAGTTTGATCTGTGTCATGCAATAGCAAAGCTTCTGAAATATCGATGCATATAGCTTTAAGGCTTAACTCTGATTGCTTCGGACTGCACTTGCCTACAGAACGGAAATGGTTAAAGGTATGAGATTACTAATGCATACACAACAAACAACAACAATCTCTACTCGATAGCCGGAAAAAAAGCTGTCAAGCATCAGAATAGTCGTCAAACACATTTTCGCGTGCAGTAACTCCTTTTGCAGCACTAGCAACAACAATGGCTACACATATGTGTGACGATTTTTCAAGCAATTCTAGTTATAGAGACTTTATAACGTCAATAACTGGCTGTAGGATCGAGTTGATGAACGCTCGCCTCACAAGTTATTGTCCGGAGGGTGAAACATGTTTCGCCCATGTTTTGACCCAAGGCATACCAACGAAATGAATGACGCTTTTTCTATTTGAAATGTAAGCCATTTATGTTTTGGAAAAGACGCTCTAGATTTCGGTGAATTTCGCATCTGGTTGACATATAACGGCACATCTTAGTTGGACACTAAGGGACACTAAGCTACATTGCTAGTTTGGAATGCGAGACGTGATGGCAAATGCAGCAGCTATTGCTGCTTGTATAGCTGAAATACAAAAAATACCTGTCAACCTGTGTGGCAACGCATTACTCATTCTTGACGTGATATGAGCTGTCAAATTATGTTGTCGCCTTTTGACGCACGATGGCGAATAGGCACTGTTTGTTTAGCCAATTACACAGCAAGTTGCCCCTCAAGCTACCAATTGATCGACCCACAACAACGACTCTTGTGGTTCTTTTAACGAAAAAGAATATGGTACACTGCAAGGCTGCGGTACACAATTTACCCGGTTACGACCCATAGGGGACTCAGGAAATTTCTGCTACATAAACATCGCTATCGCTCCAGCTATAGATTCTCTGATTCAGCCCTATTTAATTATGTACTTTCAACCATGGGCTCTGATTGTATATATAATTGAGAAGACATCACTGTTGTGATATAAGTTTAAAAGTATTGTGTGTGTATGCAGGAGAAATTACAATGCTTAGCCACAGTTACAAGATGCGTGCCAGTTTGAATACAGCAAATTTTATTCTGCTTGCATTGCTCACCAAGTTGGTTAGATACATTATGAGAATGATCTGATCTGCCCATCTCATGGAAGATGGATGGGCAGAGACAGCCCGCAGCAAAAACAAAATGATTATTCTTGCGTTCCAGCGGATGACGCTAAAGACAGATGCGCCATATGGGATCGCGCATGTACTATGTGGGTTGAGTAGACACAATGGAAGACACGACGTATACAACAAGGATCACTAGATTTACAAAGACTTAATGCAGATGATGCTCGATCATTCAAGGCTTTCGTCAACCATTTCTTTATCTTTGATGCCTGAACGACCGGAGAAACCACATATTTCAGTCTGAGTTGCTCGTTCTGTAATGAGAAACTTCGTCAGTCTTGAGGCAGTATTTTATACGAGTTGTTAGCTAGAAGTAAACATGCTGAATGTGTATGTATGCAGCAAAGGGTAGAATTGTAAATATAAACGAACGCTACTCGTTCCTGCTGCTAGCGTGAGGTAGACGAGAGTCCGTGGCTATTATTTTGGCAAGAGCAGATTGCTGGTAGTCGAAATGCACAAAATCGCGGGCTTTAACAAGTTGTTTGCTTCCTTACAAAACTTAATGATAAGTCGATTGCTCAAGACTTCGTAGCCTTTTTCAGTGCGCAAAATGCGACTAACTTTTCTTCAACTATGAAGAGTCTTTCTTGGCTTGCAACAATAAGCCGACGAGTGAGCAAAACTCAATACTGATTGCACAGCTTGGTGACAACACTTGCCAACTGTGACGAGTCTATGGGAGATAGATCAAAGACGGGTCAAAGAAAGTTATCTCCTAATATCATCACATACGGTCAATTGCAATGTGTGCATTTCGGATTGTGTTAGCAACCCCCCACTTCGACAAGAGGCCCTGTCTCAACCGCAAAGCCGTTTACACTGGTGTATATTTTACAACGGCTCACGATCTACTTTACCAGTTTGATGTTCCCAGGAGCTCAACTGCTGCCGGCAGCTTTCCTCAAGATGCTTTTCTCCTCCCTATCCACGTGCAATCAAAAACATCGTTTCTTGGGTTCATGAGAGTTTGTCTGGAAACCTTCTCACTTTCAGCCGCCATGTCGTTTTCATCGTGCCGCAGCATGCTGGCTCAAGCACACGCTGTCTCAGAACGTCGCACACTCCGTCCGTGTCATTGAAATTGTACGCAGCCTGACGAGATTTTTTTCTCATGGTCTTTGTGTGTGATCAGATCATGCACGCTCGCAGTTTCTCCTCCAAGTTCGGTCATGGGCGCCCATGTTGACGTGCGGCCACTAAACGGTTGCTCGAGCACCATCTCAATCATACCTTGCTCAACATTATTAAGACGACAAAGCATTACTGAACTGTAAGCGCGTTCTTTTCAGTACGTCGCTATCACGCTAGCAATGGCATCACTCGACTACGCCTTGACTTTTCGTCGCAGATATGAGCCACCACTAGGCCGATAGGTGCTTTTAAGTGGAGCGCTGCGCTGCCACTAGGCTGTCTCCATTCAGCGAAGTATTTATATTGGTGTGGCGGAATACACCGAACGCGTAGATGAACTTTCATCTCTCAGTAGGGCTATAGACGACTGTTGCCCAAGCTCAACGAAGCGCTTAAATCTTGCAGAAGGTCAAGCAATATACTAAAAGACATCATGGTAAATGTTATTAGCTAAGAGATGGCATGTATTTTGATCAGACCTTGTTTTATATGTAGAGGAACTAAACCTGCCTCTCCAAAAGACGACAATGTCAAGATGCCGAAACCTCAACGGTTGGGGTCGTATTCAGATGTGCTACAGGAAGACCACTAGGCGAGATGACATTTCTCAGCGGTACTTAGTGAGCCAGCTTCAGTATCGACATGACGGAATTTTGCGTAAATTATGCTGGCCATGAGTGGAAGTCCTCATCGCGTGCATGCAGCACGATATTTTTATGACAAACCTCGAGTCTGCTACAACGCCATCAAGAAAGTCATTGCAAAAGAGTCAATCTGCTGCGGAGTTTGGGTTTGATTATTTTGAGCAAGATACGTCATTTCAAAGCACTGTTGAGATCAAAGTTTGAGCGCGTCAATGACGATAAGACGTCAGCTTTACGACAAAGTTGTAGCGACTCTATTGACAGCATGTTCAAGTCAATGGACGGTATGTTTGGGAATCACACCGCTGACGGCGCGCGACCTAATGCACCAAAACAACAGAAATGCGTTTGTTCGTTCAACCGCATCCATTGTTGTTGCTCTAAGCAACTCGAAAATCATTGTCCATTGTTACAAAGCTGCAAAACCCACATATGATTTAGGCTATAACAGCTTTCACTTTTTATCCTTGTAGCTGCTAACCGTTGGTTTCTCCGTAGCCTCACAGATCCACTAGATGAATCCAGACTAATCAAATGACGAGCTTCCTAAATCCCGTCCTAAGTGCTGGTTTACTTGGCGGTAGAAACAATTCCTATCAAAGCAATAAAGACGAGGAGCGCGAGGATGACGATGAAAATTAGCTTCATCCGTGAGCAAGCACAGCAATTCCTTCGCTCCTCTGCCTGTCGCACCTCAACCAGTGCCTTCTCCACGTTTTCTTTGGCCGTTTCGGTATTGTCCACAACCTCGACCACCATTTCTCCTTGATCTTGCACAAGTCCGTCGATCTCTTGAAAAGCTGCATTCACCTCCCGCAGCTGGTGGTTGATTTGAATGATGTCATCTTCTCTCCGCTGTAAATCTACATATCCATCCACCAAAATACAAATGTCAATTTATCAGTCTCACTGACTCCACTACATAAACACAAAAATTTAGCAACAATACCGTCTTCGTCGTAAATGACCACATTAGCTTGTGCATAAATCTGGTCTTCACTATAGTTAGTGAACCCTCCGCCTCCATCTCCGCCCTTAAAACTCTGCGACGAGCGACGGATAAACTCGACCGACTGTCGCTCTGACTCCATTAACCGTTCACAAGTTTCCTCAAATACGCGCGCCTGATTCTTAAAATCGGCGGAAAGCTTATTGACCTGCGTACGTCTTGTGCGGCTGTTGGGGCCTTTCGCACCACGGCTAAGCTCCTGCAGTCGGCGATTGATTTTGGCCACAATTTTATTTCCCTTCTCCGTAAGATCCTTGATCTGCGCATGATTTGCACGTGAGTCTTGTGGTGTACCAAACAACGACATTTTCTGTGCAATGCTACGTGTGAGCTGGTTAAAACTTGAGATGCCCTTGCTGGTCTCTGACACGAGCTTACTAAAGCGCTCATCGGATACACCACCACTGCTGTTTCGTGGTGACTGTGCACTACGGTACCGATCACCCATAACTGAAGAGATGTGGATGACGAGGTTGGCGATATAGGAGTCAAGCGCGCTGGAAGAGCACGAGCAAGAGTGGCGACTTGACCTGAGTCCCAATCCAGCCAGTTTTGGAATGAAGCGTGTGGCTTATCCCTGTGAGAACGTATGACAGAAACTATCGGAAAACTGATTGAGGAACTGTACAATTGTTTTCAAATTTTAATACTTAATATATATTCGAATGATAGATAATTAGTGCATTACTTACGACTCAATGTAAAGTCACAAACTGGAAAGAGCAACTAATGGGCTTTCGAACGCGTCGTGCATTCGCAGTAACTCAATTTTTTTCATGCGTCTCAGCAAGTTCGATGCTTAAAGTTGGTGTGTCGTTGATTGCTATCCGCTTTTTCTTACGTTTAGAAGTCACGATGCTGTGAGGTTATTTTTTTTTACTGTCAGAGGCCATTTACATGTCAACGTCAATGAGATTATGAGTAAACGCATGATAGCTTCGTGAGTCAATGGATTTGAGAGACGTCTGCACGAATATGCCGTTGTAAGCCATTACTAAGCAGTGGTCAAGGAATCCTAATATTGATGTTTCATTTACATTTTATGAGAATTGTTAAGAAACCATGACACGAAGATGATCGCTCTGCACATAATATTGATTTACTACAATACAATGCAACGAGTAGACAAATTATTTGTGCTACGTGCGTTTAAATTTAGTGCGCGTTGCAAAGAATGCCGATGACCTATACTATCGTCCGAGAATGAACAACATGAAGAGGATCAGGTGGCGATGGGACACTAGCAGCTGGAGCAGCGATCAGAAGTAGACCGTACGAACAAAGACCCTGATAGCCACGTCGATTACTTACTCGATAAGCTTGTAAGACATCTGACTTGCCGCTTATCCACAAGAGGAGTTTTGCCGAAGTTATACTTTATGATATGTTCCCCAGAGAGCAGTTTGGTGAGGCTCGACGCGCGCAGCTTTATAGTCACGAAGTCGCACCATGACGTGTTATCATTATTAATATTACCATCACTAGCTAGTAGAATTGCTCCGACAATTCTACTAGCTTTAGGTTTACTTCGATCGACCATGTGGCTACTAGATAAAGACCTGGATTTATAGCAGTGTATTTAGATGTTATCGAATTAATGAAAAGTATATTAGTGTTGGTGGCAATTCAATCGGGTTACATAAAGGTGTTTTGTAAGATACACACCTGCCACACCATTGTGGCGTGGCTGTACTTTAGGATTGATGTGACCGTAGCTAAGGTAAGAAAGTTCACATTGTCGGCAGAGAGCCATGTATCAATCATTATACTTGGGTTAAGTACTACAATTACAAATGTTTAGACATTTGAAGGCTACAGAGCCAGGTAAATAGTGACTTGCACTAAGTATAGAGTAAGTGCTTCTCTATTTAGTGCTAGAAAATAAACGTTCAGGAAATCAGTTTGAAACCTGCTGTACAGCACTTGTTTAAAGCGCATTAGACCTTGTAAAAGGAAGTTGTGCCTTTAATATTGGTCTCTTGGAGACGTGTTTGTTTACAACCAAAAAGGTATAAGCTTGTGAAGCTAGCTTTGGGAGGGTCAAGATATCTAAGACACACAGCTCTCGGAGCTAGTCTTCCTCTGCACTTAGTGCATAAGCAGCTTTGCTGTAGTAACCCTTCTATACCTGGTAGCACTTGTAGTCAATCCCGCACCTGAGTTTGCGACTACTACTCTGTGTGAGAATGGACATTGAAGAGATGTCCGCGGTTGGCCAGTCACAGGCACAACAGAAAGGTTTGCAAAAGTTGCTCCCTATTCTTGTCCCTAATGGTAAGTCGGTTTTTCTTCAATAAATTCAACCTTGACCATATTGACCGGACCCTCCAGAGGTCTGGTCGGTCCTAAGATCCTTAGTTGTTTTCTTGTGTAGTCACTGGCGATCATCCTTACAGTAACTCTTCGGTCTTTTCCTCAATCTTTGCTTGAACATCTCATCGTCTTGGGACTCGTGGTGATACCTCGCGTCTTCTGAAGATCCGGGCACGTGCACCATTGTGGTGTTGTGGGTTCTCAAAACTGCGTAATGAGACCCCAAGCCACATACTGTGCCGGACTGCTGAATGTCGGAGGGGGTACCCCGATTCCGCGTATAGACCTTCTCTCACCTTGTGTACCCGTCGGCGGAAGTTGCACTCTTCAAAGGACTTGGTTGAGATGTGATGTCGGCCTTGAGAGAGGTTGATCTTGGGGTGCCTCGAGTGGGTATGCTTTACTCGGTAGGCTAGTAGGTGGCCCCTCGGTCAACTAGATTCAAAAGGAACATTTCTAGCACTACATTGAGACCTTGGACGACCCCGACCTGGCGGAACAGTTGACCGTGTTACGTTTGGCTGATGTGGAAGAGCTGGAGGATGTACTAAGGGCGAGTCAACGGACGAAGTTTCGACGAAGCAAGATGTTGCTTGGGTCAGGAAAGTTGCGCTAGAAAGCACCGATTTCTCCTGATCGGCCACAAGAGCTGGGCCGACGCTCTGTTCACTCAGTTCGAGCAACCCAAGAGGGGTTGAGCTCCAAAGACTACAGTTTGGATAGTTCGTACACTAACGGTGACCTACGGAAGATCTACCTCATGACTACGGAATGGAGAAGGACCAAGGGTCAAGGACCCCAAGGGACCAACCTGTCAGAGAGTTTGACCAGCCCCGACCTCGACCAAGGACCTTGGACCCCACACGGCGACGGCAACCCCAAGTGCAAGGTGTGACCATTTTTTGTGGGTCCAGGAAGCATGGAGACTTGGGTTGTTGGAAGAGGCTGACCTGTGATCCCTGTGGAAAGAAGGGTCATCGATCAGATCGTTGCCTGTGCGTGTATCGAGGATGTGGAAAAACCCACGATGTTGGAAAGTGCTCGATGGAAGAGTGTTATAACTTGATCCCGACTAAGCACGCTGGGATGTTGCCGGAGAAGGTCGAGCAGATGCTAAATTAGGAAGCTCGCCAGGTTTGAATCTGGTACGAGCTGAGTGTTCTAATTGTTGCATTTTTGCATATGTGGAAAAGCAGCCCAAGGGAGTAAAGGGCATTCAGAATAACTCAATGGGAAGTATATCGAAGTTTGAAACTTACCCTAGGGTCCATGTTGCTTCTTCCAGTGAATCCAACGATTTCGTTTGAGAAAGTGCAGTGATGGAGTTGGACCTACTGCCGGGCGAGTCGAGGGGGTATTGGAAATACCATGCGCCTACGAAGTGGTTCGGACAGGCCAAGGCTTCTGGGAAGATTAACAACGATCGAGCTAACTTTTTGTTTGATACTGGCGCCGAGATATCTATTTGGATGTCGCTTTTGCTCGTAAGATAAGCTGCCAGATTGATGAAGGTGAGCGCCAAGAATGTGTTGGTATCGGGGAATCCGTGTATACTACGGAAGGACACACCCGCATCAAGGTCACTCTGAACAGGAACTTGGTATACATATTTAAGGTGTGGGTGGGCTAAATGGCGGGTCAAGATGCGATTGTAGGCATGGACTTTATGGTCATAGCCAGTATTTGACTGGATCTGGATGATGGGACACTATGTCTGCCCGATGAGGTTCGAGTCCAGTTAGCAGGACGAAGGACCCTTTACGATAACCGGGTATCAGACGTGAAGCTGGGTCGATAAGGGCAGATACAGGCCGGAAGGTAGAAGAATTGACTCTAAAAAGGTCGACCTCGCAAGAATGGAAGTTGTGGGTGACAAGGGGAGAACAATGGAACATGACTGTGAGCCAAGTATTAGGAAGTCGGAAGTTCCTGAAGGTAACCAATGTCAGTGCCCAACCCCTGATATTACACGAGGACGCCAAGATAGGCATGTGGCTGACGAAGTACCAAGTACCAAGGGCGTAGGGTTTTGTGTCGGTGGGGTCTCAAAGATATGCTGAGTGGCTAAACCTGGTTTATGAATCTACCACCGACCAGGCCGACTACCAGGAGGCCTAACGAGGATGGATGAAGGACCATCGGTGGAGGTACTACAGTACAGTACTCCATCTAGAATACTTCAGCGACCAAGGGAACTTGTTCCAGTAATGACTATGGCATTCCAGCCGAAGGTCGATCAAGTAGACCCCAAGTCGATGAGGCAGACCCTCAGGTCGACCAGGTTGACCCTCTAGACCAGGTCGACCAGGTCGACCAGATGGGAGAAGGTGAGGGGCCGCTGTCAGATTTGCCGCAAGCGGATGATCAAGTGTGCACGTTCTAAAGTGGGGATCTTTGGGCCGAGGATGTGAGCCAAGGTTGGGCTATCATACCAGAGGTAGACCTTTAACCCACGAGTATCAAGCTAAAGATATACAGATTCCTGACTCTGACGGAAACACCCCAGAGGAGGTGAACCGACTGAGACAAATTATATGGAGAAGACGACATATACTCATGGGTAAGGGTAACGCCTTACCACCGGCTGCTCGAGGAGATATCTGTGACATTAATGTAGGTGATGCCAGGCTGATTACACAACGTGTACGGAAGGTGGCCCCAAGTCCAAGCAAAGTCGGCAGATCTGATCGAGGGACCATTGTCTGCGAAGATCATTCAGCCCTCTACCTCTCCATGGGCCAGACCAATCGTCATTATTTTGAAGAAAAATTGGGGTGTATATCAGGCTTTGTATTGATTATCGGTTGGTGACGACTTGACACAGCTTATGGTCTACCCTATGCCTCTAATTAATAAATTGGTGGAGGGTCTGAACAAACCGTTATGGTACTACTCCCTGGGTATAACAAAGGGATTCTGGGTCGTCGACATGACCAAAAGGGCGAGAAGTATCTCGGCTTTTGTCACCCCACTGGGTTTATTCGAATGGCTGCAGATGCTATTTGGACTCAAGAATGGGCCTCAGATTTATCAGAAACTCTTGGAAAATGTTTGTATGGTTCTTACGTATCTCTTTAAGGAGCTGGTACAGAGGAGATCGAAGACTTGTTTACGACGGGGAAGCCAGATGTAAAGTCGGGCTCCTCGGTACTGGGTCGGCGGTCCTACATAGATGACATTCTGATACCAGCCGACTCGCGGGATATGCTGTGCGCAAAGGTAGAGCGGTTTTTAGATGTGTGGGAAGATTGGAACCTATCAATCAGCACGGTCAAGAGCTCATGGGGGTGCCGGAAGACAGACTACCTTGGGCAACGGGTCTCGGACCAAGGACTAGAGGCTCACCCAAAAGACCTCCAGTTCCCGGTCGATTTACCGTTGCCAACGACACTCAAAGCCATGCAATCGTTTCTTGAAAATCTGAATTACTATGGTAGATTCATTGAAGACTATGCAGTGTATGCATCGATCATTTATGAGTTACGAAATGTGGAATTTTACGATTGGCGATGTAAGTTGAGGACGGGTGACAGTGGGGTGGCTAAGGCAGGAGACGAGGATAAATGGTCCAGAGCCCAAGTAGCCTTCGCTATGCTCAAGAATAAGATTGCCGCTGCACCTATCTTGAGACACTTTGACCCGTACAAGGAGGCAGTATTATCGTTTATGCAAGTAAATGGGCCATATCCGTGGCGTTGGTGCAAGACCATGGTGGCATTCTAATACCAATGACTTGATGAGTCGAACCCTTAAGTTCAACAAGCTGAACTACAGTATGGTGGAAAAAGAATTGCTGGCTTTATTACGGATAATGGAAACTTGTTTTACGATGTTGGTCACTCGACTCCTCAAGGTTTTAAAGAGGCATTCTACATTCACGGGGTTACAGGGACGTCTTGGGAATTGGACTGCCCTCTTGTCCCAATGGACTATGGAGATTGTTAAGTGCAAGAAAGACGAGGACCAAGTGCTGGGGCGTTCGCAGCCAGTATTACTCCTCGCGCGAGTGTAGACTCGATTTTATCGTCGATTGCTCCCAAGAAACAGGCGCGGCAAGTGGTTGACCTACGTACACCAACTGTGAAGCCTGAAGAAGAGTTATACGTCATGAGTTTTGATGGGTCGGCCCGAGCGAAACAGAAAGGTGGAACCTGTAGCGCTATTGTATGGAGATTACCTAATTGGACCATAGTCAAGGCTTCCTCAAAGTTCCTCGTTACACCTACAGTGAATGAGGGGTATGCTACTGGGTTTCAACCTGTTAGAGCCTCTAGAACGACGGCGACTGATCATCTGTGGAGATTCCAACTTGGTGGTACGGCAAATGCGGGGAGAGGTCGAATGAAAGGCTGCAGGATTGTCTCCATTACGAGCAAGAGCTTTGAATAAGCTGCTGTCATGGCCCACCCAAAGATCGTGCACGAAAAACTTGATTGGAATTAGAGTGCCGACTCGTTGGCCAGCTCAGCTCTGCGTTAAAAGGAAGGGATGAAGTTGATACTAGAAGGGGAATGGACAAATTTGGAAGCAATCAATCGATTGTCAGAGTTACCAGTTCCCAAGGACCAAATTCCATCGACCAAGGTGTTTGCGGTTACTCGCTCTCGAGCTCCCATCAAGATGTCAGGGGAAATCCTGCAAGAGGGTGTGATACAACGACTCCGGACCGATCAATCAGGGAGGCACAAGAGCAAGAGGACTGGGTGCGAGATTTGAAGGCCTACTTGAAGGGAGATTGGGTCGATCTATCCAAGGAGACCGCTCACTCGTGCAGTAAGATTACCAGGGACTACGAGATAAGTGAAGAGGGGCTTACTATTGTATTGTCACGGTCAGAAGGTCGAGGGAGACGACCGAGAGGTAACGGCCAGAATAGTGATACCCGAAAGTCTCCAAGACGATGTCCTGCATCACTACTACACCATTCTGGAAGGAGGTCACCAAGGGGTTGGACGTACCTATCACCGGATCCGACGGTACTGCCATTGAAGAGGTTTATTCCAAAGCGTACAGAGGTATGTGGGGACATGTGTGGATTGAGAGACTGGGAAAGGAGGGCTTACTCTGCAGGAAAAGACTCCAAGAAATGTCGAAGCAACATACCCTTTCCAGATTGTAGAGATGGATCATATTCCCTCTCTGCCCGGGTCGCATAGAGTAAATACCGAGTTACTAATTTGGGTTGACCTGGTCA
>CAKKTJ010000130.1:0-79114 GCA_920618645.1 Peronospora belbahrii | reverse complement strand
TTTACATACACACCTGCCACACCAATGTGGTCTGGCTGTACCTTGTTACAGCAGTAGGTTGATGTGACCGTATCTAAGGTACGAAGGGTCGCATCGTGGCAGAGAGCCACGTGGTCACTATACCTTTTTAAAGTATAGTCACTATACATGTTTGCATACTAATAGGCTATAGAGCCAGCAAATAGTGACTAGCATTAAGTATAGAGTAGGTGCTTCTACATTTAGTGCTAGAAGATAAAGATAAATATAAATCAGCTTAAACCTGCTCTGAATTGCACAAGGGCTTAAGCATTCTCTTCCTTGCAAGACAGGAAGTTGTATCTTTGTTACTGGTCTCTTTGAGACACGGTTGTGACAATCAATAGGCACAAGCTTGCGAGCTAGTCTGGGAGAGTGAAAAGAACCTTAAGACATATAAGCTCTCAGAGCTTGTCTCTGCACATAGTGCATATGTAGCTTGCTACAGTAGTTTGACTACTTCTTCTGCACATAGTGCATCCGCACATAGTGCATAAGTAGCGTGGCTACAGTAGCTCGGCTTCACCTTGTAGCACTTGTTGGTCTATCCCGCACCTGAGTTTGTGACTACTTCTCTGTGTGAGAATGGACATCGATGAGATGTCAGCAGTTGGCCTGTCACAGACACAACAGGAAGGGTTGCAGAAGCTGCTCCCTATCCTTGGCCCTAAGGGCGTGGAGTAACTCATCGTCAAAGGCGAGGAAGAGATTACCAAGCGTATTCATATGCTTGATGAATATAATAAAGCTCTAGTCGAGCATGTAAAGACACAGATGCCTTCTTCTGCGCCTTCGCCCATGGCGACTATGGCGCAAGAAGTGGTCGCAGACCAAAACCCATACAGCTGGAAGTCGATAAGTTTGACGGCAAAGAAGGTGATAAACTTATGCGTTGGTTTCGACAGGCTGATTTGGCTATGTTTATAGCCGACATCACCTATGAACCGTATCGTGTGGGCTTTGCCACGGGCAAGTTAGGTGGCTTAGCCAAATAGTGGGCGTTCACATGTGGTGCATCATTGCAAGATCCTTTTCCACATGGGCTGATCTGAAACTTCAGATGACCCGGCAGTATGTACCACCAAACCAAGCACACCGTAATCGGTAGCAATTTTTGGCGTGTCGCCAAGGCAAGCGTGAGCTTGTGGCATATGTACAAGCGTTAAGAACTCTCATCGCTGCCATGGTCATAGACCCTATGCCTGAGGCAGTTACCGTCACGGTCTTCATGGAAGGCCTCCAAGTTGGCGTTGCCTAAACGGAAGTCTTCCAGGTAGACCCGTCCTCAGTCGAGGAAGCTGTTGGAGTGGCATGTAATGCCTAGACCAACTTAAAGGTCACTAGGCTTGCCACTTATAGCTACTCGTCTGATGGGTCTGTACCCATGGACTGTAGTCAAATGGAGGATGAAGAAGCTGAGTTTCACTCTGCGGAGAAGCAAATTGTTGCGCAGATGTTATATCTGCAAAAGCACAGGACATTTGATGGCAAACACCCTGCAAGAAAGGCATATTTGGCCTCGAAGGGCCGACGACCCATGGGTAAACCTTCTAGTTTGCCGCGGGGAACCGGCGGAACCCAGAAGGCGTGGGGCGCTCTACTAGGAAAGAACTGGGTTCTGTTGAACCTCTAGGAGGTAGAAGTAAACAGGTCCCAGCCTCAAAGAGACCCGAACTCCTAAAAATGGTACGAGATTGCAAGCCAGGCTTGCTAGTCGTCAAAGGGACGATCAAGGGCTTTGATGAGCCATGAATCATTTTGATCGATTCGGGGGCATTGGGCAATTATGTCCGCTGTGCCACCGTAGAAGGTATTCAGCAGTATGCTGAAGCGCTCAGAGTGCGTGAAAGTTGCACGGCTACAATTCACTTAGCGACGGGTACCCGTGTCACGGTACCCAAAGTCCCGATGGACTTAAATCTAAAGCCCTTGGACTTTTGCAGCATGGGACGTTGTTTAGCCTTAGACCTGGATGCAAGGTATGACCTCATCCTAGGCATGGCATGTCTTGAACGTCATGAGCCATGGATTGATTGGAGGTCAAAGGCCTTAGACGCAACGCGAATGCTCATGGTGGGGCTCTAGAGAGTCATGAAACCACCTCTGATAGGAAGCAAAAGCGCTTTTGGCGTGGATATTGGACCGAGTCGGTTAATATGCTAGCTGTCGAAATATCCGACCCTATAGATACTGTAAGTGTCGAGGGCAATAGTCATGGGCGAGGCCAAATGACTGTCGATAGTGTGGATGAGAACCCACTTGATGGCACATATAACATGTGTCATGAGAATGATGTTACATCATTAAACACTATGAGTGGTGGTGGTGGCTACAAGCCAAGATGTCAGGACATGAGTCCGAGTGACATGGATGAAGAGGAACTGACCCAGGAGGGCAGGGTGAAGTCACCAATGGATGTTGTCTTTGAAGAAAACGAGGTGCATGTACCTAGCGACGAGGTACTGGCCCAAGAGGATCGGGCGAAGTCAAAAATGACGGTTGTCTTTGAGGACAACGAGGTGCGAGAACCTCATGACAGGGCAGTGACTCAAGAGAGTCGGGTGCAGTCAGTAACCGAAGTGGTCTCTGACGTTGAGGTGTGTACACCTGTGGACGCTGATGCGTCGGATGCTGAGAGCATCATGTGTAGCGATGATAATATCGTGAGTGACGGTGATAGCGAACAGCTATATACAATCGTCAATGGTTTGACCGGGGATGTTGGAGAGCGGGTGGTTCTTTTAGCTATAACCACAGTAAGTGCTCTGTTAGAGCTGGACGAGTTGTCCTTTGCCGAGTTTGGCATTGCCTACAGGCAGGCGACATTGCCGAAGTGGTCGTTATCCGACCTGAGGATGAACTCCTCATCGCTTTTGGATAAAGAAGTTTTTGAGGATATCAAGAAGGCGCCGAGTTCGCGCAGTGGATCACAGATCGTGAAGGACCCATCAGATCCTTAATTTCCTTTGTTGAAGGAACATGGAGATGTGGTATCAAAATTCCGCCTACGAGGTTACCTCCGGATATAGGTGTACGTCATAAGATTAACTTGGTTCCAGGAACCGTATAATACGTGACGCGACAGTGGCCGCTGCCAAGAGAACAATGTGACGTCATGGATGTGTTCTTTCGTTCAAAGCACGCGGCAGGAATGGTGCGTGAGAGTAAGTCTCCTCAATCTACGCCCACGTTCTGTGTGAAGAAGCCTAATGGGAAGTCGAAAATAGTGCATGCTTACAATAAGCTGAATGCAGCCACCATCCCGGCTCAAACACCGATTATTCGCAAGGATGCTCTTCGGAACAACATGGCGGGATGAACAATGTACAGTGCCCTCGACTTAGTCGACGTATATTGCTAACTGCTCATGCGAGCTAGTGATATTCCGCTGACAGCGGTCAGCACTCCAAGCGGTATGCTCTGGGAGTAATTAGTGATGCCCCAAGGGCTGTCTAACGCACCTGCAACGTTCACTCGTTTAGTGACGCAGTAGTTTCGGCCCCATAGGGCGTATGCACAGACATACTTTGACGACATATTCGTCCATAGTTGAGCCGAAAATGGCAAGACTGATGCGAGAAACATATCAAAAAAAACCTGAGAGCTATGCTCGGTTGCATGAGGATGCATTGAATATATGCCATATTAATAATGCATCTTCGGCGCGGAAGAGATTCCCTTTTCGGGATGCTTCAATGGGAAGCGAGGAATCCGGGCAGACCCTGTCAAGGTCAAAGCCATAGTGGATTGGCCGGTTCCGAGGAGCCAGAAGGACCTCCACAAGTGGTTGGTTTGACAAATTACTTGCACAAGTATAGCCACAACTGTTCGGAAGTGGCTAGGCCATTATCGAATCTCCTTAAAAAGGATGTGGAATGGTGTTGGAACACCTGGCTTTTGAAGTCATTAAGGAGAGTCTCCTTCAAGCGCCAATTCTGGCTCTGCCTGATCCTGATCGCCCGTTTAGCGTTGTATGTGACGCTTCAGACTTTGCCATTGGCAGTGCACATTTGCAAGTTGACGCTGATGGTCGAGAACGCGTCATCGTGTTTGAGTCTCGCCAGCTGAAAGCAGAGAAGAAATGTCCAGTTCATGACAAGGAAATACTTGCGATGAAGTTTGCCCTTGTTAAGTTCAGGGTACACCTGTTGGGCTCAAAGCCGTTTGTGATCTATACCGATCATGCGTCATTACGCACAGCGACACAGTCGCCTCATGTATCGCAGAGAATGGCTCGTTGGCTTTCCTTTTTCGCGAAGTATAACTTCGAGGTGAAGTATAAGCCGGAAAAACAGAATGTTTTGGCTGACGCGTTATCGCGTAGACCTGACTATGAGCTTGCTCATCTCACTGTTGCGAGTTCGTCAGTAACGGATCGTATCCGTGTGGCGTATGCACGCGATGAGGCATGTGTTACCATTATGCAGGCGCTGGGTTGCGTAGTGTTTGAACGCTCTAAGGTGAACCTGTCAACACGTAATCGTGCAAGGTTACGTCGTTATGCACTGACCGATGGTCCGTTGTGCTATAGTACACGGTCGGATGACCAGCCTCGTGTTATGGTGCCTCATGATAAGGACCTCAAGTATCCGATACTTTAAGAGGCTCATGATACACCACCTGGTGGTCATTTAGGTCGTGAAAAGACCCACGGCTGGTTGGGCACCCATTATTGGTGGCCCAAGTTGTACAAATGGGTTGGTGCACGTGTGAGACGTGTCAAAGGGTGAAGCCCTCGCTTAGTATGGCTGCACCTTTGGCGAGGTTGCCTGTACCCTCGGGGTTGTGGCAGTCCATCTGTATGGACTTTGTGTTTGGCCTACCGCGCGATGCGGCAGGCAACATTGAGATTGTGGCCTTTGTTTACCGACTGAGCAAGGTGGCTCATTTAGCGACAGTGCCGAACTCCATTAATGGAGAAGGAACAGCAAAGCTGTTCATGGATCGTGTGTTTCGACAACACGGATTGCCTGTGGCAATCGTCTCTGATAGAGACCCCCGTTTTACGGGTGCGTTTTGGACTTCCGTCTTTAAAGTGCTGAGCACTCGACTGGACATGTCCACAGCGGATCATCCACAGCCGATGGTCAGACCGAACGCGTGAATCGCGTTATTGGTGATATGCTTCGTAGTGTTTGTGCTAAAACACCAAAGCAATGGAGCACGATGCTCCCACTCATTGAGTTTACATTAAAAATTACGGTGCATGCCTCGACAGGCTTTATCCCATTCTATGTAAATGGTTTAGTCAACCCTCGCGTTCCTTTAACGCTACCCTCTGCCACATCAGAGCTTAGTGGGGGGGAGTTAGCCGAAGGCTTGGCTGGATTCCGCCCTGTTGCGATACGCAAAAAGCGTTTCTGTCAATGCGTTTTGACGTATTACGTCGCGCCAAAGAAGCTATGGCTAAAAGCCAGGATGTTCAAAAGGAACAAGCAGATGCTAAAAGCAGAAAGAATGAACACGCGTTCAAAGTGGGAGATTTGGTTTTTTTGAACGCTAGAAATTTACCTACCCGTGCCGTTTCGGCGGTATATAAAACTAAACTACGTCCACGCTTTATTAAACCTTTCAAGATCATAAGCAAGAAAGGCTTAGCGTATACGCTGAACTTTTTAAAGAAGATGCGAATACACCCTGTGTTCTATGTGGATTGCTAAAGACATATCTCAACCTAGCCTCGGTGAACTTCGAAGGGTTGTCCCCATACTCTCGGCCAAAGGAAGCGGAAGTACGCACCGAAGGTGCATATGGACGTTGGAGGCTTACCAGGAGGTCGATCTGACATCGCAGTCGGCTTGAGAGCGCTCAACCACCGCTAGGCGATCCGGGGTCTCAGAGCGATAACGATCGTAGGATAGACGGTGTCGATAGATACGGTCCTCGAGATGAGACGTCACTTATCCAAGAGCCTCACGCTTCAGGATCGTCAAGTGACGTTCGATCTCAGAGAGATCATAAGTCACTGGGTCACCGACCCCCGCCGACTCTGATTGACGAGCTGGTCCAGAAACAATTCGATGTTGAGCGCCTCTTGGGTCGACGTCGTCACCAGGATCATACCAATATCTGGTGAAGTGGAGGAGTTACCCCTAGTCGCATGACTCTTCGGAGTATGAGGTACCCTCCGTCAGGATTGCCCTGACACCGTTGACACTTTTGACCAGGACGGTCAAAAGCGGCGACATCAGTCGTCGAACGCTTCCTAGCACTAGGTGTTTTAGATGTAAGGTCAGTAGGCTGGCTTCGCCTTTGACCTTCGGAGGAAGCAGCCGCCGGTACATCACTTGTGTGAGAGGTACGGGCAGCAGCTTAAGAAGCAGAATCCCCACAAGTCTTGGACTTATACGTGGAAAATAATTTGCGCTTAGCTTTGAGCTTTGCGAAATTAAAACGCAGACGACATTCTAGTCAAACGTCTCTTTCATTAGCGCTTAAACGCAAGTCGGAAAGACTTGTAACCTTTTACGCTCGTTCAACCCAACGGGTGAACTGGTGATAATTATGCGCAGATGTTTCACCTGGTGCAAGCACCACTGGTATGTCATTCAGTGGGAGAACGGGCACCCCACGCGACTGTCGTGACAGTCGTTCTTGATACCATTTTAATCGTAAACTCCTGTAGAGCAAGGAGCCGTTTACGAAGAGCGGTACGATCTGAAATCTCGCAAGTAGTACGGGACCCAATGACATAGGTATGCATAGATTTCGATGCAGCTCGTCGAGCTTCCTCATTGGGGTTCCGAGGCACGAGCTCATAATCACGACGTGAAAATGCTTGTTTAATTCGTGCTAATACGGCCGCCTGGGCCTCGTCATCAAGTTGACGACGCTATGCAGCGTCAAGAGGGCTTGTTACCTGGTAGTCGGCATCCTCTCGCGAGGGAAGCGGTGGTGCTTGGCGCAACGTCGTTGTTCCCCTTGAAATGAAGACATAGAATGGAATCGGCGTCCTTCGCTCGGTAAGAGGGGTATTATGACCCAACGGAGACTCGACGCCGCTACCCCTGGAGGCAACGTCACTGTCATCGTCCCCGAAAATTTTTCGACGCATTGCAGCATCCATGATGGAGCAACGTAATATAGACCAGTGATTTGTGAGCAAGTGTTGTGAGCACTGTAATGCTTAAAAGCAAGTGCTGTGCATTTAATGCAGTATAAAGCAAGTGTTTGTAAACACTAATGGGTATTAATACTAAGTGCTACGCACTTAACGCTTATAAGCAATTGTCGTAACACTATAATGATTAGCGTGAGTGCAATGCACTGCATGCTCAAGGAGCAAGTGTCGTAACACTAGGATGCTAAGAAAGCGTGAGTGCAAAGCACAGGTGCTCAAGTAGAAAAATATCGGAACACAGAGGCTTTTTTTTGCAAGTACGAGACACTTATTACGAGCCAAGCCAAATGAGAACATTATAAAATCGATGAATCCCATTGAGTCTTTACAACAAGAATTAATGAGAAGTAGGTAGGTCGGGTCCCACGCATTGATGAGGAGGGTGTAACGGGGTTTCACGAAGGTGGTAATTGTAAATTCACACCTGCCTCACCAATGTGTGGCTGTACCTTGTGTAACGGGCGAGAGCCCCTGTATCTTGTTTGACGGGGCAAGAGCTCCGTTACGTAGCTGACACTAAAGGTCTTACGAGGAAGCATAAGAAGCACCCAATTTACTTGCGTGCTTAGGACCAAATTAAACTCTGTTTATTATTATTAAAGTTAGATACAAAGTCCTAAACCTTCTGTGAACCTTCCAAATACGTGATAATTAATAACTGGGTGAAATGGGAATCAAATAATGGCACTAAAAGATACGCTATTCGTATCTTCTCTTTTTCCTAAATCATGTAATATTGTCAATATAGTCTACCTTATTATGCATAATAATGGGACCCTTAATATTGCCAGATCGTACTTGATATGGCGTGTAACGATACGACCCCGTTACACCTTGGGTACAGTAGTAGGTGATGTGACCGTACCTAAGGTACGAAGGGTAGAGAGCCACGTGGTCACTATACTTAACTAAGTATAGTGTAAATAGTGACTATACATGTTTACGTATTAATAGGCTATAGAGCCGGTAAATAGTGAATAGCACTAAGTATAGAGTAGGTGCTTCTATATTTAGTGCTAGAAGATAAACATAAGTATAAATCAGTTTCAAACCTGCTCTATGAGCATCACTGTTTGATATTACTTTTTCTTTCTAAGGAATCTGTATCTTTGATACTAGTCTCTATGAGACCCAGTTGTAACAACCGATAGGCACAATCTTACGAGCTAGCCTAGGAAGCGTTAAGCACTCTAAGACGTGTAAGCTCTAAGAGCTTGTCTTCCTCTGTACATAGTGCATAAGTAGCTTTGCTACAGTAGCCTGGCTGCCAGTTGCGCTTCGTTGCGAATCTTTTCTGATGTCAAGGGATATGACCTTAAAAGATTATATTCCCTCACGGTGAGCTAAACTCCGCCTGTATGCTGATATAAACCATAATAGCAGCCAACGAGCTGGCTTATGAGGGATGAAGGTTGCAGTAAATGTTGAGCAATTTAATCGTATACATATTAGTAGCTCTCTATAATAAAAGTAAGGTTCGGATAAATTAAGCTAAGAGACGTTAAGTTTAATCAACAGCTCCCCCTTTTAACCTGTCCGCGTTGGATCATTAGCTTACCTGCACACATTGTACATAAGAGCACTTGCTTACATATACTGCTGTATGTATATGTAGGAGAGTAAACGAGTAGCACTTCGTAGTCTTATCAATTACCCTGGACAAATTTTCGATGTACTCAAGGGTCTTGCGGATGAACCCAGCAAGATCTACCTGCACTAATGAAACAGTCACTAGATCAAGTGACCTCCGCAGCGTCACATGAGGACTTGAGCGTTGGAAAGGCTCATGTCGGCATCCTATCGTCTATCAAGAAGAAAGGAGACCGGATGTCCAGAACTAATGGACTTTTCTATATTTTGCTTTATGGCTTAATCTAAAAGATACTAGCAAATTCAAATTTGCAAAATTGCTAAAAGATGGGTCACTACGCGTATAATTACGCCCATATGGTCTTGCTACACTTTGCGCCTAGTCGACAGTGAGGCTTGAATAATGTTTTCCGCCTGGCGCAAGTCGCTAGAGGATCGTACTCAAGTTTGTTGAGTGCGAAACCCCTCCAACAAGAATAACGGGACGCCTTGCAGCTGGCAAATCCGTAACAAAGAGACATGTATACTAGAAATCCACTCCATGGTTATTGACAACAATTATTATCTTTATATATTGTACTTGATCTAGATGATAAATTTGATGTCATCCTGTTATTAACGTGGCTTAGAATGTGTGTATGAGCCACGGGTCAGCGGCAGCATCGAACCGCCAAGATTTCTGACACTTGTTGACCAGACAGCCATATGATGAACGTCTTGGAGCGTTTTCAAGCGTATAGCTTCGCTAAGAGATAGTATAATAGCCTAACTTTTACGTTATTTGTTAGTAAGACTGCAGATAACCACACTGAGAAGCAAGCTTCTGGCGGCTGTGAAGATGCAAGGCAGCACCAAAGGCCTGCCACTCGATTTTGTTGAGTGAACCGGAGCTGATATTTGCCTAGAAGCGACATTCGACGTAAAAGTTGGTTGTGTTGAAGCGTATGCAAAACAATCCAAAATCGGCTGGAATCGATCATTGTAGTGTCTTTCTGTGGTTGTGCAATCACTTCAAGAAAAGTTAAGGGAGTAAGTCCTGATGCTCCCGCGGATACAACTACACATGGTATAATCCCCGAGCGAAATAAGCACAAAGGAAATAACCGAGACGATGAGCGTGTTGGTTGATAATGGACTAATTTTAGGCGCTTATACCCTTGACATGATTGCGCCTCTGAGCTACTTTCGGATATTACTCAATTGCTACCTCTGGGACCCCAGATCGCTACGACATCCAATGTCTAGGAAGATCTCATCCTAAAACAACCAGGTTGCGAGCTGATTCGTGACCACAAACTCTGCTGAGAACTCTTTAGCGTGCTGGATATCTTTGCAGCCCAATGAAGCCGCGTACAGGTTGTGCGGAAAGAGCTATTCACCAAAAAGTAGTATGCATGCGCGTTTGACGTGTCAGCTAAATCGGTTATACGTTGCCTACGCAAAAAAAAGACTCACAACAAACCCACATACCTGGGCAACGGTTTACTGACACGTTAGTCACTGCATATTAAATTTTTTTACTGTCGACAGTAACAATAAATCTTCTATATTATCTGGATGAGAGTTTGCCCTTCCCCTTTCTCACCGCTCTGTTTTTCTGCCAATCCACCGCTTTGCGATGGAGTCAAGCACGAATCGGATCACTTTATCGAGCTGGTAGAAGCTTACCTGCTGACTCACTGGTATTGTCTGCAGCGTGATACGAGTGCTCTGCAGAGTAATCTGTTTTAGTTTCAGAGAAAGCATCATGTAATTGCAGGTGATATCCTGAACGATGATGTCAGCGCGATGTCCTTCGCTTTGACATAAACGCCGGCGCATGTTGTATGAAAACCAAACACTCTCTATAGCGAGTCTCTCTCCCGTCTACAGTAAAGGACGTCTCTCAAAAGGCAGGAATTTGGGGGTAGCGCATGCCATTGTGGCGGAGCTGTGGTCACAAAAAAACTCTCTGTGATACCGACCTTTTATTGGCGCCCGAACTGTTGAATGACGGAGGGGGTACTCCGATACCACATGTTAGTCCTTTCTTACCTTGTTTATCCGTCGACTAGGCGGGTTATACTTGCTACGGTCTTGATTATAATGGGTCTGGTTCGAAGGGGGTGGATCGCGTGGAAATTCTTCAAGCGATAAGCACTAGGGCTAAAGCTGCCTTGATACACCCTAGATCTTCCCTTTCCATTCTTGTTTGTCCTCATGAGCTGTATAGTAGATCTTCTGACCACTTGAGCCGTCTCGTAGAGGTCCCTTGCTTGAACGCTGCGTCCGATCGCAATTGATTTGATTTGAGTATTCATGAGCCCCCCGGCCGGGGTGATCTGCTTTACGCACCTGAACTCTATTTATTTAACATGTAATAAAAAATTCTACCTCGAAAGAGAAAAGAACAAATGTTACAGATCCCCTGGAAGCACTATGTATTGCACCCACGTCGGGCAGCATCCTCTTCATTTTTATTTATCTGACTGATGGATTTTACCAGATCCTTATGAGACTGAGCGACATACTCTTTACAGCGGTGAGTACGCCAAGTGGTATGCTGTAATAAAAATTAGTGATTCCACTTGGGCTAAAAAATTATCCGGTCACCTTTAATTTGTACGTATTGCGACCAGTCCATAACATTGCGCCAAGATACCTTCGACGACAAATTTGGTCATAGTCGCGCAAAGGGCGGCGTTAGTGCTGTGACAATACATCGTCGACATTTGAACAGGTATTTCAAGTTATGCAAGAGAACAAATGATACGCAAACTTGGAGAAGTGTGTCTTTTGTGCTCCGAATATTCCAATATCCGCTGCTATGTGAGCAAATCGGAGGTTTATGACGATCTAAACAAGATATCGTCTATCTGCTCGTGGCTCACTCCAAAGAATCCCACCGAGTTGCGTCAATCGCTCGAACCGGCGAATTACTTGCATAACTACACGAAAGATTGCACTGGATCATACAATTGCTATCATCGCTATTGAATCAAGATGCCACTTAGACGTGGCGACTGAGCATCAAATTGCCTTCGATACGTAAAGAAGAGCTTGGATTAGGCGCCAGTACTGATTGTTCCCGATGATTTGTAGCCGTTTCACGTAGTATGTGACGCCAGTGACTTCGCCATCTGTTGTGTCCTCATGAAGCTCGAACATTTAGGCCGCGAGAGATTCGGAAGCTGCCAGTCGCGATAATTGAAGCCTTTAGAAGAAGATATCCTGTCCACGACAAGGAGCTAATTGCAATGCGTTACGCGCTGATCAAGCTCAGAGTTCATGTATTGGGCAAGCAGAATTTCGCTTTGGACACTGATCATGCGTCACTGCAAACAGCAATAAGAGTCTCGACGTATGGCTGGGTGGCTATCGTTCTTCTCCGAGTTTGACTTCGTCGTTCACGACAAGCCAGTCAAGTACAATGTTCTTGCCGACTCTATGTATCGACGTCCGGATCGATCCCCCGATGGCACTTAGTCGACAGCAGGCGGATAATGATGATGAAGGTGGCAAAAGTTGTACGATATGTATCGCCCTTAACATGACCAGGGATGAAGAGATTGCAAAGGCATATGAAGATGATCCAGATTATACAAAATTGTTGCGTATTTACGCGCTTTCTGTGACGATGCACTGAAATCCCTACCATGATCAAAACGCGCCAAAATTCACCGATATAGACGTAACGAGATCCGCCAACTTATAGCATCGATCTATTGGACACTTCTCCGACGGTGATCGCGAATGACACTGATCTGCGCGCGCAAGTTATTCACAATTTTTTCGGTTCCCCTGCCGGGTCATCTCGGCCACGAATTGGCTTTTGCGGCTTTGTCTAGCGACTTCTACTGGCCTCATCTGTACAAATAAGTACGCGGTTGAGTCGTCACTTGTGAAGTCTTTCAGAGTTTTAAACCTTTTTTGTCGTCGCAGGCCCCCTCCCCTACGGCCTTTTCGTATTGCCACGGAAGCGTGGCTATTTATTTTGATGGACTTCATACTCGGACTTGCGCCCGATTGCCAGGGCCGAACGGGTCATGTCGTCTAGCATCCAAAGTTTATCTTGCCGAAGGCCGATATCTGTCTTCTTTGCCGTCATGATGTGGAGCTTGAGAGTAAAGGGCGGCTGGTCATATGTGAGATTGTGCTTGTTGACTTGGACAAACGGTGAAACTTAAGCGCTACAGTTTCGATCATCAGGTTGAAACTTTATGCTAACATTTAAGATATTACATTAATATGTAATCTCTGCTCTACGAACAGTCAACACACGCAACATGTTAATGCCCATGCTATACTGCGTAATGTACATTGTCTATCCCTACGGTGCATTAGCTATCCGTATATACAAACTACTTTACTAACACTCAACAGGCATCCAAACTCCCCGCAACCATTTCATTAGTGGGCGGTGATAATGGAGTTCCGTTATCACGGACTTTGAACTTTAAGCTTCGTTATCCCACGCTATAACGGCGAGGTCGCAAATTTTCTGTTGCAGTGTGTCATTTGTCCAAGTATCGTCCACCAAGTGTACTTAGATGATAAACATAATGGCGCATGATCGGTCAGATTGTCGTAATATTCCAAGTTCGCGGCATCACGAAGTCTTTGAAACCTTGACAAAAGTCCTGCTAATGACAGTCATGATAACCGTGTGGATACCGAATCGGACAAATGTTCAGCCGTTCACTTATAGTAGCGCAATTAGCTAAGCTACTACCGTTTGAACAGAAGACTACGGCCTTGATTGGAATAGATACGCAAGAGTTGAAGCAACGGCGCAACCCAGTACATGATGGGCAAGCTTTTTGGCTCCATAGATGCTTGAATAATTGACGCGGTGCGCGGACACTTCATCAAGTCAAACTCACTTTAAATTGAGGAATCTGAACAGATAAATACATAAAGGCGCAACATACATGTAGCTGATTTGCAAGCTAATCATCGCGTTCCGTTCGGGGTTCATTGACACTTTTTTGTCTATTGTCTAATCATTTTATTACAAGTGATTAGAGAGCATCAACCGTGCTAAGATAATTAAGACAACCAGGCATCAGGAAGGACAAAAGAAACAAATGTTTGCTCTATAACTTTGTTGAAACCACTTCACAAGCGTTTATTGTCGTTGAAATGTCGGTATTCAGTCTAAACTTTCTTGCAGTGATTGCTATACCACTTCTTGCAATCGCGGTATTTCCATCGTCGTCTGCGCTCCGATTGCCCTTTTTGCCATAAAGACAGTCCTCCTTCGCGGTTTTGACACAAACACTGAGACACGCCCATTTATCCTTCATTGCAAACCTTACAGCAACAAACTGAACATTTTCATATGGAATGACTTTGAATCTCTTGGGAGCTCGAGTCGATCGGCATCATTTTCATTCCTCACGTCGCTCTTTATGTGCATAACTGTGTATTGCTTGAGATTTGCTTGATTTGTGCGTAGGTGAAAATCCCCTACCAAGACCCTCCTTGCACACACTTCCGTCTGCTCGATAGCAAAAAGTGACAATCGCAGACCAGCATTATTGATTCTGTCGTCTGGAACAGCAACACTAGCGACTTTTGAGGCTATTTTGCACCGTGATGACTTGTACCCGCTTGTGTTTTTTCGCCGCCTTCGCAACATGGTTTGGCCATTTGGCACAGGCAACTGGTTTGCCATCGCTAAAATTCCGATTCACACTCAAACGGAACTGCATGAATGTACAAGGCTTGTCTGAATTTTCTGTCGTCGCAAAACCGGTCGAACCAACAAGTAGTGACAGCGTACTCTACGACGTTTTTTCATCATTTGTCGAAAACGGCACAGTACACAATTACTTCCTAGTGAATGGAATTGGTTTTTCTTCAAGTTCTCCATCTTATAGTGCTCAAATTCCGACCATCAAGTGTCTGGATTCCGAGCACGACCAACTTCCACCAATCAACTCGTTTGTCAGTGCGATAAACAAAGCAATTGCAGTCCCTTCAAGTGCAATTGAGTGTCCAAATGGGAACCTATTTCACGTTGCGGTCAATAACATTGATTTTGCATTATGCAAATTGGATTCGTTGGGGTTTGCAATGCAAAGCAGCGATATGGACGTGAAGGTTGAGTATCTCAACACCTACAAGGACTCTACAATCCCTATTCCAGATTCAACTTTGAACTGCGGCACAATGGCAGTTCCTAGCTCCATTACACCAATTGGAAGATCGTTGCTGACCGGAGGATCGATTCCCCAAAGCAATGTGAGGAGCTTGAAAGCTGCGTTCAAACTCCCGTTCCAGAAATCTCGATCTTCTTGTTTGTGCAAATCTGCACGTCGTCCGTGCATTTTCGTTCATGGTTTGGGTATAAAGGAAGAAATGCCGACGAACCAGGATAACTTCACGCACTACTGGGGTGACCACTTGTTCAAACACGCGCCGTGCTGTTCATCACTCAAATTTACGCATTTGAATACAGTAGAAAATATGTGGACCAGCCCAAAGCTGCAACAAAAAGTGTGTGATCGTGTTCTGGCAGTGAGTGATAGCAGCACGAATATTGCAATCGTTGACACTATCGTTGTTACGCACTCAATGGGTAATCTCATGTTTGCTGGTGCACTTGCCAATGGAATCTGCAAGCTAGGCCCTAGCTCAACGTGGGTGGGCTTGGCGGCACCTATGATGGGAAGTATGTGCTCAGATTTTACCCAGAAGTCCTGTGCTGGTAATACCAATGCCTTCTGGGAAAAAATCGGAGACATCACGGGTCGATGTCCTCCAACCACTGCGTTGAAATCGCTGGCATACCAGGGTGAAAAGTATAGCAATAAGAGCTTGGATGCAATGTACGTAGCTGCACAGGAAACGTATACGAAAAACGTGTACGCAGCAATGTGTGGCAAATCAAACTCCGGGATTGTATCCAAATACCAAGTAAAATTTTGGGCTTTGGGAAGGCTTGTTCCTCACAAATCACCCGATAATGATGGCATGGTAGAGTTTCAGAGCTGCGCTGCAGGGATTCCTCGATCGAACTTTGGTAACTCCTGGAAAGATCGTTTTTACGTGACACATTTGAATCATTTTGATATGGAGTTTCTGTCTGGTGATTCAGTGTTCAACGAGAAAAAGATGCCTGTGAAATGGTTTGAATGCTTGCTGTAGTCAGCAATTTCAGTACTTCTACAACAGAACAGCAGACTAACTGAAATAAATAATCAGGTGTCATTTGCAAAGAATACTTCATCTTACTCGCACTGGTATTGATCTCCACACATCCTACTCATTTTATCTCTCGACATCTTCTAGCGCAGCATGATGCAATGAAAAAGAAACTCGGTTTGAGATGGAACACTCAAGTGAAGACTGTTGAAAGGCAAAGCCCCTTGCACTTCTTGTAAGCAACAAAATGCTAGCAACTGTCAGCAAAATTTGATGGCCGTAACGTGACTAGCAAGTAATGATTCGCTACTGATTTCAATAGTTGCACTGTCAAGGTGTTGATACACTTGGTTGGTGGCTCATCGTCGTGAGGTAAAAAAATTGGATCCGATGGACAGTACAATGTCAGCAAAGGACCAGTCTTTAGTACATCCGCATAACTCTTCCTTCCCCGTCGTAACCTGTGATCTAATTGTCGAAATGTTGCAAATTAACTTGAAAGCACATAATGGTGTTCAAGAGTTCCGATTCCATTTTGCTGAGACGATGATCAGTTTGACGCGCATCTCTCCCAATGGTTCCCAAACGGTACAGTTGTGTTCACCTTAAGCAGTCCATTGCCGCCAGCATTGGTGCTACCCAACGAAAAATCACATCTTGCGATACGTTTGATAATCCAGTGCATTGTACCCATCAGATGTCGACACGCTTTGGGGAGACTAGGTTCACACATTCAATGGCCTGAGAAAATATACGAAACAGCATCTTAATCGAGTACGGCAAAGTGAGTTGTCAGACAGAGTATCGGATTCAACACATATCGGACTGGGTGTTTACTGATAGTGGGTGCCTGTAGCGCCTGTTGCTGATGAGATACTCGTCGTGGCGGTTGGTTGGGGTAGCTCATCTTGGCTGGTCGTGAGGATATCTGAGTGCACTCACGCAACCGTGAGTAGGGTTGATATAATGGCCGCGGCGCAGTTACATTAGGAGGTAGTTTTAAATACATATTAATTACATAAGTAGGTATGAGAACACATGATGAAGCGAGAAGTATCGTACCCGCTTTGTTAAGCAGCACCTGTTCCGTATTGACTGATAGTCATTCGGACACGTGTCAGCAAACACAAAATCCATACTGATGGACTGCCACAACCCCGAGGGTACAGGCAACTCGCCAAAGGCGCAGCCATACTAGGCGTGGGTTTCACCGTTTGACACGTCTCACACGTGCGTACATACGTACCAACCCATTTGTACAGCTTGGGCCACCAATAATGGGTGCCCAACCAGCCGTGGGTCTTTTCACGACCTAAATGACCACCAGGTGGTGTATCATGAGCCTCTTAAAGTATCGGATACTTGAGGTCCTCATCATGAGGCACCATAACACGAGGCTGGTCATCCGACCCTGTACTATAGCACAACGGACCATCGGTCAGTGCATAACAACGTAACCTTGCACGATTACGTGTTGACAGGTTCACCTTAGAGCGTTCAAACACTACGCAACCTAGCGCCTGCATAATGGTAACACATGCCTCATCGCGTGCATACGCCACACGGGTACGATCCGTTACTGACGAACTCGCAACAGTGAGATGAGCAAGCTCATAGTCAGGTCTACGCGATAACGCGTCAGCCAAAACATTCTGTTTTTCCGGCTTATACTTCACCTCGAAGTTATACTTCGCAAAAAAGGAGAGCCAACGAGCCATTCTCTGCGATACATGAGGCGACTGTGTCGCTGTGCGTAATGACGCATGATCGGTATAGATCACAAACGGCTTTGAGCCCAACAGGTGTACCCTGAACTTAACAAGGGCAAACTTCATCGCAAGTATTTCCTTGTCATGAACTGGACATTTCTTCTCTGCTTTCAGCTGGCGAGACTCAAACGCGATGACGCGTTCTCGACCATCAGCGTCAACTTGCAAATGTGCACTGCCAATGGCAAAGTCTGAAGCGTCACATACAACGCTAAACGGGCGATCAGGATCAGGCAGAGCCAGAATTGGCGCCTGAAGGAGACTCTCCTTAATGACTTCAAAAGCCAGGTGTTCCAACACCATTCCACATCCTTTTTAAGGAGATTCGATAATGGCCTAGCCACTTCCGAACAGTTGTGGCTATACTTGTGCAAGTAATTTGTCAAACCAACCACTTGTGGAGGTCCTTCTGGCTCCTCGGAACCGGCCAATCCACTATGGCTTTGACCTTGACAGGGTCTGCCCGGATTCCTCGCTTCCCATTGAAGCATCCCGAAAAGGGAATCTCTTCCGCGCCGAAGATGCATTATTAATATGGCATATATTCAATGCATCCTCATGCAACCGAGCATAGCTCTCAGGTTTTTTTTGATATGTTTCTCGCATCAGTCTTGCCATTTTCGGCTCAACTATGGACGAATATGTCGTCAAAGTATGTCTGTGCATACGCCCTATGGGGCCGAAACTACTGCGTCACTAAACGAGTGAACGTTGCAGGTGCGTTAGACAGCCCTTGGGGCATCACTAATTACTCCCAGAGCATACCGCTTGGAGTGCTGACCGCTGTCAGCGGAATATCACTAGCTCGCATGAGCAGTTAGCAATATACGTCGACTAAGTCGAGGGCACTGTACATTGTTCATCCCGCCATGTTGTTCCGAAGAGCATCCTTGCGAATAATCGGTGTTTGAGCCGGGATGGTGGCTGCATTCAGCTTATTGTAAGCATGCACTATTTTCGACTTCCCATTAGGCTTCTTCACACAAAACGTGGGCGTAGATTGAGGAGACTTACTCTCACGCACCATTCCTGCCGCGTGCTTTGCACGAAAGAACTCGTCAATGACGTCACATTGTTCTCTTGGCAGCGGCCACCGTCGCGTCACGCATTATACGGTTCCTGGAACCAAGTTAATCTTATGACGTACACCTATATCCGGAGGTAACCTCGCAGGAGGTTTTTTTAATACCACATCACCATATTCCTTTAGCAAAGGATCCTTTAGGACCTGTAACCACTGCGCGCATAGAGTGACTTCTTGATATCCTCAAAAACTTCTTTATCCAAGAGCGATGAGAAGTTGAACGAGTCCTCAGGTCGGATAGCGACCACTTCGGCGATGTCGTCTGCCTATAAGGCACTGCAAAACACTGCAAAGGCCAGATTTATAAAAGCACTTACTGAAGTACTACCGAAAAATTCACCGGCTATTCGACATCCCAAGTCAAACCATTGACGAGTGTATATACTAGTCGTCTTTACATAATACATCCAGATTTTTGCGTCCGCGTTTATCAGCGGTCTCTTTTTGCTTATCGGTGGCCTCCTGCAGCGCATATCGAACATATCGGGTAGCTGATTTGGCGCAGTAGGAATTCTGATACAGCCGCATCGTCAATTTGGCTTGTCGGAGTCTTCAGAGCATAATTGGCCAAGGTAGATTCCACGCCAAAAAGAGTCAAGTCAGACTTCTCCGCTTGTGATCGTGTGGTTACGTTAGCGCTGACGAAACTGTGAGAGACACTCGGCCATTCTTTTGGTGCTCGATAGGGCTATACAACACGGGGTGGGAACCCGTTCGCTGAAACACAAGCTTTCGCTTCACCATCCCCCCCCAGGGTGGAGACACGAAGTGACGAGGCCTGACCGAGAGCAAGTAAGGCGGATACGCGCGATAACGCGTTATTTATAAAACCTGCGCCAGACCAGTCGACGCGTATTCTAAATTGTTGAGTACAAACTCATCAAGTGGCAAAAACTTACTCTAACGGGTTAAACGGGTTGCGTTGCTACACAGAACGTTTTCAAGTTCTCGATTTACGTGTTACATTTGCTCATCTGTCTCCGGATGGGACGCGGTAGACATTTGACGTGTACCTAAATACTCGAAGAGCTTAGTCCAGAATGCAGAGGTAAGCCGAGGATCACGATGAGAAATAATAGACTCCGAAAGACCGTGATTTCTGTTAACGGCATTAATAAAATGACCCGCGGCCTCTGACGCAGTAGCATTAGCAAACAATGGAATGAGGTTACTCATTTTGCTGCAGCAATCCACGAATACCAGGATAGGGCGCTGGGCTTGACTGTTTAGCGTGACACCACAGAAGAACAAGTTCGACTGGCAACTTTGGCTAAATATGTCGGAGATATATGAGTCTGACGAAAGCAGTGCAAGAAGTTGTCTGCTCAAGAATTATTGAGTGTGACTGGTGAATGATGGGCAATAAGCCTGTCATCTGCGAGCACTTCCGGAGCTATTTTTGCACTCGCCAGAGCTCAGGATCTCACGAACGCATAGAACACATTGGCATTCAGCACCATACTGCTCGGGAAAGATTGGAGATAGTCAAGTCATTTTTAAAATACTGTTTGATCAAGATATTGCTGGGCGGCTCGATGACCAAGCCGATTACTCTTCTACCGTTTGAGAATCTTTGTAGTAAATTGGTAAATAAGACGCCAAGACCGGCCGAGTGGAGTAGGAGTACTCTCGAGAAGACGTTTCGGCCAACTGCTGTATATTAATATCAATAGCCATGAATCTGAAGAATGCTTGAAGAAGCAAGTTTAAGGCAACTTGGGACCGGATAGTGTACAAACAGGAGTATAAGTGTTGGAGAACGAGTGACCTACCTATATTCACTTTGCATTATACCAACTTGTACTTTAACGTCCTTAAAGTACAACTTGGCGTTCATATCTATTGATGTGGTCGCGCGCAGAGAAGAACAGATTCGCTTAAACGGATACGGGTATTGCACTAGCCACTCGTATTGCGTCCTCACATTCCGACAAACCTGGCGAGGCTCAATAAGCTTGTCAGCGTTGCCATTCGTAACCTGTTTACGTTTGGGTGCATGAAAATTCGGCGGCGAATGTTTCAGGATTCCCGTTTATGAGTGTGAATTTGACTGCAGTGCTTGTGTGCGAGATGCATTTCCGTCGCAGCTGTCATCCGTGCTGAGCAGAGCTTCTTGCGCCTCTGGACAAAGATCAGTTGTTCTGTCTTCCTCTTGCACGTTATCTTAATGTGCAATTGGTAGTCAGTCAAGCTAGCTACTACTGCAGGTAGTTTTCCAGATTCGGGTTGCTTTGTTTGCTGGCTACGGCTTCGTATTACTTGATCGAGTATCTGTCTCAAATTGCTGGCACAGCGCATCACTAAGGCTCTTAACGAACGGGAGTCAAAGGTTTAGGACGCCTGCATGTATGTAGAGGAAAAATGAGCGAACTTGGTGTAACCACTAGTTGGCGCACTAGTAGCTGTGTGCAATGGTTGTTGGCAAGTGAATGCGAAGGCTGGGGCCTAATGCGTGTAGCTGCAGTCAAAGAGCAGTCGCACAAAGTGGTTGAGTTAAGCGGTGTATATATTGCGATGTGAGACCAGAGGTTGGCCCGATGTGTTGTATATTATACATGGTTCTAATGGAATGAATTTACTACAATAGTCTTCCCTGCCCTACTCCAGACTTCTTGACTTCTAGAGTTCGAACGGACAAACTGCATTGTACTGGATCACAATCTGTTAATGCAAAGAGTTCTGTATGTTTACAAAGTATCGTATCATACGATACTTAAACTTAAGTATGTCAACCAGCTAGAGCAATGACGGAGCTGGATAGATACTTGGGTATCAGCATTTTGCCGATCAAAAAAACACTGCAGATAACAGGATTCCTTGCGCGAAATTTTTCGAATCATGGCGTGCACCAAGGCTACATTTTGTCAAATTTATTTGCCGGCCTTATGCTTAAGCAATTCACACAATGACGTGCTGCTTCAACATAATCCGCAACAAGCAAGATCGAACACAGTCTGATTCGTCGATGCAAGGTGGACGGCCCAGCGTCAAAGCATGCACGCAATGATGAGCAGTAGCCTTGAGTGAGCGGGCCGCCAAAAGCTTCCATAGTCTTCAACGATTACAGCAAGCAGCTCTTGAGGTCGCGCATCCGAATTCTGCTGCACATGTCAACCGCAAGTAACTTGCTCGTCCTGACGCCATGCATCAGCGCGCACATAATGAGGTGCGGCTCGGATATGGCATACAGCACAGTTCGGCCACTATAAACGCGACAGCAACTTTCACTGCACTTTCGACGTCCATGACATGAACGAGCACACGATGAGGTGCTGTAGCCTTGAGTGAGCGGGCCGCCAAAAAGCTTTCATAGTCTTCAACGATTACAGCAAGCAGCTCTTGAGGTCGCGCATCCGAATTCTGCTGCACATGTCAACCGCAAGTAACTTGCTCGTCCTGACGCCACGCATCAGCGCGCACATAATGAGGTGCGGCTCGGATATGGCATACAGCACAGTTCGGCCACTATAAACGCGACAGCAACTTTCACTGCACTTTCGACGTCCATGATATGAACGAGCACACGATGAGGTGCTGTAGCCTTGAGTAAGCGGGCCGCCAAAAGCTTCCATAGTCTTCAACGATTACAGCAAACAGCTCTTGAGGTCGCGCATCCGAATTCTGCTGCACATGTCAACCGCAAGTAACTTGCTCGTCCTGACGCCATGCATCAGCGCGCACATAATGAGGTGCGGCTCGGATATGGCATACAGCACAGTTCGGCCACTATAAACGCGACAGCAACTTTCACTGCACTTTCGACGTCCATGACATGAACGAGCACACGATGAGGTGCTGTAGCCTTGAGTGAGCGGGGCCGCCAAAAGCTTCCATAGTCTTCAACGATTACAGCAAGCAGCTCTTGAGGTCGCGCATCCGAATTCTGCTGCACATGTCAACCGCAAGTAACTTGCTCGTCCTGACGCCATGCATCAGCGCGCACATAATGAGGTGCGGCTCGGATATGGCATACAGCACAGTTCAGCCACTTATAAACGCGACAGCAACTTTCACTGCACTTTCGACGTCCATGACATGAACGAGCACACGATGAGGTGCTGTAGCCTTGAGTGAGCGGGCCGCCAAAAGCTTCCATAGTCTTCAACGATTACAGCAAGCAGCTCTTGAGGTCGCGCATCCGAATTCTGCTGCACATGTCAACCGCAAGTAACTTGCTCGTCCTGACGCCATGCATCAGCGCGCACATAATGAGGTGCGGCTCGGATATGGCATACAGCACAGTTCGGCCAATATAAACGCGACAGCAACTTTCACTGCACTTTCGACGTCCATTACAAGAACGAGCACGCAATGAGGTGCTGCTTGAGCATATCTGTAAAGTGAGCGGCAGAAGTTGTGTGCAAAGCTGAACGCATTGTAACTGGTATCTGCAGCGCACGAAATGAGGTGCTTTGCAGATACTATCCGCTGAGTACGCTAGAGACTTGGAAATCTTGCATAAAGCGATTAATGATAAAGTATAGCATGTGACGTACCAGATTGCATCACTTTGTCTATAAACTTGAAACGAAAAGGCGTATAACTTCTGGACTTGGACATCTTGCCGTGCCGTTAAGCGCATGAAATGAGATGCGGTTTTTGTCTTGAAGGCGAGAATCTTGATGCAAGGATGGTAGGCTTGTGACAGGCGATTGGCACATGGAGTGAGGTGCGTCAAAACAAAGCAGACGAGCTGAGAATCTTGATGTTAGACGTGAACTAAAGAAATGCAGACCGATGGTCTTGAGTCTTGAACGTCTTGAGGAAATTTGTAGTAAATCATCATTTACCTTTTACTCTCAACTGAGAGCAAAGGCGCGCTAATGACGACGCTATATAGGTTATTCTTATGCCCTGCTTGGGGGCTAAATAGGCGTGTACATGATACACACAAAAGTGATGCAAGCTGTGACACTTGAAACGTCGAGCCAAAAACAACAAACATCATTAGTACCACACACGTCACTTATACGAAACCTTGGTATAAATACCTAGAAGAACCGAATTGCAACAGAAGTTGATAGTCCTGCCACGAACCGTTCACGATGATGATTTACATACGAGTGTGTGGGCTCGTTCACATAAAGATGAGTAACATCTTGCAATGGAATCCGTTTTGGTGTCGTAGTTTTTGATATCTTGACCATGGTTTTCTCCTTGAAATGTGCCGTCACGCTTGTTGTTACTTTGTTCTTCTTGAGCTTCTTGGCTGCCTTTTTAGCAGAGATCTTGGGTTCCTGGGTCTTCTTCTTGGGCGTCACAAAGTTTGTTCGTTCTTCTTCCTTACCTTCGTCATTCTCTTTTTTGATTGTATCTTGCTTAAGTGTTGGTTTCTGTTCTTGTTTCTTAGCTATCAGTTCCTCTTCCTTAGCTTTGCTCTGCGTGGAGCGTTTCTTGACATCTCGTTGCTCATCATTACCGTCATCTGAATCATCTCGTCGACGCTTGAGCTTGCAATTTGAAGCTATACCACCATTAAAGTTAAAGGTGTCTCCCTCTTTGATTGTATCTTGTTTGACTGTTGATTTCTGCTCTTGTCTCATGGTGATTAATTCCTCTGCCTTAGCTTTGCTCTGCGTGTGGCGTTTCTTGACAGCTCGTTGCTCATGAGTACCGTCATCCGCATCATCTCGTCGACGCTTGAGCCTGCAGTTGGAAGCTGCATCACGACCAACTTTAAAGCTGTTGTAAATACGTCTCGGAGGGCGTGGAGGTGTTCGTGATGTCCTGGACACTCGGGAAGATACGGAACGAGCACGGCGACGAATAATATATCCAAAGTTCTCCTTGTTCGCTTCATTAAAGTGCTCAAAGTCACGAAATAGAAGCGGTAGTAAGTGATCCAACATGATAAATTGTGACACGAGTGACTTGAGGATTTCAAGTGCGAAATGCGCGCAATGACTTGAAATAAGCGCCAAAATCCAAAAGTCCGGTTCCCGCCAAAAGTAGTTCAAGCGGGAGACAAACCGGTAGGACAAGCGGTATACCGACTAAATGATTTGAAATACAAGAGTGACATGTCAGTCATTGTAGATGCGACGTGCGACGGCGTCACATAGCGACTTTTCATGAGACAGCCAATGATGACAGGTCTAAGAATTGACACGTATATTATGACTTTGGATGAAGCTTATGGTCGTACTCAGCATCTGGTCTCTAAAAACGTATGAAACCAGATAGCCAAAACCTATTGCTACTTACAACGAGATGATTGATTGATATTGACAACATGCTCTGGATTGTCGACGATGATACAGTAGGTAGAGAAGAGAGAGGGGGATAGGCGCAAAGTACGACAGATCAAAGCAGATCATTGATTTGTGGATGAATGCCTTCCTTTTGGTCCGACACGTAAGAGAGTCTAGCACGTCGTGCTCAGGAGAAAGTGGTTAATAATGTGTCAACATCATAGAAAGAACTTGTAAAAAGTGTCCAGCACGAGGTCGTCACGAAAGCAAACTTGTATCTACGGTTAAGAATAGTGATTTACTTGATAGAGCTAGAACTCAGTGCCATCTACGGTTACATTTGCCTATAAAATAACGACAAAACATGTGGTGTTAACACGCTAGGTTGCTTGCTCGAGGCATATTTCAGCAAGAAGCGGCCTTGTTTTAGCCAACGTAGTGCATTTATGCAGACCATGCTAAGTGCTTGAACAAGTTGGCTAGCTGCTCCTATCTTTGGCTGACTATGAAGCGGAACAATGCACGCACTAGAAACACAAACAACCATCTTACAATACTATGGTACGCTCATTATTAGCCTTCCAACGAGCCAATTATAACGTTAGGGGCAATAATAAGTATCCTACTTTTCCTCGTCGCGCCGTTCGCTTCCGGTCTTAGAAGTCGCGTCTATGAATGTTGCTCCAGCCTTCTTGACCTGCTCCCGCTTGCAATAGGTGCTGCTATTCCTCTATATACATAAACGACCGGGTATGGTGTGTTTTCGTCGACCCGTTGACGCATTCGTTCCCTGCTATGATGTGTGAGCGTCGTGATCTCTCGCATCTTGCCTCAATTTTCAGACTTAGATCCACTCCGACCGCATGTCGAAAATGGACGAGCGACGAGGGTTCATCTCGGACAGTCTCTCGGTCGATAACGAAGTCGTCTCCTTTGTCTCTCTTTCCTCGTCTGGCTTGGCAACTTTGGACATCGATAAGGGGTTCTTAAACGAACTGTGGCTAGACCAGAGTCGGTTGGACGGTACCCCGCCATCACTGACCGCAGGAGATTTGGCACTCACCCGAGACTCGGAGTTATTACTTGCTCGGCCACTATATCCTGGGGTAAGACTCTGCATTCCCTCCATGGCAGTCTTGGTCGCTGGGTCCGATGGGCCGCGGTGCTCAACATTGCCCGGTCGGGTCGAAAAGACTGGAATGATTCCACGTGGACGATTTCGTAGTGCAGCAGCGATGCTGGCAGTTGAAGACAGCACACGCCCACTGCGTCTTTGAATCTCAAGTTCTTCTGCTAAAGCCTCCTCAATGTCAATATTCGCGCCGTAGTCAGTCGATCGCTGGAGCGGGTCACTTGGTTTGGGTTTAATGCGGCTAAAGAACCTACGGATGCAACGAAAGAGTGACTTGAACATGATGTTACTTCGACAGCTCCTAGTGAGTGTGAATCCCCTCCCCCTCCAACGTTGTTTGCTGGTTTCTTATCAAGTCTGGATTCAGTTCCAGAATACAGACAGACACACAAAGTGTAGTTAGTCTCATGGTGTTACTTCACTCTGTTTCAAAAAATCACGACGCATGCGACGTGTTTCAGACTCAATCAAATGTATCTCTACCAAATTTTCAATGTGTTTTTTCTTCCACCCGCTTATTGTGCACAAGTAAAAAAGTGCGTCACTGTGTCTGTGTGTATTTTGTTGCTAGATTGTAGTCGTGTCGAATCGCTAATACCGGTTTCACTCGAGACGTCGTTGAGCTATTTCCTTTTGAATCAAGATGGCACTTCGTGAACTGTTGGTAGCCAACACCGCTACATACGCACGCCTCATTCTCAAATTCCAGTTTTTTTTCTTTCATTTAGACTTGAAATTTGTATGTCTCTGCCTCGTCTGTTGCTATTTAATGTCCGCTTTATGAAGCGAATTGTGCAGACCATATTTTGTATTGAGAATAACACTGTATCGTCGAATTATATGGTGTTAAGGTTGCAATAGTAAAGTTTACACCTCGTTTCTACACGCTTGCTCGATAGAAAAAGCTGAAGGCTGACAAAGTTTGGGATAAAAAACGTTTTTTAGCAAAGGATACACTTAGTATACGGACTTGAAAGAATTATCAGAGATAGACCGAATTTTCTATCCGGCTTACTGTGGATTGTATACACTGGATATAATGATTTGCAATTTTAGTGAACCATAATCACAAAATGGTCTTACAATGTATAAAATGGCAGGAGTTTTGATATTTTGACATAAAACATGGTCTATGCAGTAATCAAAGTGTAGCATAAATATTTAAGATTAAGTCAGGTTCAGAGATCAATTTGACACTCCAAATGTAATGTAACTACTTGCAATTTTAGATAAAAAGGCTGTTGGGAGATTCATTTATAGGAAATATAACATGTATATAGTCTCACGTAGTAAGTAATCCATCACACGGTTTCGATAACATTGAAGATATAATGTAGTGGCAATACTATTCAGTACGTGACTAATCTAAATATAGAGAGATGACTATTTTGGATATTTTTTTGTCTAGAAGCTAGATTGATTCAACTTATTCACATTAATAACTAATAATCAATCAGAAATAATACATTACATCTTTTCTTAACCTGTTTAATCACATATCTCTTCTCTAATACAACAACAGTCTTTGCTAGACAATTAGTATGGCAGATAAAGGCACGTTACTCTATTCCTGTACAGTATATCTCTATCTCTATGACAAGAATAATGGTCTCTACGCACAACAAACGGATGCAGCTGTAGGTTGTGTCCTATTACGAAATGATACGTCTCTTTCTACTTCAATTACTACTAGTTTTACATTATTACTATACGATATCCAAAAGACTCCCTTACTACAAGTTTACGTGACTCCAAGCACTCGTTTTGTTCCTCAAAAGGCCAATTACGTTCATTTCTATCATCAAGAGACACAACGGAATTATTCCATGCGTTTTAAGGACGTAGGAACGAGTGAAACGTTTCTAAATGCAGTGGCATTGACAAAATCACAGGTTTTAATCCAATCGACGACTACGTTGCATGAGTCTCAAGCGCCCATTGTATTAGTTGATCAATTAACAGTCGGAAGAGAAGATATCGAACCACTTGTGTATGGAGATGTCGCAGGAATTCGACTCAAGAAATGGCACGGGACAATGAAGGAACGAGATGGGTTTTTTACGACAAATCCGCTTGAGATTCAAAACCAATTGATAATGGACGCAACGAGTGGCAATGAAGTGAGAAGAATTACACTTGTGCAAAGAGAGACGGGCGGGAAGGAAGCAGATCCGTTTGTTTGTGTATTGGCAGGAGAAGCATTGGTAGGAATGCAAAAGATGAGCAAGAGACTCGTGGCTGTGATGTTCCCAGAGACTCAGATGTGGGTCATTGCAGAGCTAGAGTTAGTCAAAGTGAAGAAAAACATGAGGTCAAGTACAAGTGTGATACTTACTGAGCCGACCACTGCAAGAAATAGTAGCGACGAAAAACAGACACAGGGAGAACATGACGATCTTGTTAAGCGCATGGCGAGTTTGTCTCGTATGGGTAGTGAGACGTCAGGGCTGATGGCAAGTGTGATAACTAAAACGGACACCCGTTCATCGATTGAACAAAGTAGCGAGACTGATACACCGCTTCAGCGAGTGTCTTCCAACGGGCACCTATCGGCAGACCCTCCAGCAGGATACGTTCCTGTGCTTTTAGCGGGGCTTCAACTTCCTGGGGAAAGGCCAGGATCGTTCCGTAACTTGCGAAACGAAGTGCAGGCAACGATGCATTCCGAGACAGCCTTGCCTTCGACAACGTCGCTCGCTGCAAAAGCGATCGAGCCGCTGAAGCAAACGTCCGCCACAACTCATGTGGACGCGGATGGTGGCTCAAAGATGGCGCCGTTATCTAACGCAATAGAGCGTTTAATGAAAGAGCAGTCGGATCTAGCTCGGCTTCGTGATCAGCTGGAAGAAAGCAAGCGCAAGCTGCGATTCGAAGACACAAGCGCAAGTGAAGATGCGGTGAGACCTTCACCGTCATCTAGCGGGGTTCACGGCCACACTGCACACTTTACAGAGTCCAAGCCGGCGGCAGAAAAGCAAGCCGCTTCCTTTGTACCCTCGTCATATGCGCTACTGGGCGCAAATGCAGCGTCAGCTGAGACCACATCTTCATATGCGGCAACAACTAGCCAGTGGACTCCGTCGAAATTGGATTTGATGCCGTCTTCATTGGTTCGTTCCTTCCATCCACCTCCAGCTCTTCCTCCAGCTCCATTCTCGTCGTCAATCACGACCTTGACAAATCCATCGTTTCCGCCTTACTCATTAACCCCAGGAGTACCAGGGTCAGGATCGTTGCCTGATGTTGAAAGCGGTGTTATTCGTTTGCAGCGATCATCCACGTCAATCGAGTCCACACTGCAAGATTTACACTTGAAGGTAGATCGATTGTTGAATGTGCAAAACTCGATGAAATCGACTAAGTTTGTAGGCAGCTCAAGCAAATACGGCGTCAGCACGTCATTCTCGCCAGGTTCATCCTCTATGGCGTCTTCATCATCGTCGATGCTGCTCAAAAGTTTGGAAAAGGCCCTTGCCCAGCGCGACCAGCTCCAGGAAGCAAACAATTGGCTCAAGGACGCAAATAGCGAACTTGAGTCAAGTGTTGAGGATCTGCAAAATCGTCACGAATCTCTTCAGGCGGAGAACCGAACGCTGTTGGACAAATTACAAAACGGCAATCGTTTGCAACAAGAAAAGTTTTGCTCGGAAATGCGTAGTGTTCAGCAACAGCTTAGTCACACTCAAGAGCAAATGTTGGTGTACCAGGAAGAAAATTTTCAAATGCGAGCGCAGCTTGCTGCAAAGGACGAGCAGCTTGCAAAGGAGAAGTCAAAGCTACATGAAGAGACACAGAAACAGCTCGGGCATCTCCAGCGACAGGTTGAAGACGAAGTTCGACAAGGCTCAAAGGATGCAAATGAAAGAATAGCGGCTGAAAAGGCCGCACTGGAGGCACAAGTTGCCGAGTTACGTGCGCAGAAGAAGCAGTGGGATGTTGAGCGTGATATGATGAACGATCGGTTGAGTCAAGCTCAGAGCCAGCAGCTTCAATATCAGGATGACTCTGTAAAATCCCAAGCTGCTCAAAACTCGCGCATTCAGGAGCTAACAGCTCGAGTGCATCAACTTGAGAGTGAATCTCGAGGATTGAAAGAGCAAGTTGAAGGGTATTATTCTGAAGCACAGCATTTAGAGGAGCTGCTAGCGTCCAAGGAGCAAGAAATGGTCCAGTTGCAGTCGACAAGACACGAAGAAGAGTATGCGGCACTAAGTGAGCTGTTTAAGGAGTTTATGAACGATATCTACTTCCACTTTCAAGATGCTTTCGACGAAGAGACTGAGTTTACGGGGAAAGAAATCGTGATGGCCATTCGAAAGATTCTCAAACAAAACACGATGGGTATTCTCGCGAAACTGGAGGAATTTTATCAAGAACAAGCACAACATCGGCAGTAGTAATTTGGCCAATTGATCATCTTTATCATTTTGGTTTCACTGACTGCTTACTACGTTGAAGAAGAAGTAGTGGACAAGTGAGAAAGGATTGCAAGTAATTCCTGAGCTTCTGTGAAACTCTCAAGTGGCATGACCTCTTTGCGATGAATGTCAATGAAATGCGACAAGTCACTAACTGCTTCTTTGAGTCGACTTTGACAGTCTGGAAGCATCCTTTCTGTCTCTAGTAATACTTGTTCTTGTTTACGAATATCGTATTCATCCTTTTGAGCAAGACGCATTGTATCAATTTTGACTTGTTGCGTCATATGTTCTTTCATATAATACTCCAGATCCTTCTTCATGCTGTGAATTTGATATAAAAAACAAACAACGATAGCAATATTTCGTTATGAAAAACTATTAATACAAACACGGTTAGAAATGACAAAGAATAAT
The DNA here is from genome assembly GCA_920618645.1 of Peronospora belbahrii. NCBI lineage: Eukaryota > Oomycota > Peronosporomycetes > Peronosporales > Peronosporaceae > Peronospora > Peronospora belbahrii. The sequence continues at coordinate 48,247 of CAKKTJ010000130.1, read as the reverse complement.
GTCCTTCCTACCGACGCAAAGTGCCCACTTTAATCTCAAACTGCCGTTCAGTCATTTCTAAACTTGTTTGGATTATTGATTTGTGACGCTAGAAATGGTCGTTTAGTTTTTGGAGAGCGACATAAAGTTGTGCCGTTTACGCCGGTATACCGGTTCTTTCGATCAAACTAACACGTTATAGGATATTTGCTCATACTTGCAACATTTCGGTTTTTCCAGTCATTATGTATGCATTAGAAAAAGTATGTCAATGGACTGCTAGCTCACCATATTCTTCAAACTTAGGAGGTCTCATTAACACATCAAACCATTATCCTCTAATTGCTAGAGATGTAAGCCTTTTCCAGCGGGTGCGGACGCGTAATCAAGTCAAACCTGTCTGGACCCACGCCAATCCACTTGATATGCGTGCCCAAAAGCTCCTCCACGCGCAGCACGTACTTTTGAGCTGCTTCCGGCAACTCATCAAACGTCTTGCACTTCGAAATGTCTTCTGACCAACCGTTCAGTTCCTCATACTCCACAACGGAGTCCTCAAGCAGTTGTAAATTCGATGGCATACCGTCCAGCTTTTTGCCCTTGTGCCAATAGGCAACACCAATTTTTACCTTCTTTAGACCCGTCAGCACATCCAACTTAGTCAGATTCAGCTCTGTGAAACCATTTACCATGTTTGAGTAGCGCATCTGAGGGATATCCAGCCAACCACAGCGACGAGCGCGGCCAGTAGTTGTACCAAACTCGGCACCGACCGTGCCCAGGTGGTTACCGATGTCATTGTGCAGCTCAGTAGGAAAAGGCCCTTCACCCACACGCGTGCAGTATGCCTTCACAATTCCAATAATGCCATTCAACCGATTAGGAGAGATACCACCACCAGTGCATACACTACCAATACTTGGGTTGCTTGACGTCACATAAGGGTACGTGCCAAAGTCAATGTCCAGCATTGTCGCGTTAGCACCCTCGACAAGAATTTTCTTGCCCGACACGTACGCATTGTTCAAATATGCCACAGTGTCCACCGTCATGCTCAATATCTTGTCTTTCATGTCGTTGTACACCTTGATCTCAGCATCGGCATCCGTTTTTAGCTCCGGGTAATTGTCCTTGTAGAACTTTACTTGGTCGCGCATCTTCTCTGAAAAGTCATCAAAGTAGCGCAGGTCACCCACACGAACACCGTTGCGCAGCATCTTGGACGAATACGCCGGACCAATGCCTTTCTTAGTGGTGCCAATCTTGTTGCGGCCACGTCGCAGCTCATTGATAGCATCAACCTCCTGGTGCAAGTCAAGTACCATGTGTGCACGGTCCGAGATAAGGATACGGCCTTCATAGTTAACACCCATCCTCTTTAATCCCTCAAGCTCTTCGAGGAAGCTAGGAAGATGCACAACGACACCATTGCCAATGATACATACAGCATCAGGGTTCAGAATGCCAGAAGGCACAAGGTGAAATTTGTACTTCTTGCCCTCGTGTACAATGGTATGGCCTGCGTTAGAACCACCTGCAACACGCACAATCACGTCGTATGCTTGAGATAAACTGTCCACAAGTTTTCCTTTACCTTCATCACCCCATTGAGCACCCAGCACTACATCAACACCAATATTTAGACCATCAGTATGACGATGCGGATTGGCCACCGCACTCTCAATCCGATTAAGTTTCGCGACAACTTCCTTGAGCATCGCTTGTGTGACTGCTTCACGACTTACAGGTTTCGCTGCACCTCCTTCACACTTGACAGTCAAATCATCATCCATACTCATTACTCCAGCTGCACTTACAAGAGCTACAACAGCAGCCATAGGCAGTACATTGCCAAAACGACCATGACGCTGATTGGCCTCAACGGCTAGAGATGCACGAAGTGTAGCTGAAGCATGTGCGACATAAAACTTCTTGCCATGTAGCTGAGATGTAAAGTTCGTGGCTAGACGCGCAGCCTTTGATATGATCTCAAGACGCATTAGAGCAAGTCTTGTTTACTCAAGTCCTCCAACGCCTTCTCGACTGAGACCGACCTTCCGAGGAAATGAGAGAGCTTAGTGGCCACGAACGTGGCAGGTTTTAGACCGTTGCAAACCGGTAAGATACGGTAGAACCGATTACAGCTGTTAGAAGTACTAATTTGATGTAAAATGCAATTTATTTGTAATTTAATAAAGAGATTTACTTTGCTGTGCTCGAACTTATGTGTCTGCTGCAGTCTTAAACTAGACAAATGACCGTAACAACTCAATGACTGTAGAATGGGTCTGGATAGACAGTAGGTTCGTATTTCCATACAAAACGTCAGGACTAACACGAGACAAATGGATGGAAGACGGCACGTATACAAAGGATATTTGGCGTAAATTCTGGCTAACTTGAATCATTCAGACGGTCGTCAACCGTAGAGAATGGTTACAAGTCTGTCATGCCAGCAAGATACAGCCTCTTGCTGTCAATAGTCCAATTGGCAGTGCCAAAGTAATGTCGTAGAAAGTTGTATACTACTATAACTTTTCTTGTGATAGACACACACTCCCGAACTATCTCTCCATTAGTTGTTGCTTCGTAAACCATCAAGTGAACCAATTGCTATTCTCTTGTCTTCGCACCAATAAGATTAAGAAACTTCTTCATGGTTTTTACTTCTTCTCTTACTAACTGCTTTGCTAATTGGGTCTATTACAATGGGATCATCGTCCACTTGACTCTTGACCTTGTCAGAATACAGAGGAACAACAACCTCAATTGACCAAAGTTTGGCCGAGACGAAATCTCATTGACTGGACAACTGAATGAATGTCGTCAAGGTACGAAATCTCATTGACTGGACAACTGAGTGAATGTCGTCAAGGTAGAAACTCTTTCCATCCTGCTTTCATCAGAATGTACGCTCAAACCTCATGCTATTTCATGTATCAGCGTCTTTGCCAAATCGGTGACGCTGCGAAGGTCTGTGGCTCGGACACAGCGAATACACAGCTGCGTCTCTGCAGCATCTACCTCAGGTTTGTGCTTCCAGCACCGCGGGCACTTGTGCCCCTTGGCCGGAGTTAACACCAGCTTTACGTCAATTGGAGCATTGCTTGGACCTATTGTCAATTTGGAGCTCGTTTTGAATTGCTCTGCGCTCTTAATCTCAGCTTCAGAGTCTACGATATCCACGCCAGAACACAGAAACACGTCTTCAAGTTCTGAAGTGCTGCTTACGAGCGGAGACAGTAGTGCTGTAGCGCGTGGGTCGGACTCGGATGCAACAACATACACATTGCATTCAAGTTGGCTACCGACACGACCTGCTTGACGCATCTGCTCCACCACCCGATTCACTTCAAAGCGCAGCTGACGTATAGTAGTCCAGTTTCGGGCCAAGTCATCATTCTTCCACTCCTCGGCACTAGGCATCCAGCCTTCTTCCAGAAATACACTACCAGGAACGTCTTCAAGAGGAATATCACCGTGCAGCTGAGAAACCCAGTGAAGTCGAATGTCTTCAGCAATGTGTGGCACCACTGGTGCAAGGGCACGCGTGAGTGCTTGCAATGACAGCCATAACACGGTCTGCGCACATCGCCGAGCGTCGGAGTTGGCTTTGTCGCAATACAGCCGATCTTTAGTAGCCTCCATGTAGAAAGCTGACAGGTCCGTCGAGATAAAGTGTGAGAGGGCATGCTGGGCGCGGTTGAACGCAAATGCATCATATGCCGCACTTACTGTCTGAGCTAGCGAGTTGAGCTCGTGCAGCATGTAGCGATCGAGTGAAAACTGCATTTTATCATGCGGGACCGCGTGCTGCGCTGGGTCAAAATCCTGCAGGTTACCGAGCAAAAAGCGTGCCGTGTTGCGCACCTTACGTAGCGCGTCGCTGGCCTTGCCAACGACAGCAGGACCAATGCTCACATCACCAGTGTAGTCAGTGGTGGCCACCCAAAAGCGCAGCACATCAGCGCCGTACGCTGGTACCTTGACCTGCTTAACCTTCAGCGTTTGTTGCGGATTGTTGCAATTCTTTTTCGACTTCTTCGATTCCTTGCCAACGATGGGCACTGGCATCGTGCAGCCATTGATAAAATCATTAGGCACGACCGTGTTGCCCAAAGACTTTGACATCTTACTGCCCCGCTCATCCAAAGTGAAGCCGTGCGTAATGACGGTCTTGTACGGTGCCGTTCCCTGCATTGCAAGTGACGTAAGCAATGACGACTGAAACCAACCACGGTGTTGGTCGGATCCTTCAAGATACACATCAGCACGAAGCAGCCCATCTGTATTCGGCTTCCATAGATTAGGAGGTACAGCGTGCCAACTGCTGCCACTGTCAAACCACACATCCAGTGTGTCCATGCCCTTCTTGTACTGGTCTGCCTGATCCTGAAGCGACTCTGGCAGTAACTCGCGTACGGAAAGATCCCACCAGCAGTCAGCTCCTTCGCGCTCAGTCTCATCATTCTCATTTTTAACGTTGTACGTCTTTACAATGCCTTGAAGGTGTTCGATACTTTCCTCCGTGATCAGCGGCTCACCTGTGGCTTTATGGTAAAATACGGGGATTGGCAATCCCCATGCACGCTGGCGAGATATGCACCACTCGTGACGACTTGACAGCGTGGCCTCTAGACGTCGACGAGCGCTGGGCGGCACCATCTGCACCGATTCTTCTAATACTTGCTTCCCCCGTGCATAAAGCGCATCCAGGCGAGCAAACCACTGAGCTGTAGCACGCAAAATTACGGGCTTCTTGGTGCGCCAATCGTACGGGTAACGGTGATGGTATTCGCTGATAGAAAGCAAATTTCCTGAGTCTTTCAGTAAACCAATAACCGCAAGATTGCCTTCGTCTAACACGCAGAGACCATTGAGTTCTTGTCCAGCATCAGAAGTAAAGCAGCCATCGTCATCCACGGGGCAAAGAATAGCCGGATGCTCACCAGGCGTTGTATGGTGCGCCATCCAGACAAAGTAATCGTCCTGACCATGTCCTGGGGCCGTGTGCACGATGCCAGTACCAGCATCCGTTGTCACATGATCGCCCATTAGCACCACCACCTGGCGATTTACCAGCGGATGAAAAAAGTGTGTTCCTTTTAGACTGGTGCCTTTGTGCGTCTCAAGTACTTCCAGCTCCACTTCCGTCTCGTTGTCACGCTTTAATATCGTTGCAAATGTCTCCTGTAGTGCTTTTGCGATCAAATAACAATCCTTCAAGTCTACGTTGCGAGGACGCACAATTACATACTCAAGCTCCGGGTTAAGACAAAGAGCTTGATTAGATGGGATTGTCCAGGGTGTGGTAGTCCAAACTACAGCTGACAAATGGTTTCCATATTTCTTTGTCACTCTTGCTACCTCTTGATTTGAATTTGTCCCTATGGAGGCAAAGTGGAACTTGATATAGGCAGCACGTGATACATGATCGTCCTGATACTCAAGCTCTGCTTCGGCTAAAGCCGTACGAGAGCTTGGGGACCAATATACTGGTTTAAAGCCTCTAAAAATGAGTTTGTCGCGTACCATTGTCTTGAGTACATCGTACTGTCTTGTTTCATAGTTTGGTGTCATGGTCAAGTAGACACTATCTTGTGTTCCAGACCAATCTGCTAGTATCCCCCAACGTTCAAAATCCTTTTGTTGTTCTTTGACTGCTTTTTGAGCCAATTGTCTTGATAATGCACGTACTTGAATCGGTGACAATTCCTTTGCATTTAATTCCAATAGACTTAATGCTTTATGTTCGATAGGAAGACCATGACAATCCCATCCTGGTATATAATGTATACGTTTTCCACGCATCATTTGATACCGATTGATAATATCTTTCAGTGTTTTATTAAGAAAATGACCCATATGGAGACTACCATTAGCAAATGGTGGTCCATCATGTAATACAAAAAGTGGTTTATCGATTGCTTGATTTATATATGCAAGAGAAACACAACGTTTATATAATTCTGGTTCACGTATAGAAGCATTAGCACGCATAGGAAATCGAGTAGATGGTAAATTAAGTGTTTGACGCATGGCTAGAGCCAATGCCTTTGTCTCTACAGTTCCAGGCATTTTGACAACCAATAAGTCAAAATTGGAGGTATATTAATATACCGAATTTGGATAATTGGTAATACTGACCTGTACGGTATCGATCGACCTATACCACAAACTACAAACTCATGTCGGTCGTAAATGATGCAATTGAGCAGTTATTATGTGTCTACCTCGGGCTTCTGGATGAGAAAGATCTTTCTATGGATATTATACGTGACTTTAGAGACTTATATCGTCTACCTTTGCGTTCATATCATGATAAATGTGCCCTTTTACAAGCTGCTGAAGCTTCTGGTTGTTCTCCCGTGATTCAAAACGTCCTTGTTTTTCTATCCGAGACAATGACACGCCCACTCTTTTATAAACAACTAGGAAGCTTGCCCTTATCATTCAATCAATGGTCTTATTATCTAGTAGAACAATGTATGGTAACAAATGATAGTATCTCACTTAGTGCATTACGAGAATTATTGGACCTATACGCTGCGACACAACGATATCGAGAACTAGCAGCAATGCTGTTATCATTGATCTTTGATGCCCGAGACTTTACTACATCGTTAAAGTTAATTGATGATGTACTAGATATTGCTAAACTCTATCGTCATCGATTTCCTCAATGGATTCTTCATCTATTGCATGAATACGTGACATTGTCGAAATTGCAGATTCAAACCGAACTGGAAGATGCCAATACGGCACCAGAAGGCTGCAAAAAAGAAGCAAAAGTGGATAAGAGATCGCGTAGTGTTAGTAACTTACAGGCCAATTGGAGGATGCGATATGTGCATATGACGGAAAAAGAGATTGTGTACTTTAAACACGAGGAAGGAAGACGCGAAAAGTCAAAGAATCCGTTCCATGACAAGAGAAAAATGAGCAACAAGAAGGGAAATTTGGTATTGACAAAAGGCATGCACATTGAACCATTAGATTATCGAGGTAAATTTTCATTACGTCCGTGGTGTGTGAAAATCTGTGACGCGGCAGGAACGGAAGAGTTGATATTGGATGTCTTCACACCCGAAGCCCAACGCCAGTGGGTGGCTGCTCTAACTGCTAATGTAAAGCGTCTTGAACTCGATCCAAGATGGGTAGCGTTCCCACGGAGATGTGTGCATCGAATGACTGTTGGCGAGTTTTTGCGCTATTCGATGCTTTACCACGGCGATGCCAACAAATCACACTCGCGCAACAGCTCATGCCAGCCAGGGATACTCCGTACGCAGTTCAATATCAATGCAAAGCGCTATCTCTTCTCGGCCCTTCTGACCTGTGCATTAGTCCGTGATTGGAAGACGATGGAGGCACTCGTGCAGCCGCGCAGTGCCAAATCCGCAATCATCTCCTTGTTTTCGGGTGGAAATAGTGGTGTCGGATCAGCTTTTACAGCTCCGACATCGTCAACAGCGCGGACCATACCGCCCAGTGCTGCTCCATCTCGGTATTCAATTTGGTCGAACAGTACTGACTCAGTGTCACCAGTTAACAATCGGTTGTCTGCTTCTTCTACTGTCACTCCTCCGACTCCTACGGTGAACACCGTGGTTCATGGAATGGTCGACGCGAGTGCCATTGGCTACGGTGCTATCCTGGATATTGCTGAACAGGAAAATGCCCCACCAAATCTATTGATGCTGTTAGAATCATTGCACGAAAAGAATGACGCGAAGCGGGGAAATTCTGCTGGCTGGACCTGCCGCCGAGACGTGGATGCTAGCGACGCTGCGTCCATGAAGATTTCCATCGACATTCCAGATAGCGTTCGTGTGAACACAAATTGGGAGTGAGGCACTTGTGTACTACACTACACATGTCTAACAAAATAGGAACTGAACGATACCTGCATGAGACTGAACAGCAGTCTAGTGAAATGTGTACTGATTAAGCTCATCTAAGGCCTCACTTACATTACAGACCGCGCATTATTCATGCACTCTACGCACTACATAATAATCTGTGCTTTATCACCAATGCAGCATCTTTGGTGGCAGAGTTAGTAGTCTCCATATCTTTTGCTTGTATGTCGAGTTTTCAGCACCATTAATGACTTCATGACGTTCACGGTCTTTAACGATTCAAGCAAGCAAGTACTCGTCACTTTCTCTTCGAGTCAAATGAGGAACTCCGGATGACAGCAACACTACGACACAGCCACTAGATCTTCGATAAGTGTCTAGTAAACAGTAGCTCTCGGTCGATTCAAGCTTTCAAGCCTCTCAAAGTTAATGAAGTCCATCTCCTTCTTCCACTCCCTCGTCTTCATCTTCGACGCCGCTACTATTGCTGCTTACATCACGTATAACGTCTAGACTAGCGGCTAAAAAAGGCTTGCAAACTTTACTTGACTCAGCAATGCATAGTGGTCAGGAAAGTCTCATGGATACTTGTTTAGGGAATGGAAAATTGTAATAGGGACAGATCTGTGTACATGACTGCCTACACATACGAAGACAACACCATACCTTTGGCTTTTAAGGCAGAAGGTAAACAACAGCATCACACAAATGAACTCAACACACCAACTTGGCGATTCTTCATTAATTACAGGACATTTGCACCTAAAGCTTTTCAGTAGAGCGTATCTTTGTCAGACTACTACTGTCAATTCATCACACCAAGTTATATGTTACCCGCGCAGGCTAAAGGGCCTCAGCTATACGAAAATTACATCGAGAATAGCGGCGTGCCGGTCATACGATGGAATCTTGATATGTGAAACTATTGAAAAAAAGGTGGTCGACTTTCTTGTGCTTGGAAGTTAGTAAGCAATAATATTTAGTAGACACTAAGCCTTCTTGCTGTTATACCACGTGTACATGGACATTAATCAAAATCGCACGTCCCTTTTCGCAGCAGCCGCGCAAAACACACGAGTTTGGCAAGTAGGTAGAAAAGTACGATGCCAGGTACCTACAGCAGACATTCGAGCCATTTTACCGGCATCTTTGCCTTGTTCAGAATTGCATCACCACCCCGAAACTTCATATCATAATGATTGAGTTGAGTTCGGTAAAAGCGGCTTGTGTAGTGGTTCCTAAAACTCGATTCCGGAACTCCCAATGAGCAGCTCTTATACTCAACCGTACCGTCGTTTTGGCTTGATTTGTGGGGAAGGATTGCGCCAAGCACCCAAAATTTTGCTTGATACGACGTGAGAAGCCCCGAAAAATTGTCACTGCACATTGCGGCTGACACATTCGTTCGATAAACCTCTTGCACAATCTTGTACGCTTCATTAAGCTCAGAAGAGCTATAAGACCCGCCCTGGTACGACAGCGACTTCATTCCAATGGACGGAGGGCATTGGTGTTCCCATTCTGTGAGTGCTTTAAGTATTACGTTAGATTTACCAGCACAAGCTTTTTGTACAAAGTCCGAGCCCATGCTTCCTAGCAAAGGCGCTGCCGTGCTCACCCATGTTGAACTTGAATCCACCTTGCACCTGCCATAGCCTACAGCACCAGCTAAAATGAGAGTTCCCATTGAGTGGGTAACAATTATCGTGTTCTTAATGGTGGTGTTCGTACTGCTTTTGCTCACCGAAAGAGCGCAGCTGCAAGCTTTTTGCTGTTGATCCTTTTGTGTCCAAGAATTTTTGATCGTATCCAGATGTGCGAACTTTACCGACAAGCAGCATGGTACATGCTTTGCAATGTCTCCCCAATACGGCAACGAGTTTACAGTTTTTGACGTCTCGCCCTTTACATTGAGACCATGAATGAAAATACACGGACGCGGAGTGGACTTGCACGAACACGAAGTTTTTTCATCAAACAAGAAAGACATCAAGGAAAACAATTTCCTTGAATTTTTTGGAACGGTCTTTCCGGTAAGCAATGATCTTCCAATCGATGAAACCGGACTTGACGATACGTCAACTATGCACTTGAAATCACTGTCAATAATACCCTGTGTAAGTATAGGGGCCACAATATCCACACGAGTGTTAAGATACTCCACCTCAATATCCACATCGCTTCCATACATCTTAAAACTTAAATTCTTTGAAACACACACTGCAAAATTGAATCCGTTCACCAGCACTTTATAAATAATTTTACTGTCACATGTGATAGTATCACCCATACTTCCAGATAAACTTGACACGGGCACGGCATCGTTTAAAGCAGACACAATCGAGTTTATTGGTGGAATATCACTTTGTTCTGAACGCAGACATTGAACGGATGGAGGACTGGAGTCGCTGTTGCGCGGTTTGCTCTGTAAATAAGCAATTCCGTTCACAAGTGTGTAATTGTACATCATTGTATCGTCATCAAATGTAGTCAAGACATTATAGAGAACACTAGTATCATCAGATGATACAACGGGACTCGCAAATACGGAAAAGTCTGATCTTCCATAAAACTTCATTGACCTGCGCTTGACCGTAAAGTGGAAATGTAAGGATGGCCATTCGAGAGCCGCTTCATTGATTGAAGAGTACGAAGTATTCAACACCCTTTCACCATAAACTTGATTTGCTAACAGTTTATAGCTAAGTATTGTAAGTATTTGTAACAAGAATAAACAAAGCGACGGCATTAATAAATACCCTTTGCAGGTTGTTGCGATGATTTGATCAAATCAAATAGTGAACTATCATTCTCCTCTTAACTTGGAGTTCGAGAAGTATGCAAAGGTGCGACATACCTACATTTTGTTACATAAATGTAACTATTATAGTCTGTCAACAAGAAGACAATACAAATTATGTTGTAACGGTATGAATTGTTGCAAAGGTACAACACGTCAAAAATTACGTCGCTACACAACAATATCAGTATCTGAATCTCTTGACAATTTGATAGCTTCGATTTGCTTCAACCTCTATCACGCCTTCTTGTCGTTGATTCGTTAACCTCTAATCAATCTACAGTAAACTGTACTCTGATTAGAGAACAGATTGCGGTAAATGTAAGAAGAGAAGGACTTCTGTCGAAAGCGTCAATCCATGACAAAAAGTGCACATCAATGCACGATTCTTGCCTGAATATTCAACCATAAATAGGCCGCTGTACGTCGTCTTTGCATCCGAAAATGTACCACCACCAACGTGCAGTCGTTGCTAGACACTGCCGCTATTGCAGCACTTGTTAACAACTTGATTGCTAGACCGCCAACGTCAGGCTTTTGATTGCCACACTAGGCTAAAGTTTCCAGCCTTGTCCTTGCATGACATTACGTACAGACAATTAATTAAGCTTCGCACATTATGTCAACGATGGCAAGGACAGAAACTTTGCTAGAGCAATAGGCTACATAGCGACTGTATAACTTATGATATGTTCGATTTTAGTGGCATGTTTAAGTCTCGAGTAGACGTCTACAACTGCATTTAGACAGATCATACACACTGTGGTGATTGTTACTCAGTCGCTCAGCAACATCTGTGACAGTGTGGCCATGAGGCTATAGGCAAATCAAACACCTTTTTGTGGTCTAAATGTGTAGTCTCAAGTACTTGGCAGTTCTTGCGAAAGTGCTGGGGGTGCCGAGAAATTCAATAAAAAGTATAGAACCAAAAGGGCTAATGGGCTAACCCGACTTTGATGAAGGGTCGACTAATGTAATTTCTTAGTCGCTCTTGGTCACATTCTGAATTAAGACAAGTAGGTACCAGGAGCGAAGTTTGGAACTTTCTACCGACGCCGAGGATAGGCCAAGCAAGTCATCTAATTGGGTGATCTACCCTGTCAACCCGCAATACTATGGTGTGTGATCGTTGGGTGGGCTGGACAAAGTGTGGTGAGAAGTACAGACCCAGTCTTGTATACAGGTCAGTAGCTGCTAACTTGTCCGCCAGGGGGTTTCCAATCCTCGGCACGTGGGTTCTGGTGGTTTAAATCTCAATATTGAGCTGTGCCCTGGAAGGCGTATGCAATGTAGATTTGCGCTATTTACGTGTTAACAGAAGGAATAGGCGTCAACAGGTAAGAGGTGGCTGTGCTTTTTATAAACTAAAGCTTTTCCTGCCGCCACAATACTCTATGAGGTACATCATAGATAGTATCCCACGTTTAATGTAATCAATGCTTTGTGTTAGAATGAAAAGGGCACTCATCTATTATATGCATCTTATTCTACATCAAGAAGCTCCAGACAATTTGTGTGCCAGTTCGTTGAAGTAGTTTAAACACAGCCTTAATGTTGCGTGAAATAGAATTGGTCTAACCAGATCTTTTCACATTTACCAGGTAGTAATGATGACCACAAACGCTTCTTTGGAGTTTGTAAAGTTAAATGCGGAGGTATTCAACAGAGCACCCTATTATAGATAGTTGCTCCGCCCCGGAATCAACTTCTTATACAAAATGATCATCAGCGCGCGGAGCATCTGATGTCTGACTCATGAGCACAGCATGCTTCTGTCTCACCATCTTCGCTGTTTAAAGCTGGTTCCGATCGATATCTACATTGCTTCCGGATCATGGAAGGGTACAAACAGCAATTTGTCTTGCGATGTTCCTTATCTTGCCAGCTAAGTGTCAACAAACTGAAGAATTGACAAGCGGGTCGTGACAAAGTAACCGTTGTTGCCTGGGATCGCCTTGAGACGATGTCACAAGAGAGCACAGAATGAGACCGCTCCAAAAAGAAGACCAGCATACCGACCGTAACGAAGCTGTATATTTGAACAGGTTACATATAAAGCCCTTCCGACAGTAGACACAATCTAGCTAAATATTGACACTCTCAATTTTGAGTTAATGTGCTATAACGCTAATAGGAGTAACGTATGTAGTCACCAACTAGCAGTAGATTATTTTTCCAGGGCGAGTCATCCAGCTTTCCGTTCAGGTCCGTGCACTAAAACCAAGATGCACTAAAACTTCACTGAGCTTCAAATCAATCTACGTTAGTCCTTTGATGTCTCGAAAAAAGCGTTGTTCTTCTCAGAGAAGACAGCAGCTTGTGGCTTGGAGATGTTGTGCGTGCTTCAGAACTTGAACAAGAACGAGCGTGGTCACGATAGTCCGCGGATCAGCGGCAACTTCCTGTTGTATTCCAGAAGCACTCGACTTGCCAGAGCATTGCAATAGTACGGCGCCCGACAGTATGCAAGCATTAAAATGCATGGTAGCGGAACATAACGGAAGTGCCACAAAAACTTCCTCATGGACTTGGGCCACGTCGCCACGGTACACAGAATGTGCACAGCAGCCATGCTAGTCTTCGAGATAAGAGTGACGGGGTCGGCGAAGGAGAGATGTATAGACATGTGGGCATTACAGTATAATCGATTCGTGGTGAACGGTGCGCGTGCTCCTTACGGCATTCTTCACATTCTTGACCTCGCCATCTTCAGATATGCGCGTGCAGGATCACCATAGCAGCAATATAGCAAGAACCGATATAGCCTCCGACGCAAGGCAATTTAACTCGAGGGACAAGGTGTCAATCTTTCCGAGTATTATATTGAAACTATTAGTTTGTAATTCTATTTTTATAGTCTAAGAATAGCAGAAGTGGAATGCGTTAGTTGTGCGTTGCAACTGAAGTCGTCGCACATGCATTTTATATTGTTTGCTTAGTTGATTAAAAACGATAACGTCGGACACAAATCTGACATTTTGTCTATTTTAAAGAGACAAGATTTACTCGAGGCGACTTGATCGTACACGTTTTTACTCGTCCAGGCTACCACATTAGTAGCAACAAGTCACACTAATTGTTGCACTTTCACGACCATTTTACAATAAGCACAAAACAATAATGTCAGCGTTTAAACACCGCAATGCGCTAGATTGTTCGGTGCACTGCAGACGACCACCCGAATACATCGGCTTGAGTTTATGGAGCTCAGCTACGACGTGAGGCTTCAACTGGCAATTTGCGTGAAGAATAGTGTGGAAGCTACTGACAAGATGTTTTACTATGATGCTATCTTATCTCTTTTTTTACATGATGAAAAGGTATGTTGGGACAGAGATGTAGGTTTAGACAAAGCTTACAGCCGAGAACTCTGAAATGAAGGGCGGTGGACATTAGACGCTACAACCAGTGAGCAGTCTGTCTAAATCAATGTTAAGTTTGGTGATCTTGTCAATTACTTACCATGTGTTTGCTCTATCTCAGGAAATCTAACTTGAAATCAGCAGCTTTAATTGCAAGTAGAATACAGCGTGAAGACCCGCAGTATCTAGGATGACAATACCAGAACGTATTGCATACGCCTTAAGCAGCATTTTGTACAGGCCGCGGAGACAGCCCACCGCGGAGACAGCCCACGCAAATGACGTTCATTGAGCGCATCCAGATGTGCACGGAGATATCAATTGAAGCTCCTTTGGGCTTCCAAGAAAATCGGCTTCAAGAGTAAACGGCTGGGGCAAGCAGCTTCAATTGTGTTGCATGAAGCTACCGTCCTGATCTTTCAGCGCATTCATGTAGTAAATTTAGTGTTTACACAAAAAGATTGGCATTGTGGGCCGCACTGGCGCTGACAAGAGTATAATTGATTGTGGGTTCCATGCACTTGTGGAGATGGACGCGGGATTCATCACGATTGAAGTTGTGGCATCAGCAAGATTGTGCTGCACGACGAGCGTGCCAATATCGCTATCATCCTGGAAGACGCTGTGCTGTGCTCAGGCACCGTACAATCAAATCTGGACCGGTTTGCTTCGTTCTCCGACGATCAAATCTGGACTTTGGTTGAGCATGAGCTGCTGCAGAACGCTGTTACATCGCTTGACGACGCCGGCATTGATCCAGTTGGTGGTTATGTCATCACCAATTATATATTTGGCGAGACCATACTGTCGTCACATTTTGTAACTATCATACGTTAACACTTGTGTCTTTTTCAGTGTTTAATTGACTATAACATTTGCTTCTACTGTACGTGGAATGCATTCGCAATTTTGCGAGATAGCGCAGGTTTTTGCAAAAGTTGCTGGAGATTTGCGCTCGATGACATAGCTTTCATTTTGTCGCGCTTGCGCACATTTGGATGAATGCAATTGTAAAGCAACTTTACTCTGCTTTAACTCATAACTTTCTTGCTTGACTTTCTTGTTCGCTTGACTTACTACAACGCGAGCCAAAATGCACGCGCGTGTTCTAGCTCAAGCACACGTGACGCTTACTTTACGCTATTACGCAAAGTAGCCAACTTTGGGATGTTTCAAACAAGACCTAATCTATCGACGCCGCCGCACGACAGCGTACTTTGTCATGACAGCCTCATGCTATACAAAACATTCTTAGTATAGCCACTGCTAAACATTTAAAGCAGACAACGTGATGAAGGCTAGTTAAAAAAGTGCAGTGTAAAACTTATTATCTACAGATATTTACGCCTGCGATGTCATTGTCCTTGCAGGAACAAGAGCAACGAGCCGTTTGCTATCAGATAATTACAACAAAACTTTGGACCGCGCAAGAATAACACTCTCCACAACCTTCTCCATTGCTGCAGTTCCTTTACCTCAAGTTTATAAAATTGTGGCACGATACTCAGCAGTTCATATACCGAGCTACCACTCAAAATTGCTACAATTGGAACGCAATTCTGCTGTACTAACTTAACGCAGCTAGCTCATTGAAAGGTGACTCAAATTGACGCACCACGGATCGCAAAGCGAACTATGGCATTACGATTACTTTAAACAGCAGTGGTCACTCCAGCGATGACCTTTGGCTCTAACCCAACACTACTGCAGTACAGCACATTCTTCATTTGGAAAGAAACTGCGTTGCTGCTAACTTACATTCGTTGGGCACTTTCTAGTTCAAAAATTACAGTTTACATCTTCTCTTTCATTCAAGTCCGGTTGTACAGAAACCCGATAGCTGGCTTGTGATCGGTGTGCTTGCCGCTCTCGTCTGTAAAACGCAGGCTGAGAGGTCTTCCGGATTGGCTTTGATTCCGCCTTGGATACGTCAGAGTAGTGTATACTGGCAATTTCGATACGTTTTGCCGAGGTTCTAATCGACATATGGCCACTTTCCAGCATCGAGAAATGACTGCCGCTGTGATGCAATTTGCGCTCACGAAAGTCACTTTCCGACATGGCACTCCAAGTTTTCTTGATAATTTGCATCTCATCGTCGTCGTCTAAATCATCGCTACACTTTGGCGCTCTTTCTACTCGACGACCAAACTCGCGGTAGAATCGCTGTGTGAAGTCAAAGTTGTTAAAGCGCTGGGCCTCCTCTTCATTGCTGCCACCGTCGTCGTCACTGTCAGTGCTGCAGTAGTGCTGACTAGTATTGGACTGGCGCCTGTGGTCGTTTTGAGTCATCGTAAATGCTCGGGTTGGCACTAATGGATAGTTGTGGAAACCTGGGGTGAGTGACACGACAGCAGATGTTCTCGTTGCTGCGCTGGGTGACGTAGGTTCTTGTCGAGCAAATGTATCGATCGTGCTGCCTACACTACATGATGGAGCAACGCGTGCGACTGGTTGGTGAGCTTTACTCTCTAGGAAGCATTCAATATGGGTCATCATGCTGAAGCAAATTGCAGTCAGCCGACGCTGGCGAACAACCTCAACAACATCGAGTGCCTGTTGCAAAAAGCGATTAAGAGCTAAGCATCGCGCTTCAATAACGCGCTTCGAGCGTGAGCCAAACAGCTTACGGGGTGGAAAGTGCTTAAACACGTAGCAAAACCTATCTGACGGGAGTGGTGCGGAATACTGTTGATACTTTCCACCACGATACGAACTGTAACTACTGACGCTTGAACTGATGTTGAACTTGGTATTGTAAATGCTGCTTTCGACATTGTCAACTTCCAGACTTGTGAGATACGTAGCCATTTGATCGTCAATCAGGGCGAGGAGTTTCTCACGCAACTCGCAGAATTCCGAGAAACAGCGGCGGATGTGCCAACTCTGTCGGGTTTTGTTGTTCATAACTCGCAGAATGTACACAGTGGATGGTTTGAGCGCCAATGCCGATGTGATTGAAGCCGATAACTCATTTGTGGAGCTGTTCATTGTGTCAGCGGTGAATCCTAGAATGCACCTGGTGATCCTTACTGGGACCGGGTTGATTAGTCGAGGAAGGTTTCGTGCGGTTCGTTGGAATCGGCTTCCACTTGATTGTTTGCCAGTTTCAAGATCCATTATTATGTCACAAGACCGCAAACCTCGATAACCGACGCAAGAAGCATTTGAGTCTGACACGTTGCGACTCGAGTATCTCTTGACAGGTGAATTGGAATACAGTAATCGTTTATTGAACGTCGCCGTATTAGGATCTCCATCCACTGGCCTTCTTGCTGGCCAGAAACTAACTACATTCGATAGAAGAAAAAACTCACGTTAAGATTCTTTCGTTTTCAAGTGTCGCCGGTAGTGTCATTGACTTTTTCTCTTGCTGATTTACTTGTTAGCTTACTGAAATATCTTTAGATGAGCTCGCTTTCCGTCTAACAAACGTACTAGTAGTCATTCTGCTTGTGACCTTGAAAAGACGCATTAGCTTACACTTTTGTTCCAACATGGTCATGTGAGCCTTTCACGTACGTGAAGCTGAAGGTCCA
This sequence comes from Peronospora belbahrii, assembly GCA_920618645.1. Classification (NCBI taxonomy): domain Eukaryota; phylum Oomycota; class Peronosporomycetes; order Peronosporales; family Peronosporaceae; genus Peronospora; species Peronospora belbahrii. Next base: position 30,705 of record CAKKTJ010000130.1, on the reverse strand, counting down.
GCGTAACGACAATACGCATCAATTATTTATCAGCAAAACATTTTGTAGCCAGTGCTTTCGCTTTTTGACGCTATTCTGTAATGATATCAACGAGATACATTGCAGTAAACTGTGCAGAGTTGCAGCAGTTCCATGAAACTGCAGTGTGACTGTTTGTCCGCAGAAGAGTTGCGTGTATGATTGAGCAGTTACATTAAGTTTTATTTGCGAAATCTGTCTGTGGCTTCTTTGCCTTGCAACATTCAATATGCATGACAATTGTTATGTTTTATAATTCATCATCAAACGTGCGTTTTGACTGCCACTTGGTCCAGCTATATTCACGTCGTGAGAACTGCTTCGGTAAACACACTTTTACAAGGCTTTGGTGCAACAACCGTTCTCGACAATGAATCGTAGGTGCCAATCGCCTTCCCCAAGAGTCTCACCTGGCACCCCAATCACACTATTGAATGTTTACTTGAGTTCTGATTGAACCCAATCGATTGTTCTTTGCTGTCACCAGGCCTGCACCAGGCCGGTTGGTGTGACTGGTGGAAAAGTCGTGACGTGATCACTAGAAGCGAGATGTGTGTAATATTTACTTGCTGGTGCTGGATATACGCTCATTCTTTCATGATAAGGCCATTGTTTCGTGTACTAACCATACTTTGAATCATTCTCGTATTCACTTAAGCTTCTTTGTTTTGGTCGTCGTGAGGTCTGGATTTACTTGTTAAGAAGTACACCCGTTTTTATACCTTCAATAAAGCTCTGCAGGGATGTGATTACGGATATGCAAGATCAGATTGGAAGGTTTGCCAAGAATTTTTTGCAATGTTGGCGTTTGTAAGAATAGTCATGTCTGATGAACTCGTTGGACAAGAGTGCTTGTACTTGGACATAGAACAGTAGATGGAGAAGATAAATTGAAGAGTAACGGCCACGAAAGGCCCTCGTATGATAATGAATGGGTGAAGGCAGTTGCTATGACAAAGTAGCCTACATTATGTGGAACAGCCTAAATATGAGCAGAAACAACGATGTAAACGTTGACCTTGCTAAAGGACAAAGTTAATTGACCAAGTGGTAAATTGATAGTGGTGTAATAGTGCACATGACACTAGTTTGCGACAATCTCTTTAATAGCTATAGTTACAACACGAACACGAAATTATCTCGCAGAAAAGCGTGGCTGACGGGTGTCGACGGCAAAGCATTCAGTTGGACATCTGCGGCTTCGACTCGTGGCGGGCGGCTTGAGTCGGAAAGCTGTCTATGCGCGATTTAAGCGTCCATTCTTAGCATTTTGTCATGAATAAAATTCTGGAACAAGTCAAAGGAGATCGTGCTCAACATGAAGGTTACAAGACTTACGTGCTACATTGGCTAGAAAAAGATACAGCGATGCAGCAATAGCAACACAACCAAACGTCTACGCAACTCGGATCTCTTCTTGGAAATAGTCTGACACACGATAACGATTACATTCGACAAATGCCACTTATCCAGACAACATCAAACGCTTTAATATGTTCTCGAGTTGACAAAGATGGTATGCTAGCCTCGCTACATCTGTGCTCGTTTATACAGCCTCAAATAATCAAGACACTGAAGAATTGCCCATGTGTATCTGATAGGCTTTCGAGCTTGCTGCTTATCACCAGTAATTACCCCATAATGAATATTCTACTCTTTCATTTTAGTCAGGAGATTATGTAACAATTGTGTAAATCGATAGTAAAACCTTCGGTAAACATTGCGCAATATAATGAAGTCGACGGACTTGTCGTCAGCTTTGGTTGACGCGTCCGCAGGGCCAACAAATTACTCTAAAGCCTCGATATCTAGTACCAAAGACGTGTGGAAACTTAAACGCGAGAGCTGTGCAAATTTACGTGCCTTTGAGGCCCAGCGCAGTGCTCAGATTGACAAGTTCCAGGCTCGAGATCGTGCCTATTGGCGGCAATTTCAGGAAGAAATCCGCCATGGAAGTGAAGAGATTACGCGTCTTCTGCGCTTTTTTGCATTGCGATTGCAGGCTGATTTAGCGTATGCAGATGCTCTTCGACAAACGCGTGCGGCACTGGATGCTCCTACAACGCAGGGGACATCAGACGCAAAAGGTCTGGCTAACAGCGAGCAATTAAGCGTGCAGTCATCTGTTTTTAAAGCATTGCATACAGTAGGAGAAGTTCAGCAGCAATTGGCAGAAAAACTAGTGCAGCTGGCGACGGTTGTGAAGAGAGAAGTAACCTCGAAACCATTAGAGGAGATGGCGGCCACGTTTAAGGAAAGAGCAGCAACAATGTTAGCTGAAGGAGAAAATCTTGATGCCATGTTGTTTCAGTCGCAGAAGAATGTGCTGAAATCGTTTGACAAGTATGAAGAATTGTTTAATCAGATGAAGTATGAGAAGGAGAACGCTACTGATACAGAGAGGGTGGATTCAACAGCGCGACGACAGGATCTCTGGCTGGCAGAGGTAAACTATTGCATTAATGTGCAAAAGCTGCAGCAATGTCGTGTGGAATACGTGACGGGGATGTCGGCAATATTCCAGCAGTATAAGACGATGGAGGTGTGGAGAACATCAGTGATCCAGACGGCACTGGATACATATATTCGGAAGCAGAAACTTACGTATAGCGAAATGGCTGGCACCATGGGAGAACCTTTGGCTGTTGCACAGGTAAAATGTACACTGGACGTTGTTTATGAGATGACATTGGCGTTAGCGGGATTAACAGTATCTTGATGTGTAGAGGATTGATCCAGGACGAGACCTTTTACAGAGTTTGCGAAAGATACCGAAAAACGTACATGTGCTACTACGTGCTCCAAAGTTGGCGTGCGCTGGACTCACGTCTTTGTTGTTGTGCCATGTATTCAGTACACTGCAGCAGCGTTATCCGCATCTGAAGACACGGATGCAAAACTATTTTCAACTTTGCGGTCCCCCGTTGCAAGTCCGCTATTAGTGCGTTGTGGATTTTTAAAAAACCAAGTGAGCGGCTCGCTGTTTACGTCCTGGAAGGACGTGCTGTGCGCCATTACGCAGGACGGATGCCTGCATCTACTGGATTTGAAAGTGAACACAACCCGTTCCATACTAGATTCGACGGAGACCATGTTGGCGGCCATAGCCACGAACGAGCAGGAAAAAAATGTTACCAGTCAGTCGGTCTGTTTGATGAACTGTCGAATCGAAATTTTGGGAAAGAGCATTAAGCCGAGCTTTGAGATCACAGAAATCAGTCCATCATCTGGGTTACTGAGCAGCATGTTGCGACTGGGAGTCTCTCGGACGCTGACATTTCAATGCCCGAGCCAGAGCAATCTCATCGATTGGGTTATTGCTGCCAAACGGTTCATTTCAGCCGGGTCATCGATGGTGAATAGATAAGTGAAGGCATACTGATTCAATAAAGCAACTGTTTGATGAAAGGGTCGTATTTGACGGGATCTCTCCATCATCGGTCTCATGGTTAGGAGCTTATTATATACATGTATTCTTAGACTGTATACACCATGGTTTTTATCCAGGATTTTTCCAGTTTTTATGTGCGTCACATCAGGCTCTGTAGTTTACTGGCAGCCGTACAAGCACGACACTTTAAAGAGCTATGGGATTATTAGACGGACTGATCACGGGCTTTGCACGCAAAAGTAAATTTGGACGCTCGCACTCATTGCGTCCACTAACAAGTAAGCGTGCAAACCGTCGCTTCTATAAAGGAAACGGTTGTCGCAATGAAGGAACGCATGCCAAGCGCGGTCGGTACATTGTGGACGAGGACAAACTTTTGCAGCTCGAGGTGCCTGATCTCACGGGTTTTAAGGTGCATTTCTTTGTCATTATTTGCTGTTTGTTGTTCATTTGACTTTAGGTAATTAATTGACTGTCTGTACTACAATGAAAATACAGCTCAAGGCGTATGTGTCACCATTGACACCCAATCGCCGTCCGCAATAAAGGTTTAACGAGACGAATGTTTTCGTTTTATAAGACAATACGATGACGTGGTTAGATTCAACAAGATGATGATGATGATGATAGTGTTATTTTGGTTTATTTAGAATAAGTAGCACATTTATAAGGTGGACTACTGTGACAGCGGACTGCTTACGAAATGGTACAGCCGCAAGTGTGACCCTTGCGCAGCTGTTGACACTCTTCGCTCAGCAGATTAAGCTCCATCTCTTGACGCTCCTTCTCCTGAACTACACGCTCGTACTCGGATTTTATGCGAGCCAGCTCACTGTTGATCTCTATCTCGCCTGTGAGCTTTAAACCCGTGGATTTTTTGCGCTCGGTGTTTACATGCTGCTTCGTAGCTGTTTCATCTTGCAGCAAACTCTCCAGGTCGGCAATGCGTTCACGTTGAGCCTGAGACTCCGCCTCGAACCGCACCTTCTCGGACATAATCTGCGACGATTGCAGCTGCATCTGCTCGATCTGCTCCTTGTAAATTTGCTCGCGCCCACCAACGCTTCCCAGTTCCTCCTTTACTTTCGATACATCTCCCTGCAGCGTTCTTATTTTCTTCTCATAGCCTTCCTCCTGTCGGCTCAACATAATGCGCATGGCCTCGGCATACTTGGCCTCTGAGAAAGTTAACAAACACTCAAGTTTGGCTCCGCCACGAGCCTTTTTCAAGTAGGCGTCACGAAATGCCAGCCACTCGCGCGAGAACTGTTGCATGTCAGCAAAGCCGCCTGAGTCGTTGTCATTGGCAGAGGTCAGCTTTGGCTGAATCTGGTCGGCGTAAAGCACTTGCAGCAAACGTTCGCACATCTCCTTGCTCTGGGCTGCATTGTTCCGTGTACAAGCAGCCTTGTCGTCTTCCATACGCTTGCACAGGTCTACCTCCAGCTTCGACGCACTAGCTCCAAGCGCAGCAGCACGGTACTGTGCCACAGCTTGCTCTTCGGCATCCTTAATCGCTTCCACGAGGTCTTCATCGTCAAGAGGCAGCTCCAGAGCGCTGAGACTCTTCCTAAACGCTTCAGCAGCGGTCGTCATTGCCTTGCGGGACTCGCTCGCGGTTACACCTTCCCACGCAGACATGATGACTGGAACGCCACCACTGTTAATTGCGGCTACGTAGGCCTGTAATAAGCCGGCAAACATGCTACCATTAAGAGGCTTGCCTTGCAGCATCTTGGGCTGCAGACTGTCACCGTACACAATCTGCTTAACGTCACTTAGTTGCTGCTGAAAATCTAGGCGTAAATCTGCTATTGGCATCTCGTCTACCTGCTGCAACTTTGTTTCATCGTGGACAGGACGCACCAGTGTGACGCAGTCGCGTTCACGAAAAAAAGTCCTTCATCATAGCACGAATCCTATTCCGCTCTGTATTTGCTATAGTGCGCGGTTGATCTGCCAATGCTCGCTCCAGATAGTCGCTACTTGAGATCGTGTCTCCATCTTCATCAACTAACTCCAATGTAAAGTCTCTAACAACCCACAAAAAGGACGGGAAAAAGCTGTGAAACTGCATCACAGCTTCATCTTCACTCTCATCTGCCGAAGCACTAAACTTAATATGCTTTGCCAAATTAGCAATAAAACTTAATCCACCAATGGCCTTCTCATCCACGCTTCCTTGACTGTTATAAATGAGTTTGGAGCATAGTAACGTGGCCAATGAGAAGATACGTGCGTCATACTGAGGTGAAGCCTCGAGGCCGCCCATGCCCTCCGTATCCAGCATTAAAACCCAGACAAATTCTCCATTCTTCATTATTCGCTTCTGTGGTTGTCCCCAGAGCCAAATACCACGTGTACAGCGCTCAATTGTGGGGCCCACACGGAACCCGCTCTGTCTGTCTAGCAACCAATTAAGCATGGAACTTTTACCTGTGCGATAAGGACCTGCCATAGCTACCACAGCAAGATGTCCATCTATACAACGCAACAGTTCCAAAGCGTCTTCATTCACTTTGAGCTGATCTTCGTCTTCACTAAACGTGATAAGTGGAACAGGCGCCTCTGGGAATTCTTGCATTGTTAACATGCAATAATGACAAGTATAACATAAACTTTTATGCGTTTTGATTGGCGTACAATTATTGCTGGTAATTTTCACAATAAGCAAGTGTATGTATACATGGGGTATACACGTGTATAATATTTTAAGCCGAGGGCTCGGCCACAGACAGGCCCGTGATGCTTGTGCTACGACGTATTGGGGCTCGTTGCACCACTCAAAGGGTTTCAATAAGATCAATGGCAGTATCATCACAGCTATATTCTTCGTCTATATCCTGTTTGTTATCCTTCTACGATCAAAAACTACAGTGTAAACGCTTTACAGCGTCGTCTCAGACAGCTCGAGATGGTCGAAAGATGGACAAATTGGACTTGCCACCACTTCCGACGGCCGACGAGGTTGATGCTACCATTGCAGCTGCAGGAAGCAAAAGCAAATAGTAGACAGATGGCTAAAAAGGTACAACATATGCCGATCCGTGCTGTTCATATTGCTCGAAAGATGGATATTGCCAACCTCTTTGAGAAGCTCTACACAGACAGATTTAAGGTCACTCATTACCTACACAAGGACTCAATTGTATTAAGACTAAGTGGAAGTAAGAACAATGGCCATGGTGGACTAGTCACAGGCATAGCACCACCCATGGTACAAAGTTCTTGTAGCAGTAACAATATTGATGCTGTCTCGACACTGAGCATCGGATCTGGAGGCAAGACTATCACATCTCGGCGTGGCATCGATAAGTGGGTGGTATACTTTGACTATGGAGCTGTAGTATTTTTCAATTGTGATCAGGCTTTAGTGGGTACATTGATTAAACATGCCACACGCTTCTGTAGCGATGTATTTGAGATGCGTGGACACGAGGAAGAGCTACTGCTAATTGGCGACCCGGCGCAGCAGAAATGGAGCACCCTAGTGGAAAATAATGTGCTAGTGCGTGAGATTGATCATATCAACGTACACGTGATTGCTGGTGTGCTCTCACAGACAGTGGCTCTTGAGTTCTACGAGCGTCAATGCGAGACCATTTTATGTGAGTTTGAAAAGCTAAACACGGATGTAGAGAAGAAAGGCCCCCGAGGTGCTCTGTTTGGACGCGAAAATGAACAAACAAAAAGGTTGTTTAAGATTGTGGCGTCGAACAACACATTGCTGATTGATCTTGTGAGCAAATTACGTGTGATTGACCGAAAAAGACCTGGCGACCCGGCGTGGAGTCAAACAAGATATCACAACATGTGGGAGTCGCTTCTGGAGGAGTTCGAGCTAAACGAACGCTTTCAAAACCTTAATTTCAAGCTGGAACTGATTCAGCACAATACCAAGGTGGGTTGTGTGTTTGGTGGTATGTGGTAGAATGAGTTGCTGACAGACCTTTGTGTAGTTTTTCTTGGAGGTGTTGGACTCCCATAAGGGCGAGCGACTAGAGTGGTATATTATAATCCTCATCTCTGTAGAGCTGGGCATTGGTGTGTATGAGCTTCTTATGAAGCTGGCTTAGATCGGAATATAAGTTAGTTCTTGCGGAATGATATGCAGATGGATATGGTCGAGCATTTAAAGGCCTGATGATAGACTCTTTTTCACTTTTAGAGAAAAGTCACGCTCTCACTCACTAACACTTGTCCACCAATGCACGTCCCGCTGCTTGCATGTAGCTATCCATCTATCTCTTGGCCCACTGAGCATGCTCGTGAGGAGCCTTGCGGTCCGTGAAATGAGACGCCGGCTGACGTCCGCCACCGTTTACATGCTTCCAGTAGTTGTTAAAAGATACAAAATCCTCTGGACCCAGATCAACCGTCTTCGTGCGTAGCATCGCAGCCAGAAGCGAGCGAAGCTTTTCCACCTGAACCGTGGACAGCATTTTGGAGTTATCCTGCTTTTTACTACTCTTACTGTTTAATAATCGGGCCGAAGTCAGATCTTCCATACTCAAGTCGTTAGCATTCAACACCGTCACACGCATCGTGTGGTAGAGATGGAATGCAGTCCAAAATAGATGAGACCATGCACTACCAACAGTGTGACTTGGACTGAAACTCTTGTACTCGTACCGAAACGCCACAAGGTGCACACGGGTTTTGACCGACAGGTGCTGCAGCACAGGGATGAACCTCAACACGGCTTTTCCATTGCTACAAACTCCTTCCGCTAGCACCACAATCGGTCCAGAAGCTCGACGCACCACCTCTGCAAGTTTCCGTGTGGGCTTGACTCGTTCGGCACTCACAGGCATTGCCAAGGACCTGTACAGCGCCTCTAGCAGTCCACAGACGTGCACAAGACTTATATCATCACTCTTACCTTCTTTTGCTAGCACAAATACCGGTGAAAATCGTTTAGCAAGGTATAAAACCTCCAAAAAGCTCGTGTAGTTGCAGACAACGACATCACCACGTCCGACTCGAGAAGATCCCTTGGAACTCTTTTTGATGTTATCAGTGGTGAGTCCTAACCGACGCGTGTTGGCAGATTCTTCGAGAGTAAAGACACCAAAGAGAAAAAGCAGTAAAGAACACAGCAGCCACTCAGTCAAACGCTTTAAGAATCGCCCTAGAAACGGAATAATTTTTATTACGGCTACAATAGACACGATAATGTTGACAAGAATGAGTGCCACCGTAGATACGAACACCAATGGAAGCCGCACGAAAGCCAGAAGGGAGCCACATGTCACTTGTAAAATGGTCATAGGCCATCCAGATGTAAAGCGTCGACGCTGAGGCACGAATGGGTTAATACCCGTCGTTAGGTCTGCCCATCGACTGTACTTTTCCATTATTATGATTGAAAATGAATGAACATGTTATCATTGGTGCACCATTTGATAGAAGCAACATTATTCAAGCAACTGAAACTAGAGGTTGCTGCTGCTAAATTTGAGTGAAGATAACCCAGCTGAAATTTTAGAATATTGTAACGCAAAATTAAGGGCACCCGTCTCTGTCACAAGTTGGCGCACTATACATATATTTGCTGTGCCGAAAGCAGAATTACCAACTAATTGTAAAGGATTAATGGACGAATTAAAGGATGATGATATCGATGAATCCATGCGTGAGGAGGCTGCTTATCGTAAAGAATTTGAGCCTGTACCACCATGGAAACGTGAGAATATTCCAGACTATGGACCGTTACAGGATCATCATCATGTCGTCTTCTTTTTTATTGTCGGCATCGCATGTACAATCTTGTATGAAAGTACGGACTATTTCAACGAAATCCATCGATGGTTGGCGTATATTGCGATTTGGTTTCCAATGTGGTTTCGTCTGCTTGGACGTGTATCACCTGCATTGACTGATGAAGAGCTGGATGCGAAAGAACGACGTGAGTTTGTGAAAGAACTGCAGAGAATTGCAGAGGCAAAGGATGAGATTGACAATTGACGTGTCTTAGAACTTGAGATCAACTGAAGCAACATTATTCATGGAGAACAAACACAAAGGAAAATGTTTGTAAACATTCCGTCATGTTTCAGGAGTCACATACCTCGTTTTTTTTTGAACAGTTGGCACATTTTACTTGCGAAACCAGCCAAAGAAACCACCACTACTCTCGTCACCACCTCCAACTGCAGCCTCTGCTGCTTTCTCGGATTCTGTCTTGGTGCGTTCGGTCAGATCCGGGAACTCAAGTGCATTGAATGCCACATCAAACAACAGCGGCTTACAGGGTACGGTACGAAACTCTGGTGGTAGCTTTACTAACTCGCGGCAACCTTCGACAGTGCCAGCTTCAAACTTGTCCTGACGATCCACCAAAGCATCAACTTGACGTTTCTTGCGATTTTTGTCCTTCTTGCTCTTTTTGCAATCGTCCTCAATGGACAATGAAAGCTGCTCCAATTCTAGACGTATAGCATTGGCGCCAATTGAAGACTCCAAAAAGCTTTCTGCCGTCGTACGACTAACAGCACCCGCGAGCTCTTCGTGCAGTTCACGCGTGAGCTCTTGCAACACATCGTCCTTGGCGGCAGGCTGCGCAGCTAAAATCTCTTCAGCTTCAGCCAAGAAACTCGACGCATACTGGTACAGAGCCATTGCCTCCCCAAACTTGTGCTGCAAAAGATAGGTCTGGGCAACCGTTGTAGCACGGCAGGCACGAAACACCGCATGGTATGTACTGTATTGTGCAACACGACGCTGCTCTAGTTCACCACTACCAAGAATGGCCAGAATGTCGCCGACAGTCTGAACCAGCATGTCGAGCATATGGGTGAGCTCGCCAGCCTGCTGAGCCGAGAAGTCTTTCTTGAGTGTCTTGTATACTGCAGCCTGGCGCTCTACTTGCTTGGCAAGCTTCTTAAAGCGCGCATACTCCTCCAAAGCAGCCAACAGCTCCAGGTCTGAATGCACTAGCGCACTACCACTTTTGGCCTGTTGTTCCAACTTTACCGTTGCATTTTTCAAATCCTGCAGCAGAGTGTCATACGCACTCAACAAGTCCAAAAAACGTGCTTCACGCGTCTTGTTATCCTGCGCAGCATCAAGCTTGGCAGCAAGCTCGTCCGTACGAATCAACGCCAAGCCAAGCTCTTGCGTCGGTACTGGAAGCTGTTGCTGCTTCCACTCCACTGACCCCAAATTAGCCACCTTCTGCTTTCGCGCCTCTAGCAACACCAACTCGATCTTTGACTGCAGCAACGCGCTATTAGCGCCCTCACCAGTTGACTGCAATTCTAGCGACGAAGTCTCCGCCGTGCTAGCTTTGCGTCCATGCAGCGCCAGTCGATGCTCACAGAAGCGGATGAACGGCTGAAGCTCGTCTGCTGAGCGCGAAAACAACTCCTTTTGCGAGGACGTGCCCACCTGTGACAGGTCCGCATAGATACGGCGTGCGGTGCCAAACTTCTCCAGAGCTACTACATGCTCTTCTCGATGAAAAGCAAAATTGCCAGCCATGTAAGCAGCATAAGCCTCTGCCTCTAAACTCGTACGAGCATCAGCACGGGCAGCACAGATCTCAGCAAGTCTTTGACTCCAATCCGCAGCTTTACGGAGACGTCCATTCAAATGAAACTTAATGCGTGAATTAGCATCTTCACCATTCTCTGACTTGTCTAAATTATCGTCTTCCTTTAGTTGCATAGCAAATCCCCAAGCTCGCTCGGCATTATATAGTGGCAAATACAATAGACGATTCTCCGTAGCTGTTTCAATATCCACCTTTTTGTTTACATATTGTTTACCTTTTCCATGCATAAACTTCACTGATTTACGAATGCGACGTAGCCGACGTGTGCAGTATTGTCGATAACGCTGAAAATCACGATGACGCAATCCATTCTGCAATTGCGCAGCCTTAACAGTCTCAAGAACTTCAACAAGATACTATCAGCACTCAAGAAAGAAACAATATTATGTAAATATATATTACATACTGGGAACACTGAGCACAACGTTGCTTGACGCTTGAACTTCCACTGTCTTTACTCCCTTGGCCATTGTTTAGTTTGTATCCTTCCCCCTATGTTTGTAAATGATTGTCGTGTATTGATGTGTAGTATACTGTGTATCACAAAGTACATTAGTGTGTCACGGGTGGCCATCCACATTGAAATGCAGAACTGCTACTCTCCGTTGCCTGTGCAGCCACAATTGCCCGTTTCGATTGACAATGACGCATCCATGAAGCGTCTGGATACGTCACGTCAAAGTTACGATGAAATGCGACGTTCCTTTATGCAGTTGGGTGCTGTAACTAGTGCAGTCGGGTCAGCATACGTCGAGGTGGGTTGTACCCGAGTTGTTTGTGCTGTCTACGGCCCGCGAACCGACACCCGTGCACGACGTGAATTTAGCAAAGAAGGACAATTAGTGTGTGATGTTAAGTATGCACCTTTTGCTGACAAATTGGCACGTCGAGAGCGTGGCCAGGATCCGGACGAAACGGAGTTGTCGACTATTTTGCAGGAAGCATTGGCCCCCGCTGTGATGTTGCACAAGTTGCCCAAGTGCATTCTGTCAGTGTTTGTAACAATACTAGAGGATGACGGAGGAGTTTTTACTGCTGCTATCAACAGTGCATCGCTCGCGCTAGCCGATGCTGCCGTGGAGATGTATGATATGGTCACAGCTGCCAGTGCGGTAAGTTTCAGCAATTGATGGCTATGAAGCGAGCAATGGACGTAGAGTGATGACGTTTATCTGAGCGCTATACTTCTTGTAGGCTATTATCAACGAGTCGGTGATCTTTGATCCGAACAGGGAGGAGGAACAGCGTGGAGATGGCAAACTAACATTGGCTTACATGCCGTCAATGGGACGGGTTACGTACATGCTACAAGCTGGTAAGGTCCACCACACGCAGCTACAGGAGGCAGTGGATCTTTGCACGGATGCATGTACTGGTGTCACGCGGTCCATGCTCACAGCATCACTTGTGCAAGCTCTGTCCTGACTACACAAATAAAAGAAACACCAATGCATCGCACCGCAAACGACAAATAGGCCAATGAGGTGTTGTATTGTTTCTTTGTTCAAGCGCTCTTACAGACGTTCGATTGCGTGCAGCGCCATCACCGGGCTGTCTATGTCAATAGCAACTCGATCCATCTGCTCTTCATAGTACTTTAGGCAACAACCTGCTTCGTTTTGCGGTTCTTGAGCAAATTCTTCATAAAAAACTCACCAGCCTTGTAACTCGAGCGCACCATCGGTCCACTAGCAACGTACAGAAAGCCCATCTGCTCGGCCACTTTCTGCCATTCGGCAAAGGCCTCGGGTGTCACGTATGACTTGACAGGCATGTGCTTCGTACTAGGACGCAAATACTGGCCGAATGTCACGACGTCTACTCCACTGCTGCGCAAATCACGCAGCGTCTGAAATAAATCCTCGTTGCGTTCACCCACACCCAGCATTAGCGACGTCTTGGTCATGAGGTGAGGAGCAGTCACCTTGGCCCGCTCCAGCACGTGCAGCGACTGTCTGTAATTAGCACGGTAGTCACGCACACGACGCTGCAGACGCTCTACCGTTTCTAAATTGTGCGCAAAGACGTCAAGTCCTGACGTTGCCATCTGATCAATTAGATTGTCATGACCCTGAAAATCGGGTGTTAGACACTCAATCAGAATCTCCGGCAGCTTGGTACGTAGCGTACTAACAGTCTTTGCAAAGTGGCCAGCACCTAAATCCTTATAATCATCTCGGTCCACACTTGTGAACACGATATAGTCAAGTCCCCAAGCGGCAATGGCTTCCGCAACCTTGTTGGGTTCTTCAGGGTCCAGTGGCGACGGCTTCTTGCTAGTCTTTACAGCGCAGAAGCTACAACCACGCGTACACGTGTCTCCCATGATCATGATTGTCGCTGTAGCTACACCGTCTTTGCCTCCACCCCAGCACTCGCCAATATTAGGGCATTTGGCTTCTTCGCACACGGTGCTGAGACCCAGACTCTTGACAGTCTTGCGCAGTCGCTCGTAGTTGGCGCCTTGTGCTGGACGCGCTTTCAACCACTTGGGCTTACGATTCGATGCATTCGGTTTGCGTGACGGTTTCGTGCCAGGCGCGTCATCAGCCTCAAACGCAAAGTCCTTAAGCGACAGCGCCTGCTCGGAAAAAGTTAGGCCTTGACGCGCCTCGTTCGCAAGACGCTCACGCAGCGCCACAAGACGTGAGCTAAGATCCGAACGTGTCACTTGCACAGAGGCAGCACTGGTGCTGAGGCGGGTGTGCTGGACAGCCACGCGCGAGCACCAGGACAACGTTGTCACGTGCATTATTTACTTTTGATGCTATTGTAGAGTGGATGATGATGCCGTCTACAATATCGATCGAATAGACGTTTCGGAGTGGTATATATAAACTAGATAGTCATGTGATTGGATGAAAGTAAAATAATAGGTGGCCATTACTTTTATCCAATCCAATAATTACTTTGTATACTGCTGACTTGTATTAAAGAAAACTAATCTGAGGTAATACGAAGTACGGTTTGTGAACTAGCATTGTCGTATTGTACCGGTATGATCCGAGGTGCAGCACGTAGTCTCTTCCTAAACGCACGGCAAGTGCGGCGAACTGCTGCACGGCAGGCCCAGAAGCAGCAGAGAATGCAAACGACAGACCGGCTATCCAAAGGAACCAGGAGAACTGTATGCGACTTGGCGCGGGAAGAGAGCGTGATCACCAACCAGCAGAAGCAGATCTTCGGTCACGTCCGGTATACCGATACGGTATGATCAATATAATGGGTTGCTATACGTCGAAAATAATCAACTAAATGATTTTGATTTGTGTCTTGCTAATCAGATTCCTCGAGTTTTGACCATGGGAGCTGTGAGCGTTCTCAACTTTGGCTCTATTGACGAACTTAATATTTTGATGCAAGATTTGGTAGCGGACGATGACGACGGACGATAATAGCGCGTTACTATGGTGACATATACCAGTAGAACAACAAGTTTTGAAACACAATCTTTTTGGCCAAAGTAAAGAGTCATGGATTACGACTAGCTTGTCTGGCTTTGAAACATCTTGCTCATGACTAAGACTACCATGTGGGAGCAACTTTTTAACTTTCTCTCACGCAATATGCGAAGATATATGACAAGAGAGCCCACACTCAACCACTAACTTACTCCATCACAGGGAACTCGAACACTACGTCCTTGTTAGTCAGTTTCTTGTACACGGTGGCAAACGTGTCAAGCTTTGTCTCCACGTTGACCTGGTCCTTCGGGTCCAAGTGCACCTTCAGCAGCTTGGAACCATCAAGACGACAGCGTGTGCGCTTGCCAACAATCTCAGTGGGGAAGACAAGGTCCTGTAAGCAAAAGAAAACAAAAAGAAGACAGCAACATGAGCATACGGCATGGGGTGCTAATCCCAGAGGCCATCATCGAATTTCTCCAGTGCAAAGATCATAGCAGCATCAGCACGGCAAAGGTAACGTACATCAAGAATTTGCTCCTGCACGTGAGTAAGCGTGCGCGAGCGAGGACGTGGACCAGCACCGTGGTTGGCGCGGGAGTAGCCTTTGCCAAGGATGGTGCGCTGGGCAATAATCACAACGTGACGACCAGAGAACTTTTTTTCAAGCTCACGCACAAGACGGGCCTGAATCTTTTTAAACGATGCGTGTAGACGAAACGGTACAAAGATCACAATGGCCTTGCGCCCTGAAGAAATGTCCACCTGCTTAGCAGCAGTGATGTGCAAGTCCTTGAGGTCGTTCTTGATCTCAGCAGCGGACTGCTCCAAGTTGAAGAGCTCCTGCGCTACTTGCAGCTCAAATTCATCAGGTGTTTGGCCTTCAGGCTTGACAATCTTTGACGCCATATCTAGTAGTTGATGTAGTCGGGTTACTTGAGCAAAACGGCGAGTGATGTATGATGAGGGACACAAATGTCTCGTGGCCAGTCAATTTTGAAAAGTAGACTCAGATCTGAAGACGCTGGTAAGCTTAGGTTGCTTGGCTAAAACGTAAAGTCGCAGCATGCATTTCGATATTCATGTAACTTGTGAAGTAGTATTCTAAAGTTGATCTTATAACGAAGCCAGACTCGTAATGTCATCACGCAATGGCCGCGTGATGCGACTTTCTTATGTGTACAAGGGTAAATTTCGTACCCCATTTGACAGCACTGACCTGAGCGGTTGATTGTGACTTTTTTGCGCTAGTTGCTGCTTTTCAATGCCAGTGATATCAACGTAAGCAAACCTGACGCTTGATCGAGCAACAATAGCACAATGTACGGTTTGAATGTTGCATTATATAATCATGTGCATTTCATGGCAGCGGCTTTCAGTTCGGTCAATCTCTTCGATTCGATTGGGTCCTTGTAACACAAGTGGAATGGCAACTGATATATTACGGTGCCTGATGTGAAACAAGTCGCTTTTACCTTGCAAATATGAAAAAGAATTATTATGAGAGAACATATTGTATGTTAAGTCAACATTAAGCTTGTGTCGACACAAACTTTTTTGTTTCTATATATGTTGCGCTTTTGCCTATGGATTTCGACCGCTGACTTTTTGGTTGTCTGGTGTAGAGACTACACGTTCTTCCTCTGGTGATAGGTGCTGACTGGACTAATTGAAAGCCATTCTTGTGGTCAAGACATGTTCAGGTTGTACACTGTTGGCAACGATGACAAGAAAGCAGCGACGATAACACATGCGGATCTCATTGTTCTTGAATTGTTGCCATTGAACGTTTCTCTGTTCTCACCATTGTTAATCGAAGATTCAACTGCATAACTACTGGATTGAACGCGCTGATTGAAGTGCATTGTAATAGGTGTTCATGCTTTTATACCTCTCGTATCGTATACGATCTGTCTCACTTGCATGTAACTACTTACTTGATCCCCAGCTGAGTCTTACAATCGTGACAATACCATTTGCCCGCCGGTTGGTCCGTGAGCCCCACGCAGCTAAAGTGGAACCACTCGTACTTGCAGTCGTCATTGTCACAGCCCACCATTTGTCCAAATGACACACGTCGGCAACTGCAATAAATAGGTTCATTTGGGTCAATGGGCAGATCCTCCGAGGCCAAAAGCACCTGATCAGTGGCAACCTGTGGCATCGCCACAGTAGTCTCGGCAACTGACTTTTTTCTTGACAATGCACTTCCTGCACTGGAAGCTTTCGACACCACGGGTATTGTCGATTTGTCTTTCATTCCAGCAGTGACAGCTCCAATTGTATTCTGTTTACTGCGGATACTAGTCACATGAGGTGTTGCAGGACTTTGACTAGTGTAATGTAATTGATGTACCGTTGTTGTGGCCGCCGACGTCTTTTGCTTTTTGCGTTGAGGTCTACTATCCTCCTGATACTCTCCATTTGCCCTTAGTAATGCTGCATAACTCTCCAACTCTCTGTCCAGTCGACGAATATGATGATCAATAATATCGTAACTCTGAGCTGCAATTGCAACTTTCTCGTCCAGCTTCTGCACTACTAGATCATGTTTCATCTTCAACCTCTCAACTTGTTCTTTAGCACCAATAAGTTCTTGCAGTTCTTCTTCAGTAGGTTCCCCTCTTGTCGTGTCATTGCATCGAGCAACTATTTTTTTTCGAGATTCAATTAAGTACGCTTTTTGTTCACTTTTCAGGTCTTCCAAGAGTGGGTACGATGTCTATACAGATTTGAGTTAAGGCACTTACACAGGCGCAATATCGAATAGAGAACAGCTGAGCGATACTATCTATACCTTATCCAGGTCCCGCATTAGTTCAAAGTTCCTCTTAATTTCTGATGGCAGCATGTAAATGCTTTCCAAATAATCTTCGACGTAGGTGCCCATTATGTAAGCGAGCGAATCTTTACTCGATATTTGTAAAAAATTGATATCAAAACAAAAAACCGCACTTAGTCAAAAGTTACAATAAATAGCTTGGCAACATAACATATGCGTAGGGGACTTGTAAGAGCTGACAAAAAAGGAAGCCGCACTTAGTCAAGAATTCCAATAATAGTTGGTAGCATACCATTTAGCTACATCTTACAAAATCTTAATGCTGATATTCGTCTCCTTTGCTCACTTAGTATTTGTAAATAACTCATCCTTATAGCAAGTCGAGCTTTATAAAGGTACATTGCGAAGTAAGAGTAGAGCTTACGCCTACCATTTAACGGGGTGAGTCCGTTACATAATATTGACATCATCATTATGTGTCAATGCGAATATTCTCTTTGAATGTTAATCGTATTCAGAACACCTGCTCATTAGCTGATATAGGTCATTATGGTAGTCAACACAAGCGGTCTAGTCAATGAGCAATAAATGGCCAGCAGATAGCGAGTATGCATATTTCATTTAAATACGATTTAAGTACCATATAGCGTAATTATAGGCTTTTTTATTTTCAAATACTCTTCATACCTTACAATTAAGTGTGTCCACTAAGCCCTATCGCTTAATCTATGCCACGTTTACGTGAAGAACGAGGCACCTGCATATAATGTTATGAGTGTAAGTAGATTGTACTGTTATCAGTGAGTGTAGCTTACACTGTTATCAAATTTTGCGCAGGGTGCCCCGTTACACCTGGTAGCATTTTGCCGTCTTTTCCTTGCAGCTATCATGGACACATCCGTTGGTTTTAAGTGACGTTGAAACACAGGCGGTACAGCACATGGCTAAGCCGTTGGAAAGACTACCGTCAGCGTCTATGTTGCTTTAAGCTAGTATAGGTATATATATTGGTTTATAGCTAATACATAGGTAACATCTAACGTACACGTGTTCTTGTCTCTTTAGGATTGGATTGCTGGCCACTCGTTGAATAAAGAGAGCTCCCGTACGTGCTGCAGATCACCCCTAGAATTATCTTGGCCAGGTATCATAGGTGAGAGTGACGAGTGTGTGGGGATCGGTGAGAGTCATTACTGACCGAAGGACGAACCAAGATCGGGGTCACTTTGGATGAATCCCTAATATAAGATTTTGATGCTTAGATCGGCGATCAGGTTGGTCAAGATGCAATCTTAAGCATATAGTTTTAATTTCTATGGGATATGAACTGAATTTGACCGATGCAAGACTTTGTTTGCCACATGAAGTCAAAATCAGTCTGGCAGGTCGAGATCCACCAAACCGATCCACCAAATCGATCCACCATACAAGCGACCCCACAATTCGCGATCAGCCTGTAGTATTGACATCGGGTGATCCGGAAAAAGTGTCGGAGGGGAGAACGACGTATCGCTGCGTCGGGTCGTGTGAGCCCCTATAGCTCAGTAATAGACCACCCGCTTAGTAAGCGAAAAGTCGGTAGTTCAATCCTGCCTGGGGGGTCACACGCCTTTCCTGCTGCAGCTCCCAGGTACCAGTAAGACTATATCCGACGTGTCTTTTTAATTAGTCAACACGTCTGCGGCAGGTGCGACGACTAAAGGCGAGAGAGCGGCTGCATGCAAGCTACTGCGCATTGTACATTTCATTTAGACCTTACATTTTTATGTCAGCTATTCAGGAATTCAAAAAAATGTTAAAATTAAAAACTCGAAAACAATTTTGACAAGCAAGAATTAAACAATAGCGTCAGCGTAGGTATACTAATGTATTATATTAGCGTTGCAGATTGATTAGTCACCCTACCTATTTTATTACAATATAGACAACCTTTCATCTGAGCTATAGGGGCTCAAACGACTCGACGCAGCAATACGTCGTCATCATGAACAAACAAACACCAGTCGATACCTACATGCGCTACAAGCAAACATATCTTGCAGTATTCTTGTCGTGCTTGAGAGCCGTGGATTGATTGATTGGTTGGTTAGAGCAAAGTGTCGCCTGGAACACCGCGACCGAGCCAAGGTCGCCAAGACCACCTCGCTGTCTTTGCTTGCCGTGTCGTCGTCTGGGTCAGGCGAAGAAGCAGAAGGCTGGCCACGGGAGGTCCCCGACTCGAGAGTTGACGAAGCTGGAGTGCTGGTCGCACTCGACCTTACAGTTATAGAGACGCTAGCGGTCGTCTTAGCCGATGGGCGCCGAGGTCGCTCTCCCTGGCACCTTTGTAGTAAGCACCGTGTGGGTAGTCACGGGAGGAACCACGGGATCCTAAAGTGGATTCGTGGCATAGTCCTCGTGCTTTAACTCCGCCACTATGAGAGAATATCGGCTCTGGCGGTCGCCAATTTGCCACCGCAAGTGTTTTACCAGCGCTCTCTCATGCTGAAGCCCTTCTCGCAACTGGACCACGAGATTGTTGGTTGTCCAGCAGCTCTCTCCCGAGGGGCTAGCATCTGGCGGTCCAGCAGGCGTCGGTGGAAAGGACGGGAGCTGGTCGATCTTTGCACGTCTCAAATCTACGGCCATACGCCCTTAGGCGGGCCTGAAGGTCGCGCAGAACCTGATGCACGTCTATGGATCCACCCATCTCAGCCGGACGGTCACTCGACGGAGTGACGAGCGAGACACAAGAGACCGGCAAACTCACGAAGTCCACAACAGCAGAAGAGCTAGAGGTAGACAAGGGGACGTCAACGACTGGTGGACTCTCATCATCTACGGCTTCAGAAAAAACCGTCGTGGACTCTTCTGGTCCTGGCACCTGGAAGAAATTAACGATCGGCAGTGAGAAGGAGACCTGGGCCTCTGGGTCAAGAGCGAATGTAGGAGTGACCAAAACCGGTTTTTAAGGTGGCGGATCTACCCCAGAGAAAGTAACAGCTAAGGTCACATCAATTTAGATAACACATATTGAACGCTAAACAAGCTATGAGTACTTACGGTATGTAGAAGTCGAAGACATGCGCGTGCTTAAGAGGCTGTATTGTTGACCAAGTGCAGAGGGCGGCTGTGGTGAAGCGTTCTTAGAATGGGGAAGCCAGAAGACCAGTGGGCCAAAAATGAAGGGACTTGCCAAGGAGGAGCGACCGTTGAGAAAGAACAAAAAGAAGAGCATTAAAGGGGAAGAGAAACTACCGTTGGGAAAAATGTACGGTCAAAGTGTGCTAGCTGGCCGCCATTGATAAGAATTAAACGCGATATAGCCCGAGGGACCGCGGTTCCTCAAGGTGAACCCCGGTCCTTCAAGGTCGATCCTTGTCTAACATTGGTAGACCTCGGTCTTTCATAAAGGTAGACCTTGGCCCTTCGGTCGGTGGACCCTCGGTTCCTGTCTCTTAGGGTCGACCTTGGTCCTTGATCAATGGATCTCGGTCCTCAGTCAATAGGCGTTAGCATTTCGGTCCCCGAACTCTCGGCCCCTCGGCCCTTTGGTCGAAATATTCTAGCCAAGCAGAATCAAGAATCAGGTCTCGGGGGTAAAGATAGAGTATAGAAGGTAAAAGAAAGGGCTATATAAATGCTACTTAATTCGCGATCTACGTAGCATGCATCTGTCGTGCTCACAAGGAGCTTACATAAGTCTACCCACCCTGTTCCGGGAAGGGACATATTTTGGGCCCCCGTCGAAGACAGTCGTTTGGCAAGACCCAAGTGTGAATAGAGACCCAGGATATATTTGGCCTGTGGGTTCGTCTGAGTAGCACCCTTCAATCGACCTGCTATAGGAAGCGGTCTCCCTACCCTAGTGGTTCGGGAGCAAGTAAAGTCCAGGCGGTTAACACCCTGAGATATCAAGGAAAAGGCCAGGATTGAGAATGTCTCCAAAGAATTTGGCCATAAGCCCACCCTAGACCTAGTCGACCGAGTGGCCACCTACCCGCCTACCGAGTAAATTATACCCAATCGAGGCACCCCTAGGTCGACCTCTCTCAAGGCCGACATCATATCTCCACCAAGTCCTCTCGAAGAGTGCAAACCGCCAGCCGACGGGTACCCAAGGTGAGAGAAGGTCTATAAGCGACATTGGGGTACCCCTTCCGACAGTCGGCAGTCCGGCACAGTGAGTGTCTTGGGGTCTTATTACGCAATTTTGAGAACCCATTTCACTAACAACCTGGAATACATGCACAATGGCTGCGTGTGTTGTACAAGGAGACAACCCAGATCGTGGAGCGACTTGGAGCGACGAGACTGGTCTTACCGCCAAACAGCAGGAAATGACATCTTCTTCCTTATCTAGGATGCAGCAGTGGCGACAAGGTGTGCCTGATTCCCTTGATCCCGAGATCTGCGCTGCTTTGCGTCGTGTGGACACCACAGCTGCCGACACAACAGCACCCGATCACAATTCACTCCCAGCGTGTTGGAGCGGGGAGTATCCAGGCGTACGTACGGTACAACAAACACCTGCAGAATATCTTGCTCCCCGTGTTTGCGGACCTGCAATTTCGCCTCGCGTTCCGTCTTCTGCCAGTACGCTCACGATTATGTTTTTTAGAGGCATCTAACCCACGCATTTGCATCTGAGTTCGTGCTGGGTGCGACGCGATCGAGGCGGAGGAGCACTTGTTCTTCAGTTGTACGCTCGCAGTACAGCTCTGGGACCACATCCACCAGATGATGTCTCCTTTCTTCAGATCTCGTGCTGAGGATTGTGTTGGCTCCAAAGCCGAGTGTCCGTCATACGTGTACAAACGACGAGGAGGTGGTGTGCGATGTCTGGAAGATGCTTCGAGCCGTGACTCTCCACTTCCTCTGGACGGACCGCAACCGGTGTCTCTTCGACGACCGACACCCCACGCCTGCGCTTCCTGCCCTGCAGGTTGCCTTGGCGACAGCTTGCGCTCCCTTTTGCCATCAGCTTCGTCGCCTTGACCGTTCTGACCAAAAGGCCCCGTCAGCACACGGTAGTTGCCGCGATGTCACACTCGCCCATATTCGCGACTTCATCAGCCAAAATCCGTCTGCGCTGGTTATTCGAAATTAACGCTGATACGTCGACGCGGGCACTGTGCCCCACCAGCACCAAGTCCTCTGGCCATCTGGACTGGAGGTGGCTGCATTTCTTGGGCGTATACACACAACAACAACAACTCCTACCAACAACCAAAACACCAACAACAGCAACAAAGACAACAACAACAACGACAACAAAAAACAACACCGTAGCGCCATTACAGCACCAGTACAAGCGAACCGCTCAGCAATTAACAATAAATCTTAGTTTATAAACGCATTTCTACATTCTCACACGTACACGTGGAGGCACGAACTGCGGAGGGCAAGCAACGTGCATTCGTTTCACGCGCGGACTATGTGATGTTTCATTCGTGAGCGCATCTTACTTCTGTCGCACTATCGTTGCCGTTTTGCGCTGGTTTCTCTTCGTATCTACATTGCTTGTGTTTCTGATCAAAAAGGGTGCTGCTACCAGCTAGTTGCGGGTAAGGATGGAATGCATTATATCTGTGCGTATTGTGCAAAGCTATTTTGACGCTTACCAACGCCAGCTGTCTCGGCCGATTATGTTCCACAACCATTTTTTTCTCCGGGTCCAATGTTGTTCCGGGTCACGTTCGGATCTTCTGACTCAGAGACCGCGTCGGATTTGGAAAAGAAGGCCCCGTCACAGTCGCGAAGGCAGACCCCACCCCAGGTGGGCCACCTACACTTCTGAAAGATAACGTCATCCCTGGATATAGTTAGGTGAGATCATTCGCTGCAGCGGCGGTAGCGCCTTATCCTGTCGACCTGGTCAACTCGTTGAGTATCGTGGCGATGACCCCTGGTGACTTGGTTGACCGACTGGAACTGCCTTGGGGCTGGTTCGGTCCACCAGACGGAAAGGTCGATTACCTTTCTGAGTGAAAACCGTCTCTGTCAGCTCTTCAATGCTCCAGAGCCTCCTAGTCACCAGACCATGGCTGTCAGCACGAATATCGACCCACCTGTATCTTCTCAGCCTGTAAGCTGGTTCGCGAAGCTGAAAGCGGCCTACATGCGTTTCGACGAAGATCACAGCCAAGCGATTTGGAGGCCACCCACTGCCTATGGATCTCTAGGAAATAAGCGCGCGCCAGTACTTTCATCTCGTCGTATCATATTACGCGAAAGAAGCGTCGTGGTCGTGCAATTTGGGCGTGGCGGGGGTCGTCGACATGATCTTCAAAGGAATGAGCGACGGTCGGTGCGATATAAAAATCCTGCTTGACCCCTTCTTCAGGTATTTATCTCTACCTCGCTGCGTAATACTCTAGTTTTCAGGTTGTGATGTAGGGTCAATTCACCTGAAGATCTTCGACTTCACCAACCCTTGGATCACGCAGTATCGGCTGTTGTCTGATCCCTATCCTGGGCACTTAATACCACGTCTCCGGAACATGTTCGTCGCCAATCCATAGGCAGATCTACTTAAATATACTTACATTCGTCTCCATCTTAATTTCGTCTTGTATCTCTACCTCCCTCTACATTCAAACCTTATGTCACTCCGCTTGCTTCATCACACTAGAGACCAGGGTCAACCTCAAAAGAGCAAGTTCTATCGATGATGGACCAGGGTCGACCATAAAGACCAAGGTCTACCCATGATAGACTAGGGTCAACCTCGAAAGACCAAGGTCTACCAATGATAGGCCAAGGATAATCTCCGAAGGCCGAGGTGAACCCACTATATACTCTGGTCGACCATCCAAAACCCTCGGCTTCTGCCTCTAGTCCTCATAATTTTTCATCGCTTTGATGTGATTTCTCCTTGTCTCCTTGCGTTTAAAATTCCGAAGTAAGGCCCCACAATTCAAATCCAGTCCATCCACCCAGGAGAAGTCTGCATATTTTTTTCCATTGGATAAGGAGCTCTCGTTGTTGTTTCCCATAGCGCGTCTTATTTCCAGTACGGGCTCCCAAAATCTCTCTGATCTCATACTCTCCTTCTACAGCTCTCTGGGCCAACTGTTTTTTTTACAGGCATTCCTCGAAGTCGACCCGGTCTGTTTCGTCCGTCTCCAACATGGCGATCGGTCGGTCAGGGAGCACTATAACTCTCTTGAGCTTGGACAGATGTACAACTGGGAATGACATGTACTCTGTGCCTCAAGTTTCCAAACGTGCTGCGATTTTCCCACCAACGCTAGAACTCAAAAAGGTACATGCCAGAAGTGGGCCAGTTTCTTAGCGTACCCCTCTTTCACCCGATCCAGGTAGAGCCACACTTGAGTTCCCGGCTGGATCTTGTGTCTACCACCCCTTCGTATGGGCTAGAATCCGAGCTTGACTGGCTGCTCGTAGATTCTCATTCACCTAGGATCTCGCCCGCTGATAGTGTTGCTAAATGTGATATCTTCATCTGCGCGGTCCAGATACTCGACGTCGCGTATTTACCATCTTAATAATGGACCAGATAATACAATGTTTCCTTTCGGACTCGGTCTTGCGCGGTGTTCATCGCAAACGTTTGTCGTTCTGCATAATCATCCCCATACTGCTGTCTAACATCCGAGACATACATCTTGATGGACCTAGTCAGGGCCTGAACCATCCTCTCCGCGGTACCGTTCGCCTGAGGTCGATAGGCCATGGTAGCCTGCTGACGCTGCCCACCATGCGACTAAACGCTCGAAAGTAATTCGACATCAATCCTGGTTCTCTGTCGTAGTAGCTTGCCTCAATAGCACCAAAACGGCAAACACGCATTCCTTGTACCCTTCACCTATCGTCAATGTCGTTTGCGACGCACTAGCCTTGGCCATTACATACCCCGTGAACAGGGCGACTTAAATCAGTAGCTCGGTATTTCTTCTGTGCGACCTGGGCAGAGAGGGAATATGATCCATCGCTATAATCTGGAAAGGTTACGTCGCTTCAACAATATCGGGGTCTTGCACTGCAGGGTAGGTCCTTCTTTCCCTGTCTTGCAATCCACACACGTTCCCGCTTACCTCTGTACGCTTCGGAATAAATCTCTCCGATGGCAGAACCGTCGGATTTGGTGATAGGTACGTCCAACCCCTTGGTGAAATCCTTCCAGACTAATGTGGTAGTGATGCAGGACGTCGGCTTGAAGACTTTCGGGTATCACTAGTCTGGCAGTTACTTCTCGGTCGTCTCCCTCGACCTTCTGAACGAGACAATACAATAGTAGGCCCTCTTAAATTATCTCGTAGTCCCGGGCCATCTTACTGCACGATTGGGCAGACTCCATGAACAGGTCGACCCAATCTCTCTTATAGTAGGCCTTCAGATCTCGCACCCAGTCTTCTTGCTCTTGTGCCTCCCTAATTTGATCTGGCCGGAGCCTTTGTATCACACCCTCTTGTCGGATATCCTCTGACATCTTGATGGGAGGTTGAGATCGAGTCACCTCAAGCACCTTGGCCGATGGACTTTATTGCTTGGGAACTAATGACTCTGGCAACCGATTAATCGCTTCAATATTTGTCCATTCCCCTTCTGGTATTAACTTGATCCCTTTATTTTGACGCAGAGCTGTGCTGGCTAACTGGTCGGCACTCTGATTCCAATCACGTTTTACATGCACTATCCCTTGGGTAGACCACAACAACAGCTTGTTTAAATTCTCTTGCCCGTAATGGAGACAATTCTGAGCTTGTGATAGACCTCGCATAGACCATGAGTCCTCGATAGACCATTGCTTTTGAGAATGGACCTCGATGTCTTGCAGGGTCATCTGGCTGTCGTCAGATGGTGCTTTTGAAGTGGTAGCAGGAGATGAGTCGAAATGTTTGTGGGATTGTTCCCACAAGGATTACCAGACGTTTGTGTAGATACTGTTGATCACTAGGAAGATAAGGCTTCAGGCCCGAACCTTTCTGCGACCATGCCCGCCTCGCGAAGAAGTGTCACGAGCGCGGCGATCGCGTCTGTCTCTGTCCTCAGCTTGGGAAGGGTTGACACAGGTCCACTGAGCTGACCCAACAGTCGGATCTCGAGGACTTTTTTTGGTGACGGGGTCGCTCTTCAAGATCGCGTCAAGCTTGAGTCGGTGGTAGGCCATGGTCACGTCAGCATCCGACCAGGTCAAGGATCCTCAGGTCGAGGGGCCTACCGACTTGGTGTCACCTGGTTGCTTCATCCGGAGCTTGCTCGGCTTGGACATGGCGATCGTATTTTTTGTAGTTTCGTATGTCCTTACGTTTTGGGGACAATAGTCGATCAGTTTTCACCTTCGACGGATTGTATTTTGGTGCATGATAAATATCATGACCCAAGGTGTCCTTGACTTGGACATAGGGAGGGTGTTTCGGTTTCTCTTCAATATGTTCAACCTTGACCATACTGACAGGGCCCATCCCAAGGTCCGGTCGGTCCTTTGATCCTTTATTGTTTTCTTGTGCAGTCACTGGCGATTGTTCTTCCAGTGACTCTTCGGTCTTTTCCTCAATCTTTGCTTGAACATCTACATTTTCTGGGGACTCGCGGTAATATCCCGCTTCATCCGAGGATCCGGGCATCCGCACCATTGTGGGGCTCTCAAAACTGCGTAATAAGACCCCAAGACACTCACTGTGCCGGACTGCCGACTGTCGGAAGGGGTACCCCAATGTCGCTTATAGACCTTCTCTCACCTTGGGTACCCGTCGGCTGGCGGTTTGCACTCTTCGAGAGGACTTGGTGGAGATATGATGTCGGCCTTGAGAGAGGTCGACCTAGGGGTGCCTCGATTGGGTATAATTTACTCGGTAGGCGGGTAGGTGGCCACTCGGTCGACTAGGTCTAGGGTGGGCTTATGGCCAAATTCTTTGGAGACATTCTCAATCCTGGCCTTTTCCTTGATATCTCAGGGTGTTAACCGCCTGGACTTTACTTGCTCCCGAACCACTAGGGTAGGGAGACCGCTTCCTATAGCAGGTCGATTGAAGGGTGCTACTCAGACGAACCCACAGGCCAAATATATCCTGGGTCTCTATTCACACTTGGGTCTTGCCAAACGACTGTCTTCGACGGGGGCCCAAAATATGTCCCTTCCCGGAACAGGGTGGGTAGACTTATGTAAGCTCCTTGTGAGCACGACAGATGCATGCTACGTAGATCGCGAATTAAGTAGCATTTATATAGCCCTTTCTTTTACCTTCTATACTCTATCTTTACCCCCGAGACCTGATTCTTGATTCTGCTTGGCTAGAATATTTCGACCAAAGGGCCGAGGGGCCGAGAGTTCGGGGACCGAAATGCTAACGCCTATTGACTGAGGACCGAGATCCATTGATCAAGGACCAAGGTCGACCCTAAGAGACAGGAACCGAGGGTCCACCGACCGAAGGGCCAAGGTCTACCTTTATGAAAGACCGAGGTCTACCAATGTTAGACAAGGATCGACCTTGAAGGACCGGGGTTCACCTTGAGGAACCGCGGTCCATCGGACTAACGTCGGTTATCTCCTCTGAATGGCGACTAACTAGCACACTTTGACTGTACATTTTTCTCATCCCACGGTCGTTCCCCGTCCTCTTTAACGCCCCATCTCTCTGTCCCTTATCCAACGGTCGCTCCTCCTTGGTAAGTCCCTCTCTCTCTGGCCTATTAATTTTCTGCCCTCCCGGTTCTTGAAACGCTTCACCACAATATAATTCCAGCCGAAGACCGATCTAAAAGACCAGGTCGACCCTCAGGTTGACCAAGTCGATCAGGTCGACAAGGTTGACCAGGTGGACCAGACGAAAGAAGTTGAAAGATGTAAGCCAAGGGTGGGCTATCATACCGGAAGTGGACTTCTCACCCACGAGTATCAAGTTGGAAGATATATAGACTCATGACTCAGACGGAAACAGCCCAGTAGGGGTGGACCGTCTGAGACAAATTATATGGAGAAGACAATTTCTACTCATGGGAAAGGGTAACGCCATACCACCGGCTACTCGAGGAGCTATGTGTGACATTGATGTAGGTAGTGACAGGCCGATTGCACAACGTGTATGGAAGGTATACTCTCAATTCAAAGAAACGTTGGCCGATCTGAATAAGGGACTACTGTCTGCGAAGATCATCCAGCCCACTACCTCGCCATGGGCCAGCCCAGTCGTCATTATTGTGATGAAAAATGGAGTGGATAGTCAGGCTGTGTATTGATTAACGGTTGGTGAACGACTTGATCCGGCTTAAAGTCTACCTTATGCCTCTGATCAACGAATTTTTGGAGGACCTGAACGGAGCATTGTGGTACTGCTCCCTGGATATGGCAAGTGTCGTCGTTATGACTGAAAAGGCGAAAAGTATCTCAGTATTAGCACCCCACTGGGGTTATTCGAATTGCTGCGAATGCCTTTTGAACTCCAGAATGCGCCTCAAATATATCAGAGACTTTTGGATAATGCTTTGTATGGGTTTTTACGTATCTCCTTAGAAGCTGGTACTGAGGAGACCGATGATTTGTTTGCGATAGAGAAGCCTGATGTAAAGTCGGGCCCTCAATAATGTGTCGGCGGTCCCACATAGATGACATTCTGATACATATTAACTCGTGAGATACGATGTGCGAAAAAGTAGAGCGGTTGTTAGATGTGTGACGATTAAAATCTATCTATCAGCATGGTCAAGAGCTCATGCGGGTGCTGGGAGGTAGACTAGCTTGGTCACCGGGTCTAGGACGAAGGACTAGAGGACTACCCAAAGGAACTTCAGTCCCTGGTCGACTTACCGTTGCCAAAGACACCCAAATCCATGCAATCATTTTTTGGAAGCTCGAATTACTATGTTACATTCATTGAAGATTATGCAGGGTATGCATCGATCCTCTATAAATTACGAGAAGTGGATTCCTCGCTTGGAGATGTAAGTTGAAGACGAGTGACAGTGGGGTGGCTTAGGCAGAAGACGAGAACAAATGGTCCAGGGTCCAAGTAGGTTTTGCTATGCTAAAGAATAATATTGCCACTGCACCAATCTTGCGACACTTTTATACCAGGTAGCAGTAATTATCGTTTATGCAAGTGAAAGGGCCATATCCTTGTCGTTGGTGCAAGATCATGGTAACATTCTAATGCCAGTGACTTTTACGAGTCGGACCCTTAAGGCCAAAGAGTTGAACTACAGTACGATAACAAAAGAAGTGCTGGCTTTACTATGAAAAATGGAAATTTCTGTTACGATGTTGGTCACTCGACCCCTCAAGGTCCTGACGAGGCATTCTACATTGTCGTGGCTAGGTAGGTCTACAGGGTCAAAGGGACGTCTTGGTAATTGGACTTCCCTCTTGTCCCAATAGGCTATGGAGATGGTTAAGTGCAGGAAGAACGAGTACCAAGTACTGGGGGCGCTCGCCGCTAGAATTTTCGCGAAAGTATAGACTCGATTTTGTCGTCGATTGCCTTAAAAACAGACACGCCAGTGGTCGACCTGTGGAGCCTGACGAAGAGATATACGACATGAGTTTTGATGGGTCGGCCCGAGTAAAAACAGGGAGGTATAGCCTGTAGCGCTATTGTATGGAAAATACCTACTCGGACCAAATTCAAAGCTTCCTAGAAGTTTCTCGTTAGATCAACAGAGAATGAGGACGAATATGAGAGAATGCTACTGGTTTTGACCTGTTAGAGTTTTTAGAAAGACAGCGATTGAGCATCTGTGAGATTACCAACTTGGTGGCACGACAAATGCGGGAAAGATCGAGTGTAAGGCTTCGATTCCATTTGCACAACTTCTCACGATGCCACAAAATCTTCGCACGGATATTTCCAGCAACAACTCTTGTCTCGTAAGACCACATTATGATATTGCTACAGGCCGGAGTTCGATAGGCCATGTTAGCGTGTTGACGCTGGCCCATCATGCGACTAAACGCCCGATAGAAATCCGACATAAACCCTGGTTCTCGATCGTGGCGGATTGCCTCAATAGCACCAAAATGGCGAATTAACGCATTCTTCGTACCCTTCAGCTATCGCCTGGGCCGTTCGCGAAGAACTAGCCTGGCCATCACATACCCCGTGAACAAGTAGACCCAATTCAGTAGCTCGGCATTTCCTTTGTGCGACCTGGGCAGAGAGGGAATATGATCCATCGCGATAATCTGGAAAGGTTACGTTGCTTTTAACATTTTCTCGGGGTCTTGCCCTGTAGGGTAGGTCCTCCTTTCCCAATCTCGTAATCCACACATGTACCCACATACCTCTGTACACTTCTGAATAAACCTCTTTAATGGCAGTACTGCCGAATTTGGTGGTAAGTACGTCCGATCCTTTGGTGGCCTCCTTCCAGACTGGTGTGGTAGTGATGCAGATATCAGTTTGGAGACTTTCGTGTATTACTAATCTAGCTGTCACTTCAACTCTCTGAACGGGACAATATAATAGTGGCCCCTCTTCGCTTATCTTGTAGTCCCTGGCCATCTTGCCGCACGATTGAGCGGACTCCATGTAAAGTTCGACCCGTCTCTCTTCAAGTATGCCTTCAAATCTTGCACCTAATCTTCTTGCTCTTGTGCTCCCTGATTCGATCT